>JAQQZR010000037.1:7042548-7087871 GCA_030068235.1 Notoglanidium macrostoma | reverse complement strand
GATAGATAGATAGATAGATAGATAGATAGATAGATAGATAGATAGATAGATAGATAGATAGATAGATAGAACTAGATTATTCATAATGAACACATGTTCTAAATGGCTACAAATACAGACAAAAATAGGAAGTGCATTATTTGTTTTTAGAACCCTTGCCAGAAAGGGCGTCTGGTTGAGAGAAGTGACAACTATAATCTTTTTCTTATCCTCTGAACAATACCCCTCACAATCTTTATCCATTCCTGTTGACATATCTGTTGTAACTCCGCCACATGCCAACCACAACTTCCTTCAGATCAGATCAAAAGACCAAGACGCTCATAAGCAAACTTCATTTCAGTTGATTTTGCATTAAGCTTTGCGTAGTTGTCTTGTTGCAGAAAACACCCACATTTCATTTGGGGAAAATTGTGAAGTCTGTTTTTTTGTAACTTTTTGTCATTCAAAAACCATGGGATGCAGATTTTTGACCCTACCTACGTATATATACATATAAACATAAATTAGCATATTTTACATACACTATATGGCCAAAAAGTATGTGGAAACCTGACCATCACACCCAAATGTGGACCTTCCCCAAACGGCCAAAAAGTCAGAAGAACACAATTGCCTAGAATGTCTTCGTATGATTTAGCTTTCAGATTTCCCTTCACAGAAACAAGGAGGCCAAAACCTGTTCCAGCATGACAATGCGCTTGTGCACAAAGCGAGCTCCATGAAGACATGGTTTGCCAGGTTTGGAGTAGCTTGCAACCCCACTGAGCACCTTTGGGATGAACTGAAGAGCCAAATGTACTGAACCAGAAGATATTCACATGTGTAGCCTTGTAGGTGTTGTAAGCGTTTTCAACCTAATCTTTATCTCCTTCATCTGTAGCATTTGTGTGATTGCAACACCTAGGAGATGCACGATTATCACAGGCAAGAATTTCTACATGTTTCCTTGAACTAAAGACAGAACGGAAAACTTGTTTAATCAAAAGTCAGTTATTATGCAAGTGTAAGAGCGGATGTTGATGTCCTCAAGTAGACATTTAAAAATACTCAACTATGCAACACAACTGTATAAAAGGTCAGTAATAGCAGATAACGCATAGCCAGTGATGTAAATATGTCTGTGTGTGTGTGTGTGTGTGTGTGGTTATGTTTTTTTTTTTTTTTTACCACACAAGGATAGGAATATCTGACAGTTTTGACCTTGTTCAGACATTTGGCTGGTCCCCACAATAAAATAAAAAAACTTTATTAAAAAACAACAACAACAAAAGAAATAAAACAAAAGTAAAAGAGGCACAATGTTAGGGTTAGGATGAATTTTAGGTGTAGACATAGCATTAATTAGCTGCATTATTCACATAAGGACAGTAAGATAAACGAGTATGTACTGTATGTATGCCGTGATCCTGTAGTTTATTCAAATGCAAAATCACAAACACAACAGCCAAGCTTGTTACAAAGTGCACCTGCGTTATTGACTGACGTGCTGACTGATCGACAGTGTTGCAGAGCAGATTTGGTTTAACACACAGTCACAGTCACATGCTCCATGCTTTATTTCTCTGGGCTTTCCACTGAACTGGAAAATGTTCCAAAACATGCACCTAATGAAAGTAATAAATGCCAGCGGTCCATCGGGGGCTAGAAAGATTACAAAAGAAAGAGATAGAGAGATAGTGAGTAGTACACCGTGTTCCTGAATCCTATAATCCGAAAGTTTCCTCTTGTTTATCAGGGCTGGACAACTAAAGCACATGAAGGACATTTAGATATGCTACATCCACTACTATCCTCGAGATAACCCACTTTCAGACAGTATGAGCTTATATTTTCCACTGACACTACACGACTTCTGCTCTTTTTCCCCTTTGTGTGTGTGTGTGTGTGTGTATGTATGTGTGTGTGTATGTATGTGTGTGCCCTTTCCACACCATGGAGGAAAAGGAAGAGAGGAAACCTATGTTTTATTCTTGATAACTGTCCAGCCTCTTGTCATGGAATTTTCTCTAGCTATTGAGGATGTGTGTGTGTGTGTGTGTGTAGACAGTTATGAGTATCTTCTGTACCTGATAAAGGTCCATCCTCTGTCTCTATATAATCTGTGCAGTCTGACTGCACTTCCTGGACAGGACACTCCTGTTCCTGGCACAGAGTAAGGAAATAACAGAATCTGTCAATCTGTCAGATGTAGACACAGACACACACATGCACAAATATACACAGACACACACACACATCACTGCAGCAACTTCATAGGGCATACAAATAGTACAGCCAATGATTATACAACATATTTCAAAGATCTCTGAGAACTTAGATATCAGAAGATCTAACAGTAAACTAATCCATTTGAACAATTGTGGCCTAATGCTAGAACTGACATCCATTTCACTGCTGTAAAAATCATTGAGCCAAGTAATCGCTCCTTTGAGACAGAGCTGTTGGAGCTAAGTGGAGCAAGGGATCACACTTTCCTTTCTTCGAAAAGGCATCTGCAGTCTTTTACCAGAATCAGAAATAACATGATAATAATAACATGCCTCTAAGTGTGGAAGGGCACGGTCCAAAGGTTGTGTGTGGAAAGAGAAACGGAGATGGAAGGGGTTCCCTTCCAAACCTAGGTTTTCCGTATGTCAAAAATAATGGATCACAAATAAAAAGGAGTGGAATGAAATAGCCTACCCATTCTGTAAACGTAAGTGGAAAACATTATTTTAGCATGCTAAATTCTTTCTCTATATTTGGTGACTTAAATGAGGGTCTTTTACTTCAAGCAGTGTTCAAAGAAGATCAATATTAGTCTCTTGAAGGCCTTTTTCTTCCAAGCATTCTCACACTCTAGTGGGGATTACAGCCTATTACACCAGCATATACTCTTAGACATGAATTACCATTGCAGCATGGCCTTCATCCAAGTTCGGTAAAAAAATATATCCATCACATTGGACCACAAATGTCTTGTTGTATTATAATCTTTCCTGACCACCTATGCTAAAGTGGTTCAATTGAGACTGTAGTCAGGGCTCGACTGATCGGAATACAAGAGGACGGCATGACGCCATGTAAACAGATGTCAAATAAATGCTAACCTTCTTTTTATATTCCATTCCCAATGGTTCATCCTATACTTACACATTACAACCAGGGTAAGCAGTATACATTTTAAAAATGGTTCGTTAAGGGTTATTTGAGTGGTGAATGGTTTTCCAAAGTGTTTTTACTTTTTTACCCTCTGACCTGATTTTCTGAATACTGTGACTTTTTGAAGGACATATCGAGAATTTTTTCCCTTCACTTTATTTCACCACTTTATTGAGCACTGTTGAGATGATCAGAGATTTTCACTGGTAATTTCAAAGGATTCCTTGCACCATAGACTCAACTTTCAGAAATCGCAAACCAAAAACTGTGGGCTGTATATATTCAGAGTCATCCAAAAGTCACGTCAATATTCACGTGAGGAGATTTGCACAGATGTAGCCGTTGGTCACGCAGGTACCCAAGTCAATTTTCTGGGTGTGTATCAGAGACTGCGGACCGAAAAATGAAATAGGAGTCTAATAGTAGTTTAGTATGTTGTAAATATAGTGGTGCATGAATTGTATTACAGTAATCACTGCAAATTTGATTTATTTTAAGAATATGGCTTCCACCTTCGTTATTCAACATCAACTTTTAAAATAGCACTTGATCCAGTATGTTATGCTCCAACAGCTACTCATATGCACAAATGAATGAAGGAATGAGATGCTAAATTGCTGCCAGGGTAAGATTGGTGGGTTCACTGGCATTGAACCAAATCTTCCCCTTAAATTTGGAAAAAAGAGAAAGAGAAAGCTCGGCTAGACATTGAGTCCCCAGAAGTCATGGGTTAGTCAACTATAGCCCCGACTACACAACTTTAGTGTGAGGGTTCAGCAATGATTAAAATAGAATGTCACAAAAATAGTAGGTGATTTAAAACTCTTGGTTTCAGTGACTAATTATACTGCACTATTATTTACTCTAGCATGCAAAAAATCATCAGTCTTACCTGCGGTGATCTGATGATGGATGGTCGTGGTATATGCGGGTACTTTGTATTCTGAACTGGACTCTCCTCTTGAGGCGCTTCTTCCTCTGAGAAACGGTCTGAACTGGGGGAGGAGTGCAGGATGTCCCGCTGAACCGGTGCTGGCTCTTTGGACTGAGTTCCATTGGTTTTGGTGTGTTGTGAGATACAGTTGACTGCAGACTGGTGTTGGGCTTCTGTGAGACTGGCTGCTCGAGGCTGGCTGAGAACGACAGGGCTTGTGCTGGCATTTGGTGGAGTTCTGCACGGTTCAGAGCCCAGATGGGGAGCAGGCTCAGGTGAAACATCTGCAGGAGCTCCAAAACAGTACTGGAGTGAGGAGCATGGGAGCCCATGCATCACAGCACCGGATTACAGCTTGCCTATAATGTGAAAACAGCAACAATAAAATCCATGTGTTTTCACTAAAAAGTATGATGAGGGCTGGAAAAAAGATCCATTCCAGAAGTGTGCCAGGGTTTGATAATGAATCCAGTTCTTTCAGGTGTAACTTCAGTAGGGTTCGTACAGGTTCTCTCTTGAGGAATCCGTTCGTTCAGTGGAGGATTCTGATAAAATATCAAAATGCTGTTTCACCAAATTTCAAAAAGGCTTCACAGCTTCAAGCTGACTCTTGATGCTGATAAGGAGAATTCCAAAGACCTGATCTCCATTGGGTCTTATAATCCTCTTGCCTCATTGATTTCCTTGAAGAGCATGCCAATATCCAACTCCAGTATAACTCCTAGTTGGGTTTCACACTTTGGTACCTCTACGTGAGTGGTGACAGACCTCATCCGCATGCCAGTAAAGGTTTAAAATATGAACCAAATGGTTTACACGATAGACCCAACTGCCTCGGAGGCTCAAATGTTCTTGCTACTCTCCATCTTTGCCATCTTCCTTTCACCGCTGCTGACTAAGAGCTGGTTTGGGAGCAGCTAGAGAGTGATATGAGCATGGGGGCATCCAGTTACGTGAACAGGTAGTCCCCCTGCCAATACTGGGCTTCATTGTCCCTCAGTTGGTGCAGCTCAGTGACTGTAAGGTTGGTGAGGTATCAGGTTTCTAGGCCACAGTAAGTGATAGCCTCCTGTGTAAAGTCTAGCCATGCCAGGCAGGAAGATAGTGGCAAGGCCTTATCGGAGTCATTGTGCGGCAAACTATAAAGGCAAATGCAGTAAGCTGAAAAATAAAACAGGGTCAAGTGATCTTGAGTTACTGAGAGTGAAATATTCATGTGTCTAAATAGTGAGAGTGTTAATGGCGTCCGGCTTATTCGCTGCAGCTCTACTTTATATGTTAACAGATAATAGGCTACAAGTTGAGAAGGGAACTTTACAGAGGGTTAAATGAACAATTTCTGTGGTTGCAATTTTGAACCACACATTTATGAACTGAAAATTCACAGATCAGGAAACATTTGTCTTGAGTGTTTGACCAATGTAAATGTTAGTATTTATTCATCACTACACAATGTACAAATTAGACAGTCGCGAGCTCATGAAACATTCATGAACTCTTTTGTCTGACGATGTAAACAGGACTTCGGTTTCCACTCTAGCAAGGGTGCATGGACTCACCATATGTGCATAGCAGAAACGTGAGCTGAGTGCTGTGAATCTACCCTACTGGATCATGGTTGTGAATAGCACTCTCATGTGGAACATGTATTGTGATTTCGGAGCAAAATTAATTAGCTCATTACTAGCACCCTCTGCGTTGTTTCCTTTAACTAACTGCATTGCTAATAAGTTGCTCACCCGACAAAAATTTGTTGCAGCGGCAGGACTCAGGGTCCAGATGAAGGCTACTCATGGTTTAAAAGAGCTAAGTTACTACCCTAGGAACATTACATGCTACTAAGAAAAGGTTTACTGAGAAAACCTACTACTTAGAAAAACTACCCTGAAGCGTTACACTTTTTTATGCACTGGTTAGCACTGTTGCCTCACAGCAAGAAGGTCCTGGGTTTGATCCTGCCAGCCGACTGGAGCCTTTCTGTGTAGAGCTCTGTGCATGTTCTCCTCGTGCCTGTGCATGTTTCTTCATGCACTCTTGTTTCCTCCCACAACTCAGATTAGATCAACTAGCTTCTTTAAATTGCCTATAGGTGTGAACCTTGTTTTTCTATTCGCAACCCAGTCTCAGTAAGATATTTTATAGTGATCAATACTTAAGAAAAAAACAGATCCAGAAAGGGCTTTGGATTCTGCTTGTTTATGAAATTTATCTAGCTAGTTAACATTAATGGGAATATAATCGTGAATTACATAGGTAGGTTTACGAGTTGCTATTTTATATAAGATGATGCCAGCTATCTGGTTAGTTTAACTACATTTTTAGTAGCTGATCTGTCCTGCTCAGGCATACAGAGTTATCTATTTTGATAATTCACTGCACCGTTGCATTAATTCAACACATGCTGTGCAAGCAGCTACATACAAAAGTTGGTTGGTTAAAAAATAACGTTGAGCTGGTTTTGTAAAAAGGGACTGGTTTGTCGCATGAGCGCGTTACTGAAAATGTAGCTTGTTACTGGAAAAGCTACATTATTATCTTTCCAATGAAACTCAAATGTTAAATCAAAGGAAACATTTTATTTAAATAAAGAAACATAATTACAGATAAAGGGAGTTCCACTGAAACAAATTCAACAGAAATACAAGGCAGAAAACGTCAACAAATAAAACACATCAGAAACATAAAACTTTTTTTTTTTTTTTTAATAATCTGACCAGTCAAAACAGTACTTCAACTTCGCCACCTTAACACAGGATTTGTACAAGTTTTTGGAAAAAGCCGGAACGCATATCCGAGCATGAAACAGTTCAAAATAAGAGGCGACGGTTAGTACCACAGACTGAGCTTGTCTCAGACTCAACACTGCTGAATACAGTACTCTGCTAATACACGTATTTCAAATACAAGAAAATGTACAGTCAGTTTATCAATGACAGCCTGATGGTAATAAATCTGAATAATAACTATACTGTAATGGAATATACTGCTAATTTTGCTAAACGACTTCACTGGAAGGTTGTTTCAAGCACCGCATCAGTCAAAAAAAAAAAAATCAATAACACTAATCAGAACTTGTGTGGCGATACTTTGGTCCTCAAAGCAAATGACTTTTGCATTATTTGGAATCAATATCATTTGACTACGACTTATTACTGATTACTGCCTATTATTAGGAAGTCTTATTTTGAAATACTGAATGAAATACTATTCAGTTTCCGACAATGCACTAAGTGAAAACAGCAAACATGATTCAGCATATTTTAGCACTGAGTAGTTGGTTCATGTAAACAGCAGAGCAAAGACGTGAAATCGGAAGAATTTTAAAGTTAAAGTGTATCATGTGACTCAGTCAATCAGAACAAGAGCTCGAGTAACAAAAACTCAAAGGTCAAAATAAAGTAGCACTTCAAATCAAACATAACTACAGGACTGCGTTCTGGATGTTTCCCTATTACAGGTGCTGCAACGTACAGACGGACAGAAGGAAAAAAAAAACCCTGTTACGCTCATTTATTTGCTGCTATGGTTTGGGTCTACTTGTCATCTTAGAGAGAAAAGTCACTGCAAATCAATATTAAGTTCTTCTAACTTAGTGGAGTGGTCGCTTCCAAGATGCTCAGGTCACAAGCGCTCACCGAATGGTTTGATGAGGAGTTTCCATTCATCCATTATCTATACCGCTTTATCCGTCTGGGTCGCGGGGGAAGCGGGACACGGGGCAAGAGGCGGGGTACACCCTGCCAACACAGACAAACTGCAGCACACGCTCGCATTCACACCTATGGGCAATTTAGAGTAGCTTTAAGCTTTAAGTAATGCATGTCTTTGGACTGTGGGAGGAAACCGGAGCACCCAGAGGAAACCCACGCATGCACTGGGAGAACATGCAAACTCCACACAGAAAGGCACCCTGTGTGATCCAGGGATGGAACCCAGGACCTTCTTGCTGTGAGCCGACAGTGCTACCCACCGCACCACCGTGCCGCCCCATGAGGAGTTTAATGGTGTGAAATTGTATCCTATGGCCATCACAGTCCTCAGTCATCAACCCAATCCTACACCGATGGGAGTTACTTCTTTGACAGCGCTCGCCACCATCACCAAAACTGCGGGGAAAATCTTTTGAAAGCTCGTGTTCATCTCTGCAGTACAGCTCCAGTGACTCGTGCAATCAATCCGATCTTCTGTCCATGTGCTAGAATGTGTCGAGTTTTTGCACTATTTTGCCGCAAACACACCATCTTCCTTACACGCAAAAAGAGCTAAAATCACCAGACTGACACTGGAAAGGTAAAAAATGAATCTGGAACCAGTTTGGAGATTTAAGCTCGCCACAACCACTGTTCTTTGCAGGCGATACAATCCTAACTATCAGCATCAGGCCTCACGGTGGTTTCGGATCGGATTTCCAAATCCGATCTACTGATGAATTTATGCTGCTGAATGACTGAACAGATCATGCAGGTAAACACTGGACACAAATCAAACCTGCAGCCCTGATAGGATATTAGTATAATTACAGAAGTGAAAATGGAAAAATTAGACATTAACATGCCTGGTAGAAACATTATGCGAAATAAAGAGACTGATATAATAATACAAGCTGTACAGCAAATCGGGGCAGATCTTACACTCTGACAAACTCTCTAGAGAATAATGAAATTGTGGGGTTTGTAGTTTGGTTAATCTAACTCGGCTATATGCAACTTAAACCGAAGTCCATGCATATGGTGAGAGATTTGAACGGACAAGGAGCTCGTTTCCTTTACAGCAGAAGGCAATGTGTGGTTTCTGAACAGAAAACTAAACTGGAAAAAAAACCAAACAAACAAAAACCCTAAACAAACAGTAGCACCACAGCAGGAGGATGGAGAAAAGCGTTAGATTATTAGAAGGAAAAATTATTACTACTGCTACTACAAATCTAGAAAAATAGTGCACGGTAAAGCTACAGCTGCTGGTAAAAAAAAAATTATAATAATAACAAAGAGCAGAAACCTTACGCTTTTCAGTGATGAAAGTCCAACTGAGCAAATGCTTTGTGAAAGATTGTTTGCATTACAATGCAAAGGTAGTGAGAAAAAAGAAACAGTTCTCCACACACAGACACCACTTCTGAAAGCAAAGGTCTTAAGGAATGTGTGGTGGTGAGGTTTTCGGCTGTCGCTTCCCCAGTCATCGCGAAGACAGTACAACGGTTAATTGCTACCACAAATTCTGGGTTGCCATGACACCTCAGTTTGAGTAAGGTAAACACTTTCAGTGTAAAAACAATTAAATGCCTAAAAAAAGGTACAAGTCCAGTACTGAGTCAAAGACAGTGTTGTTCATCAGTCGCGATACAGTGCGTGTTTGTCCATGTGTGCTAAAAAGGGGCCAGGGTGTGAATATTAAAGGGTCCAAGTGATGGGCTTTTCACTTAGTTACAATGCTTAGCACTGACATCAGGTAAAGCTTTGGCTGCCAGTGAAGTAGTCAGGTCAGAAAGTTCCTCTTTTTCTTGCACGCTTCTTCTTTGGGCTTCCTACTCAAAAACCACTTCCATAGGAAGTACAGCGCAATATTGCCGGCGGAGCGTCAGGAGGAAGCGGGTCTCAGCTGTGGTAGCCCGCGGGAGCCGCTTGCTTCTGGGAAAGGCGCATCAGCTCCTCGCGGATGGCTTTGATGAGCGAGGCAGAGGAATGGCTGGGGGGAATGGACTCCTCAGGAGGAGCAGACGGAGAGAAACCCAGGCCCATTGTGTCCAGGTGGGCAGGGGGAGCAGACGGCTCTCTCACGCCGCTCCTGGGGGTCTGGAACACAGAGACGAGGGGGTAGTCGAAAGAGTTGAGAACCTGGACAACGGATGCAAGGAGACAGCATGGAACGGGAAAAAGGAAAAAGTCAGGTAGGAGAGCAGCTTTACAGAGAGAACAAGTAAGCAGAGGGAGCAAAAAGAAAAAGAGAACGTGAATATCGAATGGAAAGGTCACACTTACCGGATCTCTGTTCACAGGTCTGAAGTCCTCTTCATGATAAGGCCCCCAGTTTAAGGCACTAGGTTGCCTGCCCTCATTCACACGACCGGACAAGCCCACCTGTGTCATGTGGTGTAGCTGAGCACCTACACACACACACACACACACAAAATTGTACCATTACAACCAATTATAAATACATTTATACCATATTATTCTCTCATCTGATTGGTCAGAAAGGTGATTAACGTTCGACACTCCACATAATCTAAGACTAATAGTAATCAAATAAAAAAATTGGGTTGTTGAAAATATGATAACAATTTAGTGTTTAGGATCACAATAATGGACTAAGGGATGACACTGGAATAGTAATAATCATATTATGGGAATCATAAAGCTGTTCAACATGTCTACTCCTTCACTTTTTTGCATATTAGAAAGTGATTCAAAATCTGGGCAGACTGTACTTTAAGAACAATCGCGTCATATGCCTACTGCTCGCACGGCATGAACTGATCTCTTGATGTGATGATGAAAATCACACTACAAAGATGTTCACACTGTAAGATAATGTACGACGCAGGTACACACGGAAAGTTAAAGCCAATGATGCAATCAGTCACCTCGGTCTGAAACTCTGAAAAGCAGGCAGCAGCTAAAGAATTCAGGCACGGAGAACGCCATTGCTTCTGTTCAGTTATCGCTGCTTACATACTCCAGTGTTTTCTTTAAGTCTATATTCCCCTCATTTTTACTTTGGATACAGCCTCAGGTTTAACCTACTATAAAAACTGATAGGTTTCTGATAGGTGTGTGGAATCGTGACACTGTTCGGGCTAAATGATGTCCAATTCCATTGCCTGATATCAGAAACTCACTGCGACCCCCAACAGTTCAGCGCAATGCCTCCAGGTGCCGTTTACCCTCGCAAACCTTCTCTGCAAGTCACATCAAGGGATTTACCATCTAATTCACATGCAATTTAGCCACAATGAATGAAACTGTTGGGGATGGCAATTTCAGAAATCCTTCCAAAATCTGTAAAGTGTAATCCTGGCACAGATGTCCAACATTGTTGTATAGGACATTTCGATCTGTGGCGGTGATTTTGTTTGGGCAAAGATTCTGTTTTCTTAATTTGAAAGCCACAAATGATAATAAAAAGTCGATGAAATATTAAAACATGATCAGGGACTTTCCATAAAGCTAACTGTATCGATATAATTTCATATATGTGAACAACAAATGAGTAAGAGCTAAGCTTACTCCAGTTCCTATGCATAGCATGTACCTGTGGTGCCCCCTACTGGCCGAGGCCTGGCTGAAGAAGGCGGTTCATCAGTATAGCCCCCTCTGCTGTTGTAGAGCCCCTCAGACTGCAGCTGCTCTCCACCGACTCCTTCTCCTTGAGGGTAACCACATCCCAAACCCGGCCTGCAACGGTCAGTGAGTTCAGAACGTTTGTGTGCGATTCATGTATAAACAGTGGAATCAAGCTGTAGACAGGCCACTCTCTTCTGGCTTCAAATCAATTCAGAAACATCTTAGCAAATGGAGTTTAGTGCGTTATTCAATCAGTTATGTTACGTTATGTTAGTTACTAGTGAACTCTGCAGTCCTGTGGTTCTTAAAGCCTGGAGTTCAATAAACCCTGGGACAGAAAAATGATTTCTTGGTTCAATTTTAACACGTGAAACAAAGCGCCAAAAGCACAAACATGCTACACTGAACTGATCAAATAAAAATGCTCTACACTTGAATTATTAACGAGGACCCATGAAGTGTCCCCTTGCTAAAGAGACAGAGAGAGAGTGTGAGAGAGAAGCATGACGAGAGCACTGACAGTGCAATCTGAACAGAAGATCATCTTCTAAATCGTCGAGCAGTTAATATAACGCCGAATCAGGCCAGAATGCTTTTATCTGCAAAAAGTTCACAAATGATAAATGATAAAATCATCTTAACGCTTAATCATCGAACTCCACAGCCAGGACTAAATATTCCTATACTTTGGGAATAAAAACATTACAAATGAATCAGCACGTCTTCATTTCATCACAATCGCAACATAAAATGTACGCAGATACACGCATACAACCCACCTGTGCATTAAGCCTTGTACTGTGGAAGGTGGCAGGCCTAAATCAGAAAATCTCTGAAAATGAACACACACACACACACACACACACACAATTAGACATTTAAAAACACTCTTCATGTCCACTGATAGCAAGAAGTGGCATGTGAGTGGGTGCCTCATTGCAAAATAACAATAATATAAAAGAGAAGGAGGTCAACAGGAAGTGGACTTGGCTGCTCCACCTCACATTTTCCCTTCCCAATGGCTAGACCAGCTCGACTCCTGGTGGGTTTGTGTTCTAGATTAGCGGCAATCTGTTAAGTAAGGAAATACTTTCCGTAAACCGTCCCACACGTACGGAACGAGTGTTTATGATTATTTTGTGTTTATGTTATACATGCTTCCAGGACTGTGTGAATAAACCTTTCTGATCACATGACCTCATTCCGTTGTAGTTAATCAGCTTTAGTCATTTACATCTGGCTCACACAGAGCTGTAAATAAAGCAGCATGTAATAAAGATCACGCATTAACCTAATTCAAATAAAAGCACTGTTAGCACTCCTCTCACTTCGGAGGCCAATTTATCAGACTAAGCAAAATTGCCTCCCTTTAACCAGCCAAAGGAATACTTATCACTATTGCTGAATTCTCCAACCAGTAACCGCAACAGAAAACACCCCCTCGACTTTATATTTCAACTGGTCAGCGTGCCAAGTTCCTCAAGTTCCTTCCCTGTTTATGGCGTGACGATGCAGTGTATGCTGTAAACAGCGTAAAGTGTAAAGTACTCTTCTCTACCTCTTACATTTGTTCATAACATGATCGATTACTACACAGACACTTGGTTAAATATATAACATTGTTGCTGTAAAAGTGTAGAACTGTAGTTGTTTTTTGTTTTTTTTTAGCTTTATGTGTTCCTTAAGAGCAAACAAAAGACACGCTTTCATGGAGGCATCCATCTTTTTTCCCCACTACACATGTCGGATGTGCTGGGATGGGAAATGACATCATTACAACCTGCAAATGACTTCTTACAAGGCACCACGAACGCAGCATAATGACCACGTCTGTAGTGTAAATCTGTTTAAGTGAACTCACTTAGAAGTCTACAGAAAGTTGTTGGGGCATTGCATTTTTGTTGCATGGTCTCATGTAATTCTTCAGTCAAACGTATTTGTAAACTGAGCTCTAGATCTATATAATTAGTTTGAAAAATGCTGAAGTTCATGACCAAACATCCATCCATCCATTATCTATACCGCTTTATCCGTCTGGGTCGCGCCAGTTGACCTAATCTGCATGTCTTTGGACTGTGGGAGGAAACCGGAGCACCCGGAGGAAATCCACGCATGCATGGGGAGAACATGCAAACTCCGCACAGAAAGGCACCCTGGGTGACCCGGGGATCGAACCCAAAAACCTTACCCCGGAGAAGGGGCTGAGCGCAGGGTATGAAGGCCCGCAGGGTCGTGGGCCACGTGACGGAGGGCTGGAAAGAGCTGTAGGTTCACTTCTGACCCCCAAACCGGGCAGCGTGATGCCCGCACTGCTGGACTGTGAAGAGGGGGACACCAGGGCAAAAGCGTCATCGAGCAGTGAGTGCATTTGCTGCCGGGCTTCCTCTATAGTGGGCTGAGGGGGCAGGTATGGTGGAGGGGCAGTGTGGCCTGCCGGGGGTGACACTGGGCTCAGAAAGACATCGTCAGTCGGGGATGGACTTTGAGCTTCAGGGCCCTGGTCAGGATCCGACTGAAAAGAAAATGTCAAAAAATTGACACGTCCGTAGCATGTTCAGAATAAATGGCTTAGACGATTGTCAACATCATTAAGCAATGCTCATACCACATATGCTACATTGTTGACTCCTGGGTATTTCTTGTACGTGCCGTCACTGTCATTAGTGATAAGTCTGTCTCTGTCTGCGTCTGTGAGATCTCCGTTTATCTGCTGCTTCTTTCGCTGCTTGGGAGAACGCTTTTCTCTGCCACTGACACACAGTTACACTGAATGAGTCTACATGTATTGAATGAAGTCAACAAATATACCACACCCTTCCTCTTCCTAACCTTTTCTTGGGCTCGGTGTAGAGGGGGGGTACGCGGCTATCTGGGTCCAGGATCTTATCGATCTGCATCTGAGCCTTCTGGTAGATGCGGTCCTGCTCTTTGGCATCCCCCAGGCTGTCCATGAGATCATCCATGGCAGGGAAGTCATAGTGGCCCTTGCGCTTAGCCCTGAGACGGATCTTATTGCGATGGTGCTCAATCTCAGACTTCTGCCTCAGAGCAACCTGGATCTGTGTAGGGAAGAGAGCCAGGAAACAGAGCCGAGAGAGAGAGAGAGAGAGAGAGAGAGAGAGAGCGCTATAACTGTTTACAATTCTGGCAAAGTCTCCTCTTGTGTAATGTTATGAGTTTTACTGGGTAAATCATTTCTGCCATGCTGTCTGTGGAAAGTGGGGGAGTTATAGAAAAACTTAATTTACAAAATGTTTCCCTCAGCACATCCACATATAGCCCAATCTTCATATACTTGCTCCAAAAAAACTGTAAAGATATTTATATTATTTATTTGATTGATTTATGGAAATATCAGCATTAATGGCTCTTTCTTAAAACGGATCCAAGATGGCCGAATCTAGAACGTTACAGTGTTTCGGCTCTTTTTTACATAATGTCATAATGTGTCCTAAACCACAAAGCAAAGTCTGTGTGACATTACTTAACTAGGTTTGGTTTGAATGATGTGTTTACAGAATTGAATTTATTACAAACTTTCTAATATCACACAAATTGACTACATGTTAGCTCTAGTGCAAGAAAAAGCAAATACCAGACACAAAGCATGTCTTGACTGATCTGCGACATTCTGGGAAGAAGATTGCATAAGCTTGATTTTTGCCCAAGGTTTCCTTATGATGGACTTGTACTGTAGGTTTAAGGTACCTCCTTGTTCATCTTGGTGTTGTTGGCAGCCTTGGTGTCGGCTGCAGGGCAGGGTAAGGGCAGGGCAGGCATGGGCTGCATGGCAATCAGCTGGATCTTGCTGGAGAAGCGCTTGTTAGCGCCGTCCGCTGAGCGGGACATCCGGTCCACATGCTCAAAAATGGAGGCTGATGATACCTGCTCATCCGCACCATTCAGTGGAGGAGGACCTACAGGGAGCAAAGCATTATGCTAATGCTGTCAAATCAAAAATGGTATATAATAAAATAAAGCACATTTACAATGTCTGCATTTCTCCACTTCTCTATCATTTCCGTGATACAGGCACTGTGGCATTAATGACTGAGGCTTAATAAAGAGACCATGAAACCATCGAGAATGTTATTTTGTCTCATATCTTTGCACTCCAGCAGGGGGCACTGTTACTGTAACTTTATGCATACTGACTTTCATTCATAGTAAAACGTTTGCTATTCTGGTATATAGGTTGAGAGAACCATTCATAATGAGACAGACAAGTCCATGAGCTAAAATCACACTACATGCGGAATAAATAAGGTTTCTAGTTCTATAACTACAACTGCATGCCTAAATATGATTTCAGAAAAGATCAATCTTGTGAAATAACAGATCATTAAAATGACTACCAAAAGATGAATAAAAAAATGAGATCGTACAGGTCTACTTAAACTCCACTAGCTCTACATAATAGATCAGAGATGTTCTTACCAATCTTATTTCTCCCTGAGAGCCATGGCAAATGAAGGAGTGAAAAGATACAAAAAGCCTTGTTATGTCTCTAATTTGTGAATATTAAGAAGGAATGTTTAAACAGCTGGCTTTCACTACGTGAGTCATTCCTAACAGTAATTTGGAGGTGTGTAAAAGACAGAGAGAACACTAAAGTGAACTAAGTGTAAAGCGTTAAGGCTGATTCGGTCAGATTTCAGGCATTAGGAGAAGCAGGAGAGCTTGATCAGCTCATTCCTCAACACTGAGCCAGGATTAACTAGCACTGGCTGACTGGAAAAGGGGGGGAAGGGGGATGTGTGACATGAGATGGTTCAAGCAAGAACTCATGAGAGATTAACATCTTCCCCATTTAAGCACTGGTTAAACGACACGGCGCAAAGAAAAGAACAGAAAAACAGAATTCATACGTTGTCACTTCAATCGCATGCCTGACTATATTTCTGTTTAAAGTCCTTCTTTTCTCCCTTTGTGTCTTCACATCATCTCGTTTTTGCCACACGTACACTACCAGTCAAAGGTTTGGACACGCCTTCTAATTCAATGCTTTTTTCTTTATTTTTATGACTTAAAAGACACTTCATGTCTTAAAGTAATGATGGATTGTTGTTTCTCTTTACTTAGTTGAGCGGTTGGTGACATAATATGGATTACTACAGTTGTTCAATAGGGCTGTTATAAAAAATACTGTATTTTTATCATTTACCATTAACTATTTACTGTATGTCTGAAATGGATTAAGAAGGCAAGAAATGCCACTAATAAGCTTTTAACGAGGCGCACCTGTTCACTGAAAAGCATTCCAGGTGACGACTTCATGAAGCTGGTTAAGATAATGCCCACAATATCATCAAGCTAAATGGGGCGACTTTGAAGAATCTAAAATATGAAACATGTTTTTTTTTTTTTACCCTTTTTTGTTTACTACATATTCAGGATTGTTTTACAATGTAGAAAACCAAAAAAAAAAAAGAAACACCTATGGAAGAGAAGGTGTGTCCAAACGTTTGACTGGTAGTGTACATAACCATGACTCTGTTATAGAGCTATACTAGCATGAGAAGTGGAACAGTTATCTTGCCGTTTAATCCATTAGGGAACATCTTACGAGGTTGCTTGGGATCACTGGACAGGCCGGCTTGTCTCGGGTTAGCCTTCGGAGACTCCCTCTCACTGAATGGCTCGCTTCCCAATGAATCGCCATCGGAAGGAGAGATCCTGACAAAACATAACCCACAGCAAGGAATTACTGTACAGTTGGAGCACGGACACAATAACCTTTATTAGAGATTCATAGGGGTTTCATAATGTGACCTGAGAATAATCGTAATTTATGTGCTCAAAGATAAAAGTGAATTTATTCAGGGATTACTGAATTGGTAAACATATAATTGGGATTAAAAACTTCATTTGATTTTATGCCCAATGTATTATATAAGCATAATAATTTTAATATAATACATACACATACACCTTAGGTAGAATTTACTTTTCCACTGTAGTAGTAATAATAATAATAATAATCATAATCATGAATATTTCACTAAAATATGCAAATATGCTATTGGAGAATGAGCAGTGTACTAAAATAAATATGGATTATTCTGTACTAAGTCAAACTTTACAGTTAACGTATATCATATATAACTAATATTGCGTTTGATCAGAAAACAACTCCGAGCCATTGAGAATAATGACTAAAATTTCATTTAATTGAGAACGGATGTTTACTGACTATATACAGTCATACCGAAACATGACTCAATGAATTAAAATGTGATTAAGCAACTATGCGGTAATTGTGACAGACCAAGTGGCTGCATTTGTTCTAACAAAATCACTGCCAAACGATTCCTAATTTCCTAATTAAGTGGCAAATGATTCCTAATTCTCATTATTAAAAGCAAACTGTGGAGTAATTCATCATTAAAACATTCCTTTTCTTGTATAATAAAACAGTTCTGCATTAATCGCTGCTCTGATAAGCTTCTTCATCCTACGAAAATTTGACATGCAGCACAACGCAGAGCAAATGTTTTAAAAGGCGAGAATGGAAATACTGACATGTCTCTGACACAGCTTAAGCGCACTCCCTTACTTAAGATCTTACTGCATGCCTATAAATTACCAAGGTAATCAATTAGGCCTGTCTGCTCCACTCGGACGCTTAGGCTTATTTATTTAATTATAATTTGCAACATTGCATACTGTAGAAAAATACATCATTATCTTAAATAGAGCGAAATGTCAACGTTGTGTATTAATTCGGCCGATTCGTTCCAGTCTCAGGATTTTGATTTCATTCTACTTTCATTCCTACGTAATAAAAATCGTGGCAGATGATTTAGATCATGTTTGTCAGTTATGCATGATTTGCAATGTCAGATGATCTGTGCGGTAAGTGAACAGGCCCAGTCCCTTGCCTCGTGCCATTACTCTGATGCATGAGGTATTGATTTGTGGGCTAGATAGAAAACGCTTTTAAAAAGACCTTTATTGATTTATGGAAACCTCATCAATGGGAGCTCTTTCTTAAAACTGATGAACACGTGTTATTTTAATACGAGCATCGTCCATTATGAAGAAGTTCATTTAAACGGATGTACAGTATATTATTGAAGAAGGCACTGTGCTTTAAATGTGCTGTGATGACAAATAAATCATCATATTATGAAAAGTGCGGCGTTTTCTTGTTTTATGACGTATAGGATTGTCCCATAGACCACGCTGCCTTATAACAGCAGGTCTGATTCCGTTATCTGATCACTTAGACGGAGTCGCTTACTGTCCCCTCCTGTGCTGGCTGTTACGGGAGGCCTTGGTGGAGGAGCCTTTGGATTTGGGTGTGGAGGCTTCGGTGTTCTCGTTGGCACTCGGCTCTTTAGCTGGCGCTGGTGCCGGTAAAGGCTCCTGGATCACCCTGAGGTCATCTTTACTGTGCTGGCCCAGGTGCAGCTTGGCAAAGTCGAAGCCCTTCACACTTGGAGTCTGCAGCTGGAGCGTGAGAAGGAGGGAGGCAGGGAGGAATTAATGTGCATGGATAGAAATAACAGACAAGTGCAGAGATGTAAAGGGGGAGCAAAAGAGACTCTGATAGCGGGCCTGAGAGGGCTGGGAGAAAAAGGTAAGCTTGAAACAAAAACTAGTCAGGCTCTGAGCTGCGGGTTGTTATAAGATGTGTATGTATGACAAAGAATCCTGATCACAGATACACATTCATAGACTGCAGCTATGACTCTCAAATAGAGCAGAATGGTGGTGTAGGACTGAGAAATTGGCTAGAAGCGAAGCAGAAGACAGAATAGAGTCTGTCGTTTTGCCTATCTGGGTTTGGATAAAGGAGCACAACAAGCATGGCTCTTAACAATGCAGCTTAATGTCAACTGTATGTTATCTCTAGAGACCGTCAAAACTCATCCATAACACGTGGGGAAGACCAATGATAACAAAAGAAAAGCTGAAATTTTTTTTTACATATAATATATATACATTAGCTAGTATATTTGCTGGCACTTGTTTCAGTCACTGACTAGCTGTATCTTTATAAAAATGTGCTCACCTGTAAATCATCTGGGAATGTGGACAGTTATCTGTTTGGAGTGTAAATAAGGCTGTTTCTAAAAAGGACCAGAGTACAATTAAAAATGTCTCTTCCCCATGTGAAGTACGTGAGGACGGGACCGAATCTAGGACAGCGTTGCCATGTAGAACGCTCTAATGAATAGGGATTAACAAAGCAGCATTCACACACATCTGGTGTTCTGAGTCATTTTCCAATTTCTGCTTATCAAATTTATGACCAGGGGCTTGCCAGCTACAGGGCACACAGCTAGCACTGACTGCAGCAGCTTAGTGAATTACGGCTCTTGTACCTCTGCTTTTTCCGCTCCCTCTTTCAACTTTTCCTTGATCACTTTTTTGGGCTCGTCATCCTTTACCTCCTCCTCCTCCTCCTCCTCCTCTACACTCTCTTGTTTCTTACTGATTGCGGAGGTAGAGGTCGGTTTCTGAGTTGGCATTTTGGATGAAAAAACCAAAAACAAAACGTGGCATAGGTTCAGGTATTTTTCTTCTTCTTCAAATTTTACATGGTGTCCCAGCTGACCACTAGAACAGTGCAGAACTAGAGACTCGGGATGACTAAAAGGCTCCTACGGGAAGACAAAAGACACAATGTTATCTACGAGGGAGAAAATTTCACCAATCTCCTCAGCTACCTCCTCCTCTTCTTCTTCTTCCTCATTTTCCTCCTCTTCTTCCTCCGCCTCATCTTCCTCCTCACTACTCTCTACTACTAATAGCTTTTTACTCTTGACTGGGGTCATTAACCTCTGAAAAGAGGTTATAGCTTTCTGTACTGAAGTGGTGGACTGGATGGGGATAGGGAGTGAAAATAAGGTGAGGAAGAGATAAAGAATGGAGGTTAATGGCAGAGCCATAAGAAGGTTATGAAAATAGAAAGTAGTGGTAATGGACTCAGTTAGCACCAATATAAACACACACTGGTATCCTTACAGCATGAAATGTGATTTTTAATAATGAATAAGGATAAGCACCAGTCCTCGGTGTTATTTACTGTTTACACAAAATTACAAGAAATACATATATTCATGGTGTCATCTTATCCTGTCATTTACAACCTCTCAGTAAATGTGCATAACCATTATGAAGAAACAAAAAGCTTGGAAGGAAGTAGCAGAGATCGTTAGTGCAGCCAGTAGCAGTAGCAGCCACTACACACCCACAAGAGTCAAACTACAAGCGACAAGCGACATGAGCACTCAGTATTGTAAACATAGGAAGAGGAAAGAACAGGTCTGTGTGTGAAATGGGATTAAGTCACGGCACTCTGAATGGTTCAGGACATCAGGGTAACTCAGGAAAAGAACTGCTGCTGCGCAGTAACTTACATATGTTACAGGGTTCATGTGTCAAGAGCCAGAGAAAGAGGGACACGCTATATGCATTTAGTCACCATCTTTTTAATTAACTCACAACCCAGAATGGATAAAACTTGTCCATCTGTTTGAGGACATGCAATAGAAACGTACTGTATATAAATATAGTCCTTGCTCAAACGTCCTTTCTCACCAGTCTGGGCTTTTGGAAGAATAAAGGACTTTTGACCCGAGAACCGGCTCAAGCAGTCTCAGATATGACCGCAGACTCGTGGGAAAAATATGGATTGGGAATCAATATCACATCAGACTCCATTACGGGACTGTTCCACCCTTATGGTGTGGTTAGTTGTTTTGTTTACATGCTATAACATACTGCGACAGCTTCAAGGGATTGCTGTTTATTCTGGTTTTTAGGACGTGTCATGCTTAGAAGTGAATCAGAGCAGAAGGGGTTGCATCACAACCATCTCCAGAGCGTTGCCAAGCAACAGCGTACGTATAAAATTCATCTTATCGGCTATGCTTGAACGTTCTTACATTTCCAGAATAATTTCCAATCTGGCATTTGGCTTGAGTGCTTATTCCATTATACCATAACACGGTCGTCTGAACCAATGTATGTAGCTAATATTAGAAGTTGCAGTGTCTGAATTGGGCTACAAACAATTTGATCAACATTTGCCCTATTGTTTTGTAAGTATACATAAGTACCTAATTACGTATTAAACGAACATATATTATTGTCAACACTTTGCTTTCCTAGTTTTGCCTCCACGCAAATTATTATTTTTTAATCATGTCTGTAATGGATTCTGTTGTGGCAGTTTAGAAGACAACAATATTGTGAAACTCAACAACTATCCATGCTAGCTATCAGACTGTCTATAAATGACTGTCTAACCGATAACACTGTGTCATGACAGTACATTCCTTAGTCCTATATACAAAACTCAACGTAGAGATTGGAGTGGCACTCAGTAGGCCAAATCAGTCCCATTTAGATGAGATAAGGAGCAAGCAGACAGAGCAGAGACACTCAGGAGCCCACTAGCTGAGTAATCGCTATCTCCTCTTTTAGCAACACAACTCGGCAGACAACTCTAACAATGCTTTTCCGTCTGTGTGAATTGTTTCTCATGCACAAGCAACATCTGAGTGAACATTATTACATAGCTTTTCTCTCTTACCTTCTGCCTCTGTTGGACAGTGCTCATGGTGTCTGGCTGAAACTCCAGTTTGTCCGTGCGGCACAGTTTCCAGTACAGTATGCTTATGATGATCATCACCACCAGCACAGGCACCAACACTCCTACTATGATCCATGTGTTAGTATTCTCTGTCTCAGACGGCAATGATGCCTGCTTCTCTACAGCTGAACACACAACACACAAAACAGCAAGCATGATTACATTCCTAGAAATGTATATTACTATTCATACGCTCCTAGTAGTCAAAGACAACACTGCACCGAGCCATGCGATCGGAGATGACCCGTGAGTACGCAAAAACAAAGAAAACGAACAAACCAAAAAAGAAACTACGGACAAACAGCAGTGAATGCGAGCAGCGATTAAGGGGCCAAGCATTTTCTGGCTCCGCCCCTTAGTGACGGAGGAAGAGCAGAAGCTATTGCGTGCACTTGTTCGCAAGGATATACAGCTTATTTAATTTCAAACATCGAGTCATTGATAAATACCGGAACAGTCCTTGCATTCAGTAGCCCTACCAAGATGCAAATGAATTCAAAGCTTGGTCGTTAACATCAGGTAACGTCGTTAAACATGTATGCCAAACTTGGTATCAATATGTTTAAGCGTTGTATGAAGTTTGTTCTGAATATCTCACGCTGTTGCCTCTGATATTTAGAGTCTTAACGAGCAAGCTAGTCTCCATCTGGGTTATTGTGAGGCTGCTTTGTGATGACGTCCACTGTTGAAAGCGCTACTCAAATAATGTTGGATTTCCTTGTGAACATGTCCCTTAGCAGCATGGTGAGTTAGATGATGCTGATAGGTGACAGAAGGGACAGCCTCAGGCCTCCTGATACTCCACTGATACACAATAGGAAATGGCTTCATTAAGTCTAATCACGGTAAGTTTTTGTGCTGTAGGTCAAACAGCTATAAATCCGCCAGCACAAACGCGGCCAGATAAAGTGACCAAGGTCTGAGTTCATTAAACCCTTCTCTCTGATGTTCACGGTGTAGAAAATGTAATTATTTGGTTTTCAGACACCGCAGCCGACTGGCAATGTGTAATGCAAGGTCAGTAAACTGGTTTCATGATCAGTTGATTAAAACCAACATTTAAAAAAGGCTCTATAAAAGACTGCCTGCAGGGAACATGGAGCATAGCCAAGTAGTGTGTGGTACGGTGTTGTTTTTCCGATGATACTTACGCTGAGCCAGAATTCCCTGGATACGGTATCCTAGCAAGATGGCCGCATGCTGCACGTCCAGCCTGTTGAGCAGGTTTGCGGTGGTGACAGCAGGCAGCCTTTCACCGTTAGCACCTTCCACAAAGTAGATCATCTCCAGAGGGTTATCCAGCTCTGCTAGACGAGTGATCTGCACAATCTGAGTCGTGGATATGTTCATATATAAGTTAAGATTTAAGCGTCTCTGCACACTTCAGAAGCAATCCTCATTAATGCTTAGATGAATAATAGCAGCTATGTGAATAACAGAAATATAAATTTCAATGTGTAATATATAAAGTGCAGGCCTCCTACATGTTTACAGTATTTAAAAATTTCTTCTAGACATTTCTCTGGGTTCGTCGGTCCGTGCTGTAATGACGTAAGGATTATCAAAAGTGAAATCAGCATTGCGAAGGATACCTGTAACGTCCTAAGCTGTGACGTTGCGAAGTGTTGCCTCACCTGTGCTCCGTTTTCAGGTTCCTTTTCCAAAATACTTGTCTTTTTGTATCCAAATATTTTTCGCATTAGCGCGTTAGTTAGAAAGTCCACTAAGAATATGAAATGTCTTCGTTTAAGCTCTAAGTTTGAAGCACAAAACATGACACTTCTGACGCATCAGCATTTAGGTGTGACGTAAAGGTCCGCTTTGTAGGATTTAGAGGGCATCTATTAGCGGAAATTGAGTATATATTCCGTAATATATTTATGGGAGTCATAAATGTGTTTTCATTAGTGTACAAACACCTGTAACTATGAATCGCTGTGTTTTAGTAAGCTTAGAACGAGCTATTTATATTTAGGTAGGGAGCGGGTCCACCTCTACAGAAGTAGTCCTGGACAGACAAACCTCTAGAGAGCGCCTTCCGTGTTTTCACAAGTGGCAGCATGAATCAGGAAGGAAGCACCGAAAGAACAAGAAAGGGAGAAGAAATAAGAGGAATCAGTGTCTGCTGGTGCCGGTAAGTTTGAGAACCCAAATTTAGAAAAATGGAGGATCATACTTATTTTTAGAACGGAAAAAGAAAGGAAGTGTTAATGTAAGTACATGGAAGTACGCTACGGGCACATGATGACCACTGTACTTCCTAATATGCACTTGGAAAAAGGAGAGGTAAAAGAGGGGCATTCAGTCGTGTGAATTTTACATAGCGGACCTTTACGTAATCTACATATTTATTGCCGTTGAGTTATAATAAAAATACTACTAATAATTTTCCATGTTTTTATTTCTAATTTGTAGTGTTAATAATATTATATGCCATATTCCATACCTAGAAATATAGGGTTAGGGATAGAAATCTGGGCTAAGGTCTAACACTTACTAGGGCTTCAGAGTTACTGGGGTGGAAAAGGACAGCACACAGCCTCGTCTGCTCTCAACTGTCTCTAAGCTTGGGTCTGCTTCAATATATTTCACCTGGCAACTACACAACTACACAAATCAACTGTAAGCGACACAAACAGCACGAAACACCTTCCAATTTCACGGTCATGTGCAGCCATTTTGCATTTGTATGCTCATAAAAATATGAGATGTTCTGGCATTTATTTTTACTTGCGTATCTGTCTTATTCACCTTTCGCTAATTAGTAACTCAAAGGAAATGTTAACAGTCCTGCAGTATGTATTCTCAATATCAACAGTGAAGATGTTTGAGTGTGCAGTGGGGGCTGCTGTAAAACCAGGCCAGTCTTTAATCACCCTGCCAGCTCCATGCTGTGAAAGCGGACTGCCCCGCTCTTTATGTGTCCCGTGAAATGCAGAGAAAAGACAGAAGAGCGCTCAGCAGAACAGACGCGTGATTCTAGAGTGACTCTGTCTGTGAAGAGGCTTCAATAATTGATCTGCTATCAGCTAACCATGCTATGAACTGAGAATAGGGACCACTGAGTGGCTCCTCAGTTTAGGGATGAATAGAAGCTGTTGCTATGGATACTGCTCGGCTAAAAAAAATGGTGATGAGCTGAGGAGCGCAGGTGGTGACGGGAGCCATAGAGGGTGATCCATTAAGAAGCCAGAAAGGCTGAGGACGTCCATGCAGGAAGAAAATAATAATGAGCGTGCCCATTTCAGCCGACACACATGCAGTGTGTGTACATATACTTATGTATACACACACGGTACATAATCTGGATACCACAGATGATAGAATAATTTAATATTATTTTTAAACACTGCATCTTCTTCTATTTCCCATAAAAATGCTGCATCAATGGAGAATATGGACTCAAGTGGTACTTGGGGTTCGCGATCTGTTACCTGGACGCTGTTGTTGCCCAATCGGGTGGCTCTTTTAAGGCGTCGGCCCGCAGAAAGTCCCTCCCCGAGTAGCAAAGCTAGCCTCCTTTCCATCTTTGCCTGGAAAATCCTATCACTCTCATCATGCTCCGTCACACCCAGCAACACTACACAACAGCAAAGACAAATATATACAGTATGACGTGGGAATATATATGAGCCATATTCAGATATCATATGCAGCTACAGATTTAAACACTATTCAGAGGTTAGGCAAGAGTTACACACACAGGGTGGAATTTGACCTTGGACTTCAGTGCATTCTTCTTGCATGCTATCAGCTCGAGTGAGTAGCAGTATTGAGCGCTGTACTTACACCCAACTATGGAATGCCATTTGAGGGCATTTTTTATGGATAAAGTTATGAATTAGCTAAAATTGAGCAGTAAGCAGAGCAGATGAGTACTTGCCCAGCTTATTATTCAAACTTTAGGCATAATTTCTTTACAGGAGACTGTATTAATTTGCAAGCTCAAATAGTGACTTAAAATGTAATAAAATAGTGCATATCCTGCACACACATTACTTCGGTATCTCATGGCTTTATGATCGTACATGATATAATATTAAAAAAAATGTGCTACATAGCAGTGCTATTTTATAAAGTTGGATGACCTATTGTTATATCAACCCAGATTTGCTGTGGATAATTTTTTGTAATGCTATTGACAATTAAGACTGTTCATATGGCAATTTACTAGTCTCCTATTAGGTGTTTATTTTAATACTGTCTTTCGTTATATACCATCATATTAGCCTTACATTATGCATCAAAGGGGAAAGAAAAAGAAAAAGAAATGCGATTTCCTTTTTCAGCCCACATTTTCTATTCCTGATTTTTTTGGGCTTTAAAGGCAAAGTGCTTGTGTTCAAAGCTGGTGGTTTACTGAAAAAATATTTTACGCAAGAACAGTCTGGCAACCATGGGAGCAAAACAGCATCTACGTGTACATCATTGGCATAATCTGAATGACGCACCAAGAAATTTGGCTTAAGCAGGCGCAAAACCAGAGTCAGAATATGCGTAACTTTCCAGGTCTAAATCATCATTTTCAGACAATGAATACAGCCGTATAGCACTTTTAGAGCAGAACTCAATGTGCTTACATTACATATTTATTTATTTAGTCAGATAAACTGAGACAAGCTTTACTTTACCTGTCCTCACCCATGAAGAGCGAAGCAACTGTGTGGTGTTCAGCTCAGGGTAGTGAAATGCTGGTGACAAATGAAATTACACCATCATTTTCATACGGTAAATGACTGCAGGTATCGTTGATGGATGATGCTTGCGGATTTGACTCACGTTCCGCGATCTGCTGAACAGGGTATCCCAGGTAGTAGCTAAACTCCACCACACTGAGACGTCTCAGGTGACTGCTGACCTCTGACCCCAGTATATACCCTTGAGCATCACGTACCACAAAGGTGATGTCCACCGGCCCACGAAGCTGCCTCTGAGTCAGTGCCACAGAGCTCACGGTGATGTTTAATATCTGAAATGTTTAAAATCTTGTAAATTCACTACATAAGAGCACTTCTATAATGCAAAGCATGACAAACTAACTATTGAAATTCAATCCTAATTCTAATAAACTAAATGTGGACTCAGACAGAGGGTTGTCTCTGTATTTTTAGTCATGTTTATTCTAAAATTGAATTCGAACAAGGATGAGCCGTTTATGAGAACATCAGTCAAAGCTCAAGTGTGTTAATGTGTCAAAACTGAAAGCTGTGTAACAGTCCCAGTCCCGTACGCAGCAAATCTCACTCATTCATTTAGTTGCCTTGACAACTGTAGTGTTGAATAGTTCATGTTCTTCTCCCTAAATCCAATCAAAGCAACTGGCTGAGAATGATGTCATTTCAGTGTACGGGAAACAGTCTATAGAAATTGCTTCCAATCAGCAAGCACAGCGGCAATCAGTGAAAAATAAAAAAGCCAGCATGTCTGGTACACCACTGGTACATGTCACAACAGCTTCACGATAAAACCCTGCCATGGATTTAATCATGCACCATGAACTGACATCGCCGATGGTCCGTTTTCTAAAGAGTATAAAAGTATGGTGAGCAAATCAAGAGGACTGGAGGAGATCAGAGCTGAGTCACTGGTGTTAGACTCTTCTAAGCATCTTCCGTTGCAATCTAACAGTTATAATGGGTGTGATTGTCTTGTCTCATCACATATTATAACACAAATTAACTTATTTATAGAAAAAACAGCTACACGTAAATATGTACAGTCATACACATCAAATCACATGAATGAGAATCCAAAACATGGAAGTGATTCTTACGTGTACAGTAAAGTCAGTAGACTCCTTTAAGCGACGGCGCACTTCGGCGAAAGCGTAAATCAGGCCTCTTTCAATGTGCTCGATGAATGTGCACACATGCATGTCTGTGTGAACAGGCAGAAACTGAAGCACTGCAGAGAGAGAGAGAGAGAGAGAGAGAGTACAGAAAAAACATCAGAAGCTAACCTTCCTCTTTTATTTTAGACATTAGCTATTACAGCAATACAGATATAACACACCTGCACAAAAATGCAACAGTTAAATGGATGTGAATGGGTGACGTGTATGTCTGTACCAGAGTGGATGTGGTACTGTAGGCCTGGTACAGGACTGATTGGGGAAACACTGAGAATGGTGTCAGATGTGTAAGCAAACCGTCTCAGTGCGTTCATAACTGATATGGCTGTGTAGACAACAGGACCAGACACAGCCCGAAACACAAAGTCAGGAGGGGATTTCACCACCTACACACACACACACACACATACACACACACGCACACCGAATAAAACAAGATTCAAATTTAAAGTGAATTGATCATTAACACACACATATATCATCATTTCACCAAACAACTTCCCCATGAGAGACTACAATGGGTGGAAATACAAACATAAACATGTTTTTTATCTGATGCTCACTAATCTACGTGTTTATATTCAGAGAAAGATTTCACTCTATGAAGCCTATCTCTGCATTGTTTGATTATATTAAATGGACAGATAAAGTGAGACAGGAAGAGCTGTGTATTTCCGGATTGACTTTTCGAAAGCCGACATGAGGCTTCAGGGCAATCATTACGCAACAGTTTGCCAGCTTTTATCATTAAGTGCTTACAAATGTTACACGACCATCAGACTCAATAACAGATGATTGTATTGTTATTGTTCAACTAAACAAAAAGGCATTAAAAACCTATTTGGAAATATATTCGATTTCTTAATAACAATTTTCCCACAGACGTGCCACGAAAACTTTAGCATATGTCAATGGACAAGTTGGCAAATATTTTTGTCAGATGTCCTCCACGCAGCAGTAAGAAAATAAGGACGGGTAACTTCTACTTTCATTAACGAGCAACTATTTCATTTTTACTAACCAAAGGGGCAACAGTCTCTCCCGTTCCTTTTCTATTGGCTCACAAGATTGAGTCAAATTTCACTTAGATAAAATCAGCACAAAGCAAATGTACCCACTACCATGACAGCTAATATGGCGGTGTTCTGAATGTTGGCGGTGTTAACCCCAAAAAGACTGATATATTTCCAAGAGTATTTAAATTCACCTGCAGCTCAACCGATCGATTGAACTCAGCTTTGAGGATCTCTCTGACTTTTGCTTTAGCGTAACCAGCGGTGGAGCCGAGTGGAAAACCTGCGGAAGATGAATAAACCATTAGTCCAGGAGTCTGCTTTCTTTTCTTCTCTGTTCAAACAAGTACTAGTACTTCCTTAATCTCTAATCAAACAAGCTATCATTTGTTCAAACTACAAATTTGCATATTAAAGGAAAATTAACCATGAAAAGGAAGCAGAAAATTAAGGAAAGAATCAACTTACCGACTCGCACCAAGTAGGTATCAGGTTTAGTAATGTTGCAGAGGTACTCTCGGACAGTAGTTGTCTGAAGAGTAGAAGTCTGCGTTGTCACTAAAGGGGTGGTAGGCAGAGTTGTAGTAATAAACACCTCAGTTGTTGGGGCCGGGGTAGTTGAATTCGTCTCATTGTATAATACTGCAGTGGTTGAGACTGCCGGCTTGCTGATTGTTGTCATTCCATCATCTGTAACTTCAGTGAAAGGGCCCGTTGTTCCTGTGAAACCTTGGTCAGCCATCTCAGTAACAAAAAAGGAAGAGGTGTTGTTGAGGGTTGACTCAGTGGGCACTGCAGGGGAATTATTTGTCTGGGTATACACACTACTGGTGAGGGAAGGAGTAAGGAGTGAGGTCTCTGGCAAAGTAGAGTTGATAGACCAGTAGGTGTTTGTGGAAGTCGGAAACATGACATCTGATTCCTCTGAATCAGATGGTGGGAAAAACACTGATGGGGAGGTACTGCTGGCTATGGCAGAGGAGATAGATTCTGTGCTAATCCAGTTGGCAGTTGTGGCCAGATCCCACAGAGAAGTTGTAAAGTCCATGGATGGAGTTAATGCTGATGAGTACAAAAATGGAAAGGTACTATTCATTAGGCTAGGTCTTAAGTCTGACAGATCCAAGATAGTAGTGTTGGACAAATCAAATCCTGAGAGGTCTGTAGAAGATTCTTCAGGCCAGGAGTTGTTGTCCATGGGCTGCAGGTCCTCTCCATACATTACTGTTAACATGTGATTGGGAGGAATGGTGTAGGTGCTGGTAGTGCTTACTGACAGGGGGAGGGAGAAAGATTTGGAAGTGGTCTGGTTGCCCCTTTGTTCTGTCAAGCTTTCATTATTCTTTGTGAGTTGAATGTTGTAGTACTCCAGACTATTCATATCAGGCAGAAGAACATCACTGGGCTCAATGGTAACATCAGGCCAGTTAGAATACACCTCTGAAGTTTCATTGACTATGTTGCTCTGATGTAAGGAGGCACTGGAATGAACTGCGGTAGGATGGATGGCTTGAACACCAAAGTAAACAGTGCTGGAAAATGATATATGGGTCAGACTGTTGGGAATACTGTTTATGCTAGGGGTTCTGGAGGTCAGTAAACTTTGAGAAATTGTCATGTTGCTATTGGTTACATGGAGAGTACTGGTTAAATTTTGGGAGGCCATGTTAGGATTCCTGGTAACATGCCTATCAAGGACAGCTGTGGAGGGACTGGGGGAGAGGTATCTTGTGGACAAAGGAATCATTACCCTGGTAGGAAAAGATGTATCATATGATTCAGAGTTTGAGTCCTCAAAGTCATACATGTCAGAAGGAAAATTGGTGACCAAAGAATAGTCACCTCCCTCAGATCCCATGTAGGTCATCGTTTCCAAGTAATCACCAGAACCAGAACCATAGTCCACATCCATAGTGTTGGTTGGGAAGTAGACCTCTGGTGGACCCATGGTTGGTTCTGCGAAAGATGACGTCGCATGATGGCTTCCAAAAATGGCATGACTTGGATATAACTGATGATCATCAAGGGTAGCATCATTTTGGATATTTACGTCATAACTAGGGACTAAATGATTAGAAAGTTCTTCTTGGTTCCCAGAAGTAGTATCACTATTGCTAATTCTTTCTGCTTGTAATTCAGGCGATGGAAATGGCGGTTCTGCAAAAGAATTCAGCCCAGTTGAAGGCAAATTTGGTGACGTCTGTGTGATCTGAATGCCTGAATGTAGTGCAGGGGCAGAGAGTGGCTCTGGATTAGGGAAATGGCTTAGAGGTGGCATGGATGCTGAGCCATACACAGTGTCGCTGGGGTGACTGTAGTAATACTCTGAGGTTTTGGGTGATTCAGTATTAGGCAAGCTCGTGGGTGAAGCTGTATCATGTGGGACTTCCATCAGAGATTGCTTTGTTGTGTTGGAATCTAACAAAGACCAGTCTAAAGAAGACAAAATATAAATAGAAAAGTTGTACTAGTGCTTAATAAGAACACTAAAAAAATTAAAAGGTACACAATACCGACTAAAACTAAACCCAAGAACTTTGATCAGTGTAAGAACAAATCTTCCCTTTCTTGGTTTTCACCCCTCAAAGATGATATACTAGCCAGAGATTTTATTTTGAGCTGAAAAGATTTGACATTCTAAATAAGTTCTGTAAGATGTTAGATCGACAAAAAGCAAGGCAAAGTATAATTTAAATCATAATATTTACTTGCGGAATCATTATGTTTTAAAGGCTATAATTACCCTTACACTGCATCTGGTCCATTCATCTGCAAACTATATGTTTTCAAAATGGTAGATTTTTTTTTTTTTTAGCATCAATGAAGCTGTGTAATTAATTTTATGGATGTGTGGATGCAGAACAAATCCCTTTAACAACAAACATGTACTGGCCTAGTCAAAAGAGTAAACCTAAGCCTGGAACAGGTAGCAGGCTATAAAACACATTTTATGAAAAACTGGAGTATCGTAAATATGCACAGAACACATTTAGGGGATTTAGAGACAAGTATGATGCAAAATGGATCAGTTTAAGATTTTTTTCCATGCCTTTTTTTTGACCACTGATAAAAGCAACCAGATTCAGTGCAGAAGGCTTTCGTGATTAGTTTTAATTCGTTATTTAAATAATAACTACAATGATTGCACAGGTCACAATCCCTCACATCTAGTTTCCTGGAAGACACTTGAGCCAGGAAACTACATTTCAATAATTAAAAGTAAGGCTCTGAAACGTAGTTCCTAAGAGCAGTATCAGTTTGCTTGGTTTATATTCTTAAATGTTCTAAAATTTCCATTAGCCCAGGCTTTACGACGTACGCAAGGGCATTGGAATAAAGCCTGGCAGTGTATTCAGTAGCAGATGTGTGCTAATGAAATGGGCCCTTCTGGGGAGGATGCGGAGGAAAGGTGAGGTGCTTTCGTAATGAAGGAAAGAACGGACTCTCCTATTAGAAAGTGGGTGTTAGGGCTTGGCAGCTAGGCTAGAAGACTGGTGTTGCATAAAAGCACGGCTCATGAATAGTCGCTTTGTTGTAGATTGCAGCAAAATAAGTAAGTACCAAATCCGTAGCATCCAAATCTATTCTACAGCTGCTGGGTACAAGAATCCGGAACGGTGCCCTCTCTGGTAGAAAAATGCTACTGCAAGCTACATTTTGTACCGTTGGTTTTGCTGTAACCTTGTCTAATCTAATTAATCTAACGGCTGCAAGAACAATCGATACACATCCAGATATAATTCAGGACCACATCCCAAACCACATAACTGACAGACTATTTAGTAAGGCAGTAGGTGGTCTGGAACACCTTTGAAGATATAATTTACCTGAGTACATTTTATCAAATCAGCAGCATGATGAGAATGAAAAACTTTATTTCGCACATCAGTGTGACTGCCACAATTCCTGTGTACCAGGGGAGAAAAAGCAAAACCATTGTAATCTTACAGCCTGCTGCTGTGATGTTTCACATCTATCTGCACTGGATACAGCGTATCGTATCTATGCAGCCAATAGAACTGGATTAACAGATTATGTATGGTATAGGTGTGCTAATTCCAGCCGGACCTCAGGTCCAGGTGACTCGAAGCACACGACAAAAATCATGTTATACAATGTTTTTTCTCAAAAATCTCACAACAAAAAAAATTATACACACTGTAGCTTCAAGTAATTGCACAGCTGGTGCATAGTCAATCATGCAATTGGATTCAGACTGTGAGTTAAAAACATCCTAAAAACAGCTCAATTCAATTTTCAAAAATATGCTTATGACCCACAGTGAACTGTAACTGCGATCTGTCAGAGAGATCACTAAACATGAGTCCAGATTCAAACCAGACAGCCGCGTGAGTCAGGAGCAGCCGACATTACTTAAGTGTCTGAAGCAATCCTCCCACTTTATTCAGTAATTATTCAGCAAAGTTTTCAGCCTATTAAGCTATATTTAGGATCTTGCAAAGTAAAAGAAAGCAAGGAATCAAGAGGAACACTTTAATATACTGGTCCCATTAACCAAAAGTACTGAGCAAACATGCCCACATACGGATTCAGTATAAGGAAAATAAATATATGATGATTGGGTTTCCTTCATTATTTCTGAAAAGCTCGTGCAATGCACAGAACTATGAAAAAAAAGCCATAATCCGATGCTGTCTTAATTGGGTCAGTATATTCCATGCGTGGGTCTCTGGAGAGTAAACAACTCTCTATACTCAAGTTCATACTCTGCAGCCTGCCAAGTGTTTGAAGCCGTGAATATGAGCAGCTGAGTGAGTCGAACACTATCTACGAGTATTTACAGAACAAAAAAGTACAGAGTGCTGCAGAATGAACAACTGCAATAATAGTAATAAAACATTTCTTATTTAAATAAAGGTTTTGTGTGTGAGACTTTTCCCGACATCACCCTAACAGCAGAGCGTCATGCTTGCCAAAGTTAACCAACTGATAAATTACAGTGTGGCAACCTGAGCCAAATGGAAAACAACCATATGGTGTAATTCTAGACCATGGATGTTTGCATGTTTGAAGGTGAAAATGGGTGACTTTTACAAAGGTGCTAACACACGTTGCTAACAAGAAAACATGCAGAGAGGGAAAAAAAAAAAAAAAATACAATTTTACCACAAAATTCCTAGCGTCCAGTGTTTTGGATGGGAGCGCCGTGCTTACAGCAAATTCTGCCCTGTGGTTTTACTGACCAGAGACTACAGCACCTCATTTTCAACTGGATCATAAAACTAAGGTTTGTGAGTTCATTTGAAACTGCTATCAGGCACAATGTATCTTTCATGCTGCACATCCTTTTCCCATCCTTGAGCTGGCTTTTCCACCTATATGGTGAACATCTGTGGACCCCCGACGCAATGGAGCCAATACCATCAGACAGGCTGTCAAACATTCACACCTATAGGCAAATTAGAATAGTCCATCCATCCATCCATTATCTAGACCGCTTTATGTATCTGGGTCGCGGGGAAGCTGGAGCCAATCCCAGCATCTTCGGGCGAGAGGCGTGGTACACCCTGGGCAGGTCGCCATTCCAACGACCATACACACTCGCATTCACACCTACGGGCAAATTAGAGTAGTCAGTTAACCGAATCTGCATGTCTTTGGACTGTTAAAGGAAACTGGAGTGCCCAGAGGAAACCCACACAATCACAGGGAGGACATGTAAACACGGAAACAAAGTCGGCCAACACGTTCGAACCCAGAACCTTCTTCCTATGAGGCGACAGTGCTAACCACTACACCACCTGTCCATCACAGGCTGGACGCTGTAGTGTGACAATTTCCCTTCACTGGAACCAAGAGGTTCAAACCTGTTCCAGCACGACAAGGCTCCTGTGCACAAAGCGAGCTCCGTGAAGACGACACTGGAGTGGAAGAACTGGAGTGTCCTGCATAAAGCCTTGACCTCAACCCCACTGGGATGAACTGGAACTGGACTCAGTGCCTGACCTCACTAACGCTCTTACGGCTGAATGAACCCCAATCCCCACAGCCACTCTTCAAAAGCTAGTGGAAAGCCTTCCAGGAGAGCGGAGCTTATTACAGCAGCAGATGGGGACTGAACCTGGAATATATTTATGAGTGTGATCATCAAGCTTTTTCTCCATATAATATATGTTATTAGTTATTTGGACTGACTGCTGAAGGAACGCATGGTTTCGCGTGCAAGGGGTCAAAAATCATAAATGCTCTGGCTAAGCCGTAAATGTTGGCACCCCTGCTTTTAGGAGGGACTTGAATCCCAACCCAAATATAAAACGCTGATGAATCCAGTAAGGCGTTATGCTCTTAAGCAGCAGCAAAATGAGAACTCCTATTCATTACAATAAGAATTGTGTACAATAATAATTCACTTGGCAGTGAAATAGCACTGTGTGGTGCCTGCCAGGTTTTAGGACTTACCACAAGGCAAGGATTTATTAGGAATGAAAGCCTAAGGCTACAGTGGATCTTTACATACGCAACTGAAGATTCTGCCCTCTTCTAAATAGTACAAGACAAGTGTGCTCTGTAGAGTCATGCTTCAAAACAGGCGTTACCTAATTCCTACAGAGAAGGCCAACTTCAGTGCGAATGAAACTGCACGACCCTGAGCGGTGCCAGACAGATGACGATGTGACAGACTGAAGGCAGGGGAAACACTGTGGATGACTCGCTCTACCACCTGCTCCAGAAACACGACCATGTTACGCATCGCTGCCATTTCATTGTGAGCGCCGTCCTTGAAGAGATAGTCCTACATATTGTATTCACCGATGGTAAGTGAGTGAGATGAGGATGTGTTGCACTTCATACTGCAACTATACTTATGTTAAAGTAGCCACACAATTATTATATACACACAAAATATATATTACAAGCCCATGGGACATCATTTTGCACAGCAGCAAATAAAAATCATCACTTAAAACTGGCTGATTTTAAGCGAGTGGGAACCAGGAGACAAACTGCGTCAAACATAACAGCGTTTTTAGATTTATTTTTACGGCATTACTTTAGACATTCTTTAAAGCATGCTTTATTAGCTCAGAGTCAAATGACTCTATATCATTATATTAATTCGATGTAACTGCGCTGAATTATTATCAATAGATAATATGTATAGAATATTATGCATATAATATTTCCGATCGGACGTACACACTTCCGCGATCCAGGGATGTGCGTCTAAGCTATCGGCTTTTGCCGCTGATGTTTTTACTGCTCTTTCCCCCCCAAAGCACTTTTATTTGATACTCCGGTTGAATATAATTCCTTGTGGCACAACATATTACTAGCTCACATTCCACATTCCCAAATCTCACTACCTGACAAACCACACACATCAAACAAGGCCACATTCTGGCCATCAGCGGAAATTGATTTTTACTTGAATAAATTAAATGACTAACAAACTTTACGTATCATATGAGTGTCACATAACTCTGTGAACAACCTGTTGACAGAAAATAGACATGGACAGACTTGAATAACACTGTATAATATTCTCAGGATAGGATAAGGAATCACAGGATCCGAGTATGCATGTCATATTTTGGCGTTAAATTACAATGCCCACCATTTTAGCCTGGTTAATTAGGGTTCCGGAGAACTGAAACACACAGAACCGGGTAAGTACTCTGGAGCGTTCACTTTCCCTGTGGGCTAAATAACGAAGTTATGATCTAATAACATACAAAAATGAGACTCGTGTTAAGGGTGAAAGGTCAATTTTTGTATTCTGATCACTGTCGCAAAATTTTTGAGCTCACAGTCCGTTAATGTGAGCGAGTGTGATGGACAGCAGACTTGAGATGAGATCAACCCCACATAAATGATTCAGTTCAGCAGACTCCAATGTAATTTGCTCCTCCCTGAACTCCTGTCTACCACTGACCCTGATCATTTAACCCAATAAAAGCAGAACGATTGGATCCCTTAGCCCACGGACAATCATCTCCGTAAGACCTCGACAGAAATCCACACGACATCAAAAAGAATTGAAATGGAAATGCAGGCATCACGCTTTGCGGCGCATACGGCATGTTATTAACATCAAACACGCTTAAAACCGTCGCCGTGTCTTCCTTGAGTGGGAGCGTGTAAATAAGGGGCAAACTATATTAGCATCACAAACGCGGAACAACGCGACGTTTTCATCTAAATGGACCATGACAACGATCGAACGGGGAAACAAAGACGAGGCGTTTCTATTTTATCCGAGGCGTGTCTGATTGTCCAGCAGCAACGCGAGTGCGTTAGACAAATCTCTCCTGCTTTCATTATCAGGGCTCGGTTACAAAAGTTCATTTAAAAGGAACAGCTGTGAATCGCACAAAAGTGAGTCTGTAGCCAAGGTCTACTGCTGGGAAAACTAAGATACCAATTATGGGCCCCCTTTTAATGATGTCATTTCCTTTCATTCGCCAGGCTCCTTCCAGTGAAAGTCTCATTTGACGGTGGTGCTATTCCAGAAAAGCGGGGTGAAATGCTCTTTTGCCCACACATGTTTCTGTTTTAGTCACATCCCATTGCGTGACTACTTTTCCCCCTCGCTAGCAGACTCTACTCGCACTCTAACAGAACAGTAAAGTGATGTCTGCGCCGGCGTTCCGTGTATTTCTGAGAGAAGTCTGTTACTGCAGTACGGATACACTACATAGCCAAAAGTTTCTGGACACCTGACCTTCACACCCACATGTGGCTGTTCACCAAACTGTTGCCACGGAGTCGGAAACACAATTGTATATGAGCTCTCTGTACGCCGTACCACTACAATGTCCCTTCGCTGGAACTAAGGGGTCGAGTCCAAACATGTTTCAGCGTGAAAATGCCCCAGTGCACGAAGCGAGCTCCTTGGAGACGTGGGTTGCCATGGTTGGAGTGGAAGAACAGCAAAGTTGGACTAAACCTGGAAAGAGATATTCAACAAACACATGAATACAATGGTCAGGTGTCCATAAACCTTTGGTCATAGAGTGTATAAAGCACATAAGTTAAAATAAGCAACAACAACAACAACCTTGAAATCTAATTAGCACATGTCCCAGCTTATATTACGAATAATTCATCATTATTAATCGCTGCTAAACTAAAATTGTCATCGTCATCAATCTTCCAGAGCAACGTTTGCTCACATCTCATTGATGACTTTGTCAAGATGCACCTTCACGAGGGTTTAAGGAAGACGTTAATGTGCTGTTACAGGAAAATAATCGACAATGAGGTGTGTGTGATGCCTGTCACCACCCCAAAGGTAATGAAGTTCCTGTAACGGAACCTCTTGAACCGTTTTATTTCTCTTATACCGCAGCAATTCCATTTAAAAAGGAACATATTGTACATTTTGTTCATTTATAGTTACATAATAAATGAGTTCAGGTGTAAAACTGGTGCTCCCTCAACAACCTCTTATTTTTCTCGCTTTTAAAGGTGATAAAAACGCTGTTTCTCACGATACCGTCCATCATAAAGACTTTTCAGTGTCGGAAAACGTTACCTCTAGCACTGGAGACTCCTTCTGAGAAAAGACAAGAAAGAAATGCCTCCTAACAAAAACATCCCCATGTTTTACAGCGTCTCTAAATCATTTAGCTACATCTGGGTGACCGATGCTGATACTGAGGTCCTGAACAAGAAGTTCATCAATATGACTTGTTATTAAAATCACCTTAGAAACGATGTCCGAGAAACAAACACACGTGCTAGGACCGATAAACACAGACAAATAGTTTGTGAAAGGCTTGAAGGCTCCGTGCTGTTGGCTGGAACGTGACAGATGGAGACTTCCTCTAACGCTTTGCTGCCTGATTAAGTGCTAGGAACAAACAACACTCGCTTTCTATGTGCTGCGTTGAAACTAATCTCCCGCCGATCCTCCAGCGCTGATCGTCAGGTCCCACAATCTCTCAAGGAACAAGGAAGACATGCATCTAAACTTTGCTGTTTTGGCGCCTAGGTGGAGGAATGTCCGAACAGCTGAGACGACTAAAGACCTAGCTCTTTCCAAAATACTTGTATTCGCACGTTCAGTATTAATTCTTTACTTCAAGAAAAAGAAATGCCAACAGAGTTTTTATTTTTAGCATGACGGTATCCTTAGTCCCAGTAAACCAGTATCAGAATATATTTACCGCATAGAGACTTCGAAGCACTCATGTAAGTCGCGTCTGCCAAATGCCGTAACCGTAAATGTAATCTCACAGTGGAGTGTGAGATAGAGTAAAGACACAGTTCGACATTTCTGTTTTGAGAAACAAAATTATGAGGAAGGATCGAGAAGCTTCCGGTAACATACAGTACGAGATGCAGTACGTTGGTCCAGACGTGTAATCGGGTTGTGTAAAAAGCAGACACGGGGCTACATCGGAGCTCACAGCAACCATTACAGTGGACGAAGCCGCTATTGATCGGCGCAGGCATGACTGAGAGCATGTCTGCTCTTTATCACATTGTAAACTCGTCTCCTAGCTGATGAGAGCAGGATGACTGCAAAGAATAGAAAACTGGATGGCAGGAGAGCGAGCGAGAGAAGGTTGGGATCATCTCCAGAGCACGACTCCACACCATAGTTGGTGTATTGTGTAATCCACAGGAGAACGCTCAAGTTCTGTGTGTTTGCCCCTCTCCCTCTGCTTTACTCAAACGAAAGGAAGGCTGCGACTGTAACCGGAGAGGTCCTGAAGCCTGTGCCCCTCTGCAGGCTCTCGGCAGAACCCATGTCTCTAGCGTCCCAAACCCAACCCAACCCAACCCCCCCAACGTCATCATCTTAACTCGCACTGTTATGAAAATAAATTTCTACATTCCTGCAAAACATAGTGAGGGACGACTAGAATTGATTTGCGTAACACGCCATATAGTGAACTAATTAGTGGTTGATTTAGTGAGCTGGAAGAAATCTGTCTATATTTTTACATCCCCGGACACCGCTCTCATTCTCTCTCTTTAAGTGTTTAACATTTTCCAAAAGAGAACCAGACCTGACGTGAAGCCTAACAGATCAGGAATGACGTCATATATAATATAAAAGGCGTGACCTGTCCAGGGTGTACCCTGCGTCTCACCCGAAGTCAACCGGGTTTGGCTCCGGCTTCCCCGTGACCCTGATGGATAAGTGGTACGGATAATGGATGGATGGACTGTCTGTGTTTGAGTCCATCAAGTCTGTCCCAGTTAATAACCAATGTCCATCCATCCAGCCATCCATCATCTATAAAACTTATCCTTTAAGGGTCACAGGGAAGTGTGAGCCATTCCCGGCCCACTTTGGGTAAGAAGCAGGGTACACCCTGGACAGGTTGCGCTCTAACACTGAGACAGAAAACAACAATGGGCAATTTAGAGCAGCCAGTTGTCCTAATCTGCATGAGGAAACTGGAGCACCCAGAGGAAACCCATGCAGGCAAAACATACAAACGACACACGGAAAGGCCCCCGGTGGCCGGCGGGGGCACTGCTAACCACCGCGCCACCATGCCGCTGCTAGCCAACATCCGCTTTGTATAGTCCACTTGTATCCTAGTTTTATACTTTGACATTTCTTTGCTGATAGTCTGAAAGCTGTGGCGTGCAGCTTTATGGATGCTTTTGTAAGGTGTAATTATATACACGCTCAAAGCTTGCCTATACCCCATACGTGCACAGATCATCAGCTTTATTCTACATACTATTGATGTCAGCTCAATAAATATTGCTTAATAAATAATTTTGCCCTTTGTCTGGGGGTGAGCGCATTTTCTTTTGCAAATTTTTTTTTTTTTTTATTTATTTGGAAAAGTTTTCTTCTTACATTTTGTTCGGAATAGGGAAAGTACTCGCACAGCTCTAATGCTTTTACACCTATTAGTCTGTCTGCCGAGTACGAATAAGAGGGAATGTGATCCTTTTGGTTTGCTATTTGTTCTGGTTTCACATTGCACATAATTAAATGAAGCGAAAAGCAAACTCACACTGGGTGACGGGTGGAAAACTCAGAAAACTCATTTATTGGTCAGAAATACAGCAATGGGAAACGGTGGCCAGAGAGAACACAAATCCCATCAAGGCCAGCTATTACCCGTCCAATGGAAACCTGTTGCAACTCGCTAGCGTTAATGTCATGGCAACCGACTTACTAGGCAGCACTCACGGCTATCGGTCAGAAAAAAAATTCAGAACGAGAATCGCTAGATCAGGTACTTACATAAATATTAGTTTTGTTCAGAAAATTACATTTTGTATGTTGCAGCCAGCATTTACTTTCTTTGTCCAAATATCTAGAAGACTTCGCATTTCTGCAATGCTGCCGCGCCGTGCTTTGGCTCACTTTGTGCCTTGAGGGTCAGTTTAGCAAAAAAAAAAAAAAAAAAACTTGCATCCCAAAATACATGCCACGTTCAGTTCACATCCTGCAGAAAGAATCTGACTGCGATCAAACCTTGCTAAAGACTTCCAGGAAAAACTCCCCGAGATGGCGTAAGAAAGAAGCCTTTCCGCCATTCATTAAGGAATTACCCCAACGCTAATCTATCCCTGACGGTAACCTTTTGCCACGGCTCCAATGGGAACTTCGGATATTGGAGTAACGCGTTGATGTAAATGACGATGCAGTGATATTGCGATGGAACGATCGTGAATGTTATGTCATATCCTGTCTCGAACGGTGTACACTTCTCGTGGAGGTCCGTGCTCCATAGCATCCCGTTAAATACAGTCAGGTGCGTTTAAATGCACGACGCCTCTTACGGAAGACTGAGTGGGAATGATAATCTACCCTCCATCCCGTGTTGTTTTTACCTGATACATTAATAGGTTTCATATATAAAAGGAGCTCCTGAGAAGAACCAGACTCAAAAGGAAATTATTACTCTTCTACAACTTTATACAATTATCAAGTGTGTTAAAAGGATGTGAGTAATAAGAGTGCCGAGATGAGCACCAGACAGTCCTGATGATTACAGAACCAGCTCTTACGGTGCAAATCTACAGCAAGGGGACAACATTTCCTGAGGCACTTTATTTCGCCCAATATTTAACAGCTTGATTAGAAATGACATGTAAATGCGTAAACATGAGTTACATAGGGTTTGACTCGGTTAGGCGTGATTTACTTCGTTCTTCCAGTATTATGAAGTGATACTGACGTATTTTACGTCGCTATGTTTAAAACAAAGCCAACAAGTGATGACTGATAAGTCAGTGTTTGGATTCCTGTTATGTGCATTAGTATCGTCAGCATGGGCACGGTGTTATCTCAGACGCCCAGGCCTCGGCTCACGGGGCTCTGCTTTCACCACCTTTGATTACACAGTAAAAGAACTATTCTTATCCTGGTAGGCTGCTAGTCTTGTTTACTCTACAGAACAAACAGAAAGGAAACAGAGTTCTTCAGGCAGGAGTCACAGATAAAAACTTGATGTCGGTGCAAGTGACACGTGCTGTATCAGGTCCAAATTTAGACTCCTGCAGGCACACGGTTTATCTGGATTCACAAATGACGGAGCCAAGATTTACAAAGGCTAGGCCAAAATGAGCTGTAAGAAAAGCATGATTAAGTCACAGAGAGTTCAAAACGGATGGAAAAGGAACAAACAGCGGTCTTAATTAGGTTCTTTTCCTTTCCATGCCGGGACCGAAAAAATTAAGTCCTTTGTAAGAGTTAGGAATTTAGACGTCCGGGATACGAGGTTTTAGTCACGTAAACGTTAGTATACTTATTATTATTAATCGCCTGTTACACCTTAAGGAACTTTTAAAATCGTGAAGAATGGTTAATCGCCTGTCGAAATCTACCTCGTTAATAAAGATTTTCCCATAGAAAACCGGAGAGTCGGAATCACTTGCAGATGTCCAAATTACTACTTATATTCGGCAACAGCCTAAGTGAGCGTTAAATATTTTCTCAATGGTAGCGCTACACAACAATTAATAGCCTTTTAGACGGGGAGAGCCGTGAGACTTGGTTTACCGTGGTTATTAATATCCACATTAAATCTTTTTGAGAGAACATGAGGGGACCGTCATAACACTTCCATTTATTTAGCTGACAGATGGTTTACGCGACGTGATATACTATTGAGACATGATACGCTCTGAGCTTGTTTTGCGTAGGGGTTTTACAGTGGCCCTCTTGGAGTCTTGGATTAAAAACATTAACAAATATACATCTTGTATATTGATAGAACAGTATGATACGGTTTCTCTACTTTTGTATATTACATTCACTTAACAAAACTGTCTCATATAAACAGTGATGGTAGCATTTTATAGAAATCCTAAAGCAGGTATGGAGCAGAGATATCCAACCGCGTAAATATGAACGTGACCGCGAGTAATGCGCAACATGGTGGAAGTATTATGGTCTGTCTCCTAGTTAAACAGCTCCCTTACTTAGTAGCATATATATATATATATATATATTACCATGTACTACATAGGATTCAACCAACTGAGTGCCCCTCCCAAGCGTGGATTAGAGCGTCCGGTGGCCGTCCGGTGCCTGTAGCGTACTTCCAAGTACTTACATTCACACTCCCTTGCTTTTTCCATTCTAAATAATAAGTTCGATCCTCCATTTTTCAAAATGTGGCTTCTCAAACTTGTTATCCAGCGCCAGTATACACTGATTCCTCACATTTTTTCTTCCTCGTCTTCGGTCGTCCTTTCGGTGCTTCCTTCCGGATTCACACTGCCACTTGCAAAAAGGCGAACCGCAGAAGGCGCTCTCTAGAGGTTTGTCCGTTCTGGGCTACTGTAGCGGCGCGACATGGCGGCTCTGTAGAGGTGGACCTGCTCCCTGTGTAGGTATAAAGGGCTCGTTCTACGCTTTACAAAAACACAACGATCCGCAGTTACATGTGATTACGCACTAATGAAAACATACTTATGAATACTATATTCCATTTCCGCTAATAAATCCTACATAGTGGACCTTTAATAAACTGCTGACCTTCCTGATTGTTCATTATTGTCACTGCTTAGCTAACCACATGCAATAGGCTACCCCACTAAATGCAACTGATACCCGTGAAACCCGATCACCAGCCGTTTTGTTCGAGATCACTATTAAATGCACAATTTAACCGCGCTAGCAATTCTAATCCAAATACTGCGAACAGGTCATTCCAATAATGAAAAGACCGCTAAAATAAATTAGCACCGGGATTGCTAAGTACATCACTTGTTTTTCAATAAAAAGAAACGTTGTCTTTTAAGAAGTGACTCCTGGAGGCAGCCATTTTGTCAGCAAAGTGCGCTGGATTCTCTGACTTCCAGCACAATGAGAAAGCCTCACGCCCTCACTGACCTGCACTTCGACTTTACTTCATGCATTCACCAAAGACAAACGCTTGAAAAAGCAACTTTTCCTCAGCAATATAAGCCTTCAGCAGCAAAACTGGCCAGCTTCCAACAGCCTTTCTGTCCTTCAATGGCATTTTGTTTGCTTGTGTGGCATTGCAGTTCTGCATTTTGATGGGCCTGGAATACTGATCTGTCCCCAGTACAGAAGCCAATGAATAATGAATACTCTCACTGTCACTCCGAAGCAGATCAGGTTTCACTTTAAACGAGGCAACACGTGTAATTAGACAGTAAGAATCAGCTCAGCTCTGAAGCCATGCATTTGTGAAACAAGATCGTTCCATCCAGAAGTTAGAAACTAAGGGTGCTTTCACATATGTCGTGTTTAGTCTGTTTGAATCAAACCATGGTGGGTTTTCCTCTATGGCGCTGTTTGTTTCAGCAGTCGAGAACGCAACGATCGCACTCGCGTGCGCACCAGAACAACCGGTCCGAGAGGGTCTGAGTCATGTGGTCTCGATTTGCATCCAGGCAAACTCTAGCACAATTCCAATGCAGCCAAACATGCGAACCAAACACGCTGTGTATTTTGGGTTGCGTGCAGCCAGGACTCGACAGCGTGTGCATTTGCGACCAGAAATCGATGTGTGCGTACTGTGATATGTATTTAAGAGCACGTGTGCGAATGAAAAGTATTACAAAAATCAACCCAAGCAGCCTCTATATTTTTTTTCCCTCAAGACAAAGGTTGATAACACAACAATGAGATGGTCAATGCCCTGAACCAGTGTGTCCATCCAAAAAAAACAACAACACATAATAGACACGTCAGCACAAAGGGCTTTCTCTACAAAGAAAGAAAGAAAGAAAGAAATGTCAACAGTGAACATGTGATGAGCAAGCTATCTAGCTAAAGGAGATGGAGGAGATGAGAAAGACATGGACGAGATGAGAAGGAGATGGATGAGATGAGAAGGAGATGGACGAGATGAGAAGGAGATGGACGAGATGAGAAGGAGATGAACGAGATGAGAAGGACATGGACGAGATGAGAAGGACATGGACGAGATGAGAAGGACATGGACGAGATGAGAAGGAGATGGACGAGATGAGAAGGAGATGAACGAGATGAGAAGGACATGGACGAGATGAGAAGGAGATGGACGAGATGAGAAGGACATGGACGAGATGAGAATGACATGGACGAGATGAG
>JAQQZR010000037.1:7008399-7032293 GCA_030068235.1 Notoglanidium macrostoma | reverse complement strand
TTTCCTCCCACAGTCCAAAGACATGCAGATTAGGTCAACTGGCTACTCTAAATTGTCCATAGGTGTGAATGCGAGCGCGTGTGGTTGTTTGTCTGTGTTGGCCCTGTGGTGGACTGGCGACCTGCCCAGGGTATACCCCGCCTCTCGCCCCAAGATGCTGGGATTGGCTCCAGCTTCCCCGCGATCCAGACGGATAAAGCGGTATAGATAGTGGATGGGTGGATGGATTTTTTTCCCACTGTATAAACCGATGCTGCTGCTGAGCATCAAGTGTAATATCATCCAAATCATTTAGGGTCTTGGCTTCCACAGGGTTAAGGGAGAGGTGAGGCTGGAGAGAAAACAACTGTTTATACTGCAGCTGTTACAATGCAAGTGATAAAGCTTGTTTCATGGATGATAAATTGGATAAAATGTACGATGTCATTCTTTAATAAATGCAATATTGTTAGAATTGGCAAAGGGATAAGAAGAGTAAAATACTTCAGGACTTCGGTTTTCTTTACCAGCATGCCGTTGTGTTTTATTCCTAATTCAGTCCACTTCGTTCCCAAATCAAGTCAGGAAACGTTCCAGTCCACTGTTTTCATCAGCTCCTGCGTCCATGCTATTGATTATTGTTTCTACCGACCACATTTACAGCATGTCTTTGCAAAATCCTGAATGTGTTGCAATGATGAGCTGCTTTGTCTTTAATTTCCAAAGTTCTAGTGTATGGTTTTGACCCAGTTAACCTGTGTTTTGACCATGGATGATGGATTCTCATATAGTAACCCTTAGCGTCGAGTCTGGGAACTCTGCAGTGGACTCTGACAATGAGATCTTGTGTTGGATCTGCCTGACCTGCAAGACACATTTAAGTGTAAAGATCTGTCAAAAACCTGGAGGCAGGATCTGGCAAGTAGCAGGTGAGATGACAACCTTTCCAACCTGTTAAGGCAGGAGGAGTGCTGCATAGTAGACAGCAACAGCAATCGTTCAGCCAACACAGAGAAAACAACAAGCTGAATGGCTTCTTTAAACTGTGGCCAATAACAAATTCATCCATAAAAGTTCAGTCAGTTACTTAATAAAAGAACAGAGAAGCAGACATATGGCATCGAATCTGACATGCTTTGAAAGTGAGAGCAGATGGCTTGTCCTAGCCTGCCAAACTCTTCTCAACTTAATAAAACATCACTATTACCAGCGTAGATCATTTAATCTTGTCAAACACATGACAACAAAAAGAACAGTGTATGCGAGATAAAATGGAAGTCGTTGTTTTGAAGCGCTGTAGCATTTGCCTTAACCTAAAGCTAGATTAAAATAATTAGGAGGATTTACAGAGCTTATAAGAGTATAAAGTTATCCTAAACAATCGTAAAGTAATCCAAAGCGTTTAATAACAAGGGAATAACATTACAAATCTATAAGTTCATTTTGAAGAGTCTACTATAACCCAAAAGCAATTCCTACTGAAAAGATCTGCACATAGATTGTGCTTTGACACAGCTTCCAATTTTATTCATGAGGTGATTAATATTAATGACACCCCCCTAGCCTCTCAGCGGTGAGCACGAACAGTGTCATCCATAGATGAAGCCTCTGTAAAAGATCAATCACCAATATCTGAAGCTTAAAGGAAAAATCCACCATGAACAACTATTGATATTATTAATCTTTATTATTAACATGAGTTTAATTTCCACCAAAGATTTTTTCTGCAATGCTGTTCGACTACCTGCGCCACTAGGATTCGACCCCTCTACCTAAAGACAGCGATGCAGCAGCGCTTTAGTCCTTTAGTCTAGTCCAGCTCTTTAACCTTCTCATCGGCTCGAACCCATTCGGTTCCAAAGTGTCAACTTTCATGCTAATACCACCGTCATTCCCATTGTGCTTCTGATCTCAGACATCACCAACTTGCCGAGCTGAGTCTCTGCCGTAACTCAGCACAACCTCTTTGAACCTTGAGTCCAAGATTTTTCCCGTCTGCACTATTAATTTGTTCAAAATAGCATTAAAGGACCACAAGATAAAGGTGAGTGAATAAAGAAGCTCTTGTGATGTTTGTGGGTAACAGTGAAAGATGACAATTGTTTAAAGGTGTAACAGGTGACTTTTGAATGTTTTTCCATTGTGGATTATTTAGTGCCATTTTGGGCGGGGTGACACGCGGCTCCCTCACATGCCGCACAGATTTATCAATTATGCAATGCGGTGGTTTTCAGTAAATTGTGCTGCACGCATGAGAAGAGCTTTACAGAACCAGTTGACAAGAATTTGCATTTTTTCTTGCTGACTACAATCCACGTTCATGAATAAGGTGGGAACCAGACCCATTATTAACCCTAATATTCTCCAATGAATTGAAAAGTGCACGTCGCAGCATGCGAGCTTCATGCATGGGCTCGGTTAGTGATCACACTGAGCACCAGACCATCTTAACTGCTCCCGGGAGCACTTCTTCAAAGCAGTCCAGGTTAACCGTCGTTGAGCGTGCTACGCAGCGATCACACTGTCTGGACTTCGGGGTCAAATGCACTCGGGATTGCCTAGCGTGAGTACGGCCATACAGACAACACTACTCTATGGGCTCCTGTAGATCCGTGGGGATGGGGGTGGAGCTTCGAGAACGTGGGTGTGAATTGAAGGAGGAATTGAGTCAAGGGAAAAAATCATTTAAACCTCAAACATATCTACGTAACAATTTGACACAATCTTGAAAAAAAAATAGACCAATCTTACCTAATGCACCTTTAAATGTAGAGTCGTATTAAATGGTACTGTATCTGGGCTAGCAACGTCCCCTATGACGTCACTGCATCGCCACTAACTTCTAACAGGAATAATGCAAATACAGCACCGACCAACAGCTTCAGAATCGCTAAACACATCCCAAATCTTTCAGGTTCAACATATTTAATGTGTTTTAGGGTGGAGCTTCCGTTTACATCGTTGCCGCTTCGGCTTGGTGTAGTGCAAAAGCAGCCACAGTCTTCATCCTCATGCAACTTACCTTGAGCAGGGAGGTGTGAGGTCGCCATGGAGACCAGCGTTATCAAGCACAGAGAGAGCACGCGCCATCCTCGGCTTTGCGCCGTCAGAGCAGCTGCACGCGTCACAGCCTCCATTCAGACAAACTCATGTTTTTGGCCAAGGCGATTGGAGAAGAACCGGTCTGCACCGTGGCACCGTGAGCGAGCAAAAGCTGTAAAATAACACTAGTTATGGATCACACACGAACACGCACACGCAACGCAATTCATGCATCAACAAATCGCACGAGCGTGCGTTAGGGGAGAATTCTGCGTGCGCGTGCTCACTGTAGGACTCGTAGGTGTGCGCGAGAGCAGCGCGCTTTCTTTGTTTCTTTAGCACGCGCTCGTGCAGGGAGGAAAAAAACCCGCCTTATTCTATTTTGATACAAAACACAGGCTTTTCATTACAATATAAATCCTCTAGTAGTGTCGATCGTGAACTAGTACCCTGAGCTAATGTGATGATATCCGGCTACTAAGCGCTAAGTTAATACCCAGGTACAGTTCACGATTAGGTGTTTAATATTTCATTAATCACTGTGTGACTAAAAACCGCTAAGTGGCTCTGAGACATGCTTCTCACTCATGGAGGATTTGGTGAGCCACTACGTAAGAAGGTTGCTTATATAGCTGAATCTGTTGCAAACGTACAATAACAAACCCGAGCTTACCATAAGCTTGCCATTCAGTACGAGGCTACTTCCCAAAAGTGCTAAAGAGACTCTGACAGCGATAACGCTCTCATGGTATAGTGGCATGTAATGTAATGCTAGCTAAGCTAGCTAACTGCCCGTCGTTACTGCAGATCAATATATTTAATAAAAGTTCTGGGTTTGTTCCTGCTAGCTAACATTAATTACATGCACGCTAGCTAAGCTGTGTGCAAAACGAAATATTTTCGCTAACTGCCACACATTCATCTGTGAAGCCTTTGCTAATGTTAAGACACACGACCCTTACCTTACAATGCGCTTAGTTAATTAGATATCCGCTCGAGTTGACGGGTTTCATGCTGGATTGCAAATCAGGTGCGGATCTAAGAAAAGTTTTTATCCCATGACATCCTGACATAACGGGATATTTTTCATGGATAGGTGCCTGATTCCTCTCCGCTGATAGAGCATCCTTCCCTCCTCCAATAGAGCCACTCGTACTCGTCACTACAGTAACCCCGCCTCTGTTCTGTGCTTATTTGGGCATGTAGTCCGAGAAGCTCAATCGCTATTGGCTGGGAGAGCTGTCTATCAATAATAGGGTTAGGTTGACTCGCCCACTGGCGTCCACGGCAACGCCGACTGTAGTCTGTAGTTAGTAAGACGATATAAAACGGCTAAATTAGTCTTTTAGGATGTTGAAATGTCTAAACGAGGGACCAGAGAAATGACTAGAGAAATAACAGATTTAGGAAGTTAAGAATGTAGACAATAATTCTTAACATAGTGTCATTTGTACTACATGAAAAAATTCATGACTCAAAAGTAGTCATTGATAAAATACTAACTCACATCGCCCCCTTTTGGTGATGAAAGAAAGGACAGCATGAATTATAGGTTAATAAAAGGACTTTTTTTTTCATCCATACTGTGATGAAATGCATTGCACAGAATTGTCTCTAACTAGAATTTATTTAATTTATTTTATTCATGCTTATAAGATGTGTTCATTCTAAGCATAGTTATAGGTAGGAAAGACAACACACCATTCATTCATTCATTCATTCATGTTCAGTGTCCTGGTCATGGTCACAGTAAGTCTGGCACCTATCCCAGAAACGCTGTGCAGACCTTGTATGCGATGCAAGACTATCACAGGGCACCAGACACAAACTAATTCACATCTAGGGGCCATTTAGCATAGTTTAATCCATCTATTTGCAATAATTTGTAACCTTTTAGTCCTGCTCATTACTCCAAGATGGCGGTTAAGACTACTGTTCAAAATGTATTCACTAGTGATCAGAGCACGGTCACCTTGCTTTCTGAGCTGATCTGCTGTCCCTTCGACACCCCCAGCCAGGTCTGTGGGTTTTGTCCCTCTAAATAACTCATAAACTGAGCACTACAACCTAGCAATCCAGGAACACTCTAGAATGTAAGAGCCCCAAGTCCATGGGCCTTATATACCCTTAGGTGGATATTGTTCCTTAAATCACATGAAATTCATTGACTGGATGTGGTGCATTGCACAATTCCCAAACTTTTTCTTCAGGGACTGCTAGAGCACCGTAAGCTGCATCTACAGTAAAAGTGTATGTGGTGACTATTGCATCACATGAGAGCACAGTGGATGGGATCTCTCTGGGCTATCATTAACTTACTACAATGGTTAAACCTGGGATTTGGTCCAAGGTCATATTGTAAATCAATCTACTGACCTTGCAGTGTTCTAGTAAGGCAAGTTTGCAGAGCATTTACTGCTGTGCCCATTACAAGTACCAGAGACTGGCCCACTGTGTGGTGGACATCATCACTGTTCATTATGTAACCTAGTTCTGAGATACTCCTGGGCCATCTTGCATGCCCATCATGTTTAAGATCTACACACAGAGGGTGTACCCCGCCTCTCGCCCGAAGATGCTGGGATTGGCTCCAGCTTCCCCGCGACCCAGATGGATAAAGCGGTCTAGATGATGGATGGATGGACTTTATAATCGGTATAGATAATGGATGGATGGAAGGGTGTCCAAACCTTTGCATATGCCACAATTATTTAGTTTTATTTTTAAGTTAATCAAACATAACTGTGCAAAAACATTTTCTGAAAGTAATTTCTTGCTGAGACTGGTTTTAATTCTTTTCTCTTAACAACATCAATAAAATTTGAAATTGTGAGGGGTGCCCAACAACCGAGCACTGCATGACTTTCCCCACAGTGAAACCCATAGATGTTCCAATCTCTATGGAAACAGTATTTAATTTAACAGATCTGAAAAATGGGAGAAATGTCACTTTCTTTTTGCTGTGCTGATTTACAGGTGAATGAAGTGTTATTGTGTTTTATCTAGCAGCAAGGATAATTTAATGACTGAAAAGTAGGATTTATAATAACTCGTTGACTTCAAGAGACATTTACAACTGCCGCAAGACGTTCTTCACTTTGATCTTCTACAAAAACATTGGTGTTAAAACATTATTTGTCATACTTACAGCTTAGTCTATTGTTTTTCATAATAAGTTTGTTGTTTAACTGAGTAACCGACCACGTAACATGTCACAGCCGTGTAACAGCGTGGCGAGAACGCTTATCAGCAAATCGGATTGAGTGAATGAAACTGTTGTGTGAATTCCTATAGTGGCGTGTTTCAAATAAAGTGTTTACATTTACAAATTTGTGATGTGTACACTTCTGGGCAAAAAAATTTGCCAAAACCGAAACTGCAAAACTTTAAGCTTTTGATGGGCTCAATAGCAAATAATTAGTCAGGAAATTAGCAAGAATTAAACCAAAAGATAAAAGACCTTAGTTTTGGATTGCTTTTCCCTTAAATGTTTGCATAAAAGTCTTGTGGACGGTAAACTTGCAAACGGCTTTTTACAGAACGATAAGTCCATGTTGTTCCACTCAATGCTAATGACTTCAACCAGAAGATATTTTGGAACATTCTGAACACCCAGCCATGTTAGTTTGAATTTTATATCAAACATTTAAATATTTCCATGATTTTATATTTGTGTACAAGAAGAGTATGTGTGAATTTTCCTCTTTCCAGCTTTTTCCACCAACAGTTCGCGTTCAGCAATGAGCGTTGACCAAACAAATGGTGGCTCAGGTCTCAGGCGTGCATTTATTTAAGTTCTTGCTAGATTTCTGACCAATGATTTGTTGTTAAGTCCATTAAAAGTTTAGCAATTTTGGATTTGGCCCATGCTCTGCCCAGGAGTGTAGAACGCTTTGATTAATGAAGTAATAACACATGTATTAAGCTAACAAAATTAACCACTTTGCCCAAATGCTATAAAAGCAGATAAGAGATATAAAACTGAAGCAAAACAAAACAAAAAAAATTCTCATGAGATGAGGAGATTAATGCTGTGACAGTTTAATGTAAATCCAAGACAAAGTGTGATTACATTTCTACACATATACAATATGCATATGTGAGCATACAAATTCTCATTAATAACTCGATTCACCTTGGAGACCGAAAAAATGATCAAAAGTAACAGTGAATAACAAGCTATAACATAGTTCACCACAATGCGAGCCCCTTCTCACCCTACAGTTAGTAAATAGAACAATTAAAATAACTATATTCTTCTATAACCCAGATGTTTGTTAAAATCCTCCATAAATTTACACTGCTATCGTTAGTTGTCGAAGCCTAATATAAACTCACTCAATTTTTCTACAACGAAAATTAAGAGAAGCACACAACATCTTAATGGTAACACAAGCGCTTAGTTAGCAAGTACTCAACTTTTTGGAGTTAAATCATTCTTCTTATTATCATCATTATATTTGTTTTTAACATTCTATAAAGCCAGTAAAATAGCCATTCTCATAACATACTTAATAATATTAGTCTAAGGTACAGGGTACACATAGCGCTACGTTAACAAATTGAAATAATGAGACTTCACACTTCTTCTTCAAATCCCAAATAAAGAAGGCTAAATAAAAAGAAGACAGCAACAAAGAAACATACTTGAAAATACTGCAGCACACAATAGCTTTGACAACAACTAATGAGATACGCCATTGAAAATCCCTACAGCAATAGACACAAAAAAATCAGGGTCAGGGTGTGATGCTTTCTTAGGTCTTGAGATTATAGAAAAATATTTAGTTTACATTTGACTTGTTTCTTGTTGCTGTGCAAGTAGAAAAAATGTTCATGTCATAGACGGCTGCACAAATGGCTACAGTGCATCACAGCTACATAACAGATTACGGCGGTGACTTGTGATGAATTGTTGTTTTGTCAGGTCAGATTGGACAGATCTGTGTTTGACCAAGTGCGTCTGGAGCACCGTCTGCATATTGTTTCTAGTACACCTTCACCTTTACATTACTGAAGTAATGCAAGGCAATTGTAGAGCTGTTTGGACAGTCAGGTTTAAGCCCAAGTCCATCAGGTGTTTACAACCTGACTAGGAATCTGTCCAAGGTTTAAAATTAAACTCCATACTTAGACCTCTACCAGGGGTTAAAAGATCGTTGATGTTTTTTTTTTGGTTCTATAAAAGTATGGATAATGGCCATTTATATATTTTGGCCTCTTAGCACATTTGCACATGCAGACTAATGACTTCATTAAACCCATGACCCTTCTGTTTTACCCCACGCCCTGAAAAAAAAGACATTTCAAACACTTAACAAAAGGGCTTTAAGATTGTTGCAGTGCTGTCACTGTGTCACCGAAAGGAAGTGATAAAACAGCTGTCATCTCCGACGTTGTTCAACAGTGTGTGCTTCACAAAGCGTTCTCATACTGATTAGATTATTTAGGGTAATAAACAACATTTTCTCCTGTCAGGAAATTAAAACGCTTCAAAGAGTTACCTAGGAGGACATCTGGCATCGGGAATGTCTTTCAAACTGAAAGGGAACATAGGACTGTTACAGATTTGATTACCATGAATAAAAGCAATGCAAAAAAAAATAAAAAAATTCACGAAAAACTGAAATACAACAAGGAGTCAATTTTGACCATTGCTTAAAGCTTCGAGTTCATAGTTTGGAAGGCAGTGTTTTGACACATGGATGAATTTCCAGGAGGTGATCATGTAAAGAAAATCATAGTTAGAAACTTTTTGCTTGAAACTGTTTCGTGTATAAAAGACGCTTGCTAGTTTTCAGACATTTTGGTAACAGTAAGGTCACTGAAGCTGTACTGCAACCTATGTATCAAAAAATTTCAGGTACTCCTTTGTAGAGCTCATAGGGCTTAACAGCTCATCTCATTTGTTTAAATGGGATAAGCTATACAAAATGAAAGAAGAAAACAAGACATTTCTTTGAATAATACACTTTTGTGGACGTTAATGGTAACCAAGTTGTTCTAGAGAGACATATTGCATCCTTTTTTTTAGGAAAAATGTACATTTACAGTAAAAAGATGGCACTCTTTATATCAACTAATAGTTATATATAGAGCGAGATATGAGATGTTTAGTCTCACATTGTACATTCATTTTGTGCTAGTGACCATTACTGGTATCTCATTCAGGTCACTATGGAGTACTGCTTTAAGTATATTTGTTAACCGATTCACATACGCATCACATTAGTAAAGCTGAAAAGCTTGATGAAAAACTAAGACGTATAAGATGAATAAGTGGCCTTATATTCTTATAGAAATCAAATATACAGCAGAAATGATTTGTACAATGGGATTCAAACAAAAGCACTGAGCAGCCTGTGACAGCATGCACAGTCAGGTTAATGGTGATTTTGCATGAATTATGTGTCGTTATTGTATCCTATATGCTGCGGTCTTAAATATTTCTTATATCGATCTGATTTTTCTTTCTCTGTCAGTCATCTCAGTTACATCGATGGACAATTCTGTGCATCATCAACACACCGAATTTCTTTGGTGGGAAGAACTACAAGTGTGAAATGACAAGGAGTCCCCGTATAATCAGACAGGCCGGTCTACGTGAGGTAAGACAGGACCGGAGACCACAGACAGTGCAGTGAGACAGGACAACGCTTTCTGATACGGAATGTTAGATGTATTTCTAAGAACACAGGAACCTCTCCGTCTCAGTGTACTGGGGCCAGCGAGCTCGTACGGGGCCTAAACAAGCTGAATACAACAGACATCCTGACATCCTACATCATTCAGATCCAAATGAATAAAACGCTACTCAAAAAACTAGTAACTAAGCTCATGAATTCAAAATGTTTGGGTAGAAGATATCACAACCAAAATTGATTACTAGATGCACCTAAGCATACTTAGCATTATTACGACATATTGACCACCAGATACAAATAAAAATGAACCTAATTATAATTTAAAAAACCTTGACAATTATTCTAAATGTATCTCTAATTGACAATATATTTGTAGCATAGCATGATGATAAAAAAAATGCAAAAATAAAACCACTTCAAACGCGAGCACTATGGCGTGACATGAGAGGGGAGAATCGGATGCACTCGGAAAATCGTGCCCTCATCAAGTCATATTCACGGCTAAAACACAAGCCGACATTAACTCAAGCAGCAAAAAAGAAAAAAAAAAAAAAATGTTGGCCCACGATTTCTTCCCCATATCAGCTATCCCTTTCTCTTAAGGGGAGATCTAGCACAAGTTCTTCCTTTAATTAAGACAAAGAGGAACAACAAATTTCTGCAACTCTTTCGGGTGAACAATCCCTACTGTGACTGGCTTCAGTTCCTGCTGAGAACCACAGCCTTCAAAGCGCACTAAAACCAGCACGGATCTTCCCAACAAACCCTCTGGATCAGAAGGTAGTGTGTTTTCACGCAGTGCCTCAAGTAGCGCAGATTCCTCCAGGTCCTACCGACATGCTCAAAGCCAACATGCTTTTCTCATTAAGATGTGGAATTTAGTCTCCCTCTCTCCTCCCTACAATTCCCATCGAAAATCCATCCAGTGCCATCTTTTAGCACCTTAATCGGTCCTGTCCCTACCTCGACCCGCTCGCTCACCCTCACAGGTTTACTGTATCAACATCATTTCTGCGCCAGGCTCACTGGGGCCGTTCAATCCTGTTCGTTCTGCAAACACTCCAGCTCTTCTGACCTTCCTCCGGAAAGCCCTCTCTCTCTCTCTCTCTCTCTCTCTCTCTCTCTCTGATGTGCTGCAACCGGACGTCATTAGCAGATAATACACTTTGACCTTTAACCTCAGTTTTATGACGATTAATCAAACGTTTTAGCACAGGTTTTCAAATAAATCACATGTAGTGCTCCAGTTCCATCATTTCACATCAATCTGCTGTTATAACAAAACAAACACAAAGCTCAGTGCCACTGAACAGGTTCCTAAGACACACAGCTACGCTATACAGTAAACATACTATACATAATAGAGTAACGAAATGTTACTAATCTTTACCGAATGACAACTTTGGTTCATTACTCCAAGGAAGTATCTTGGTCTAAATGTTAAATAAGCTCATGCATACTAAACAAGAAGCACTGTTTGTACGAAATGGTGTTGTGTATAATAATCTAGCTAATTACATTTAGGACTATGCTTACACCTGGAAGTTAAGAACAAAACATCTCAGACAAAGATGTCCAACCAAGAAGCCAACGGTCAAACTAGTTTCTGTTGGTTCTAAAAGGTTTTCCAGCCAAGTAAACTGTTGTAATATGTGTAAGGCACTACGAGGGAACAATGATAAACCTAAGACCGTGGAGGAATATATCGCACAAAGGTGCAGAGGAAGGTGTACCACACACACGGCCAACAGCAGCACACACGTGCACAGACTATTATGTTATACATGCTTATGTTATTACAACAACGTTGTGCAATCACATTTAAAGAGGAGGAACAAAAAAAATTCTATTGGCATCAGAAAGGTTCTTCATAAAATAAGCGGGTGAAGTCTGCTACATTCTAAAAAGGGGGCCTAGCTAAATGTCCTACTGTATGACAAAACTTATTTTCTCTTCTAAACGTGAAACAGAGAAAAAGAAAAATCTATAAATACACTAGAAAGTCTTTTGTCTTTTTTTTTTTTCCTCAGATTTCCAGAAGATTCCTCCAGCTGTTGTGAGGAGAGGATGGCGGAGTACGTGCAGCACTCGTCGCCGCAAGTGATTCGGAAATGTTTAAGACAGTTCAAGGCCATCATTTTTTTTTCTTTGTAGAGCAGCAGATATCCGTATTTCACCTTATATAACGTTCTCATCCACCACGTGACCTCAGCTCAACAGTCAGTGAAAGAAAAAAATAAGAAAGGAACCAAAAAATAACAAATGAGCTAATTAAACTCCCAGTCTCTCCCAAAATGCCAACAGACGTGATCATGCTATAAAAGAAATTAAATGCAAAAATATATTTCCATATTGAAAATAATGAGAGAAACAGAACTGGCCCTTGTTTTGAACAGAAATCCAAACTCATATGCCAAGAAAACTCCTTTCAAACTCATCCCTTCCTTCCCATAGTACTCTCTCTTTCTCCATCAGCGTCTTCATTGTCTTCAAGTTTAAGCATGACGGGGACAGGGAAAGGGTTTCGGGGCCGTTAAGCTTGGGCATGTCTCACTGATTCTGTCTTTAGTGGGGAGAGCAAGGGAAGCAGCGTTGGATTTGGCTCCAGTGTTTTCGGGTCTAGAGATACGGGTATTGGTTCATCTTGGTGGGGCTCAAGGGATATCCAGTGTAGACAGTGGAGGCAGGCGAAGCGCTGATGTATGTTTGGTGGGCAAACTGAGGCTGATACTGGCTGTGGTGCAGCGTGGGGGATGGCAGCACACGGTGACCCATGCTGACAGGTACCTGGTGCACAATGCTTGGTGGGTAGCCAGCGTGTTGGACTGCATGGTGTGCTGAACCCTGTGATGCCACCAGATGTGCCACAGTGCCAGTGGATCCGAGGGCAGCAGGGGCGGTGTACGTGTAAAGGTGGGGTTGGCCAGATAAGTGGGTGGCAGCTAGATGGGGGTGCACGTTAGCGCTGTGGGAGGGACTGTTGTGATGAAAGGAATAGGGAGCTTGGGCAGCCATCGTGGGCGTGATATAGGCTTGCTGTCTCCGGTGCCCTCCATTTCTCTCCACCGCCATGTGCTGCTGCGCCTGCAAAAGAGTACCAAGCGTTATTCGCCTTGTTTTGCACTCATCACGCTATTTGCACCAGGGGTCATTTATTGTTTATTTATTGTCTGACACTTTACACCATCGTATGCGTCTATACGGATGGGCTAGCAATAAAAATCCACCTGACACGATGAACAAACCAGAAGACGGAACCATAAACACGTAAAACTCCACACCTGACTGAGATTGAGCGGCTGCTGCTGGAAAGGATGTGGTCCGGAACGTTGCTGCCGATATGCTCCGCCTCCGGGAATACCCCCTGATGAGTGATTGTTGGCTGACAGGCCTCCATTGGAGGATTTAAACTTGTAGGCTGGATTCTGGTGATTCATCGTGTCTGTATTGATAAAAAAAAATGACAAATACAGGAAACTATCAACATGTTCATGTAGTCTTCTTTGATGTACCTGGCTATGGATGGCACAGGCAGCACTGAAATATATAGAATGCCTGTTCAATTTTTGTAATGGACGACTTATTGAGCTCACCAGGCACAAGTCGATCGCACTCGCTCAGGCTCTCGCTGGTCTGGCTCTTCAGGGGAGGGATGATGATGGTCCGGGGATTTCCGTTGTTGTAGTCATCCAGAACTGTGCCCTTAGAGTCATAGTTGTTAGCGTTGGGGCCGTTGGTTCGGGACTCGACAGCGTAGGGGCTGTTATTGCTGGAGTCAGAGTCTGGAGAGTCGTGGACAGTGACACAGCTGATGACGTTGTTCCGCTGTTTGGATGATGTGCTGTGGGGAAATGAGAGCAACACAGGCAAGAAAATCAGTAATGTACATGTAGTCTAACTGTTATTTTGAAAAAAAAAAAAAACAAATACAAAAAACTTTAATATATAAAAATGCATATAATTAAAAAAAAGCCTGCTGACCTGGTGTTATTAGGCTGCTTGTGCTCATCCTCCTCGTCTGTGTCGCTGCTGATGGTGATGATGCTGACAGCTGGGCTTGGGGTGTCGGGGATGATGATGGTCTGCCGAGGAGGGTTGTGTTGGTTATGTTGCGGGTGTTGGTTGTGTGGTGCGTGGTGTTCTCGCGTTGTGCTGGACGCCTGCTCTTCTCCCCACCCTCCTCCTCCTGCACAGGCCTGGGGCGGGGCGCAGGGAGCAGAGGGGCCGTTTTGTACCACGGCGCAGCGTGGCGGTGTGTTCTCCTTCACACGCTTCGAGCGCTGAGGGGACAACACCGCCTGGGAGGAGGACACCTCATAGGCGGACACATTCCTGAGACAGGAAGGCACATAAACGCGTCAAAGAATAAACTCATTCATCCTATCTCAAATCTCAAAACCCAAATATGTTAGTCGCGCACTGACCTGTTGCTCATCTGCTGTGGCTTACTCTTTTTGGAGGACGAGCTGTTGTTTGATGGCTGTCTCATTACATGAGCCACGCCCACGTTCAAAGGTTGTTGGGAAGGCAGGGACACATGACTGGCAAGCAAGGCTGGCTGTTGCATGATGGGATTGTAATGGCTGCCATGAGGATGGGAATTTCTGGAGAAAAAAAAAGAACAGCTTTTATAATATACAAACTTTGACAATGTTTCTCTTTATGCAAAACAAAAGAGAGCAATGTGGAATGACGATAGCTTGTCTTTTTCCTGTAGCCCCACTTCATCCTCTTTTCTTGAAGCCAAATTTACAACAAAGATAAATAATATGCTCAGTTCTCCAGAAAATATAAGGCCTTACGTTCATAAAGATGTGTAAATCCATGCAAGTCGAAATAAATCAAGCAACACTCAAGGTCACATGACACCAATTTAAAATCATATTCTGTACACAGAGCTACCAATCATGACCTAATTCAATATGAGGTTTGTCCAGTAGAAGGCAGCAGTGTCTGTATTGGACACAGAGCAGACTGACAGCAGAGGGATGGCTCTCAGAGGAGAGATCTCTGACTCTGCAGTGCGAGTGCGACACTCCTGCAGACGGGCTCACCGAGGACAATAGAGCCGTCAGGGCTGGGCTGAAGACTCGCATCTCCAACTCGCACGACATCAGCGAAGCCACATGAGCCCGAGCCTGCTGCCCACACAGCAACGTGAGCCAGCTCAAATCCTTCCCATTACAGTTAACTCAGTGACCTGAGCTGCCCCATAAACCACTCAAAAACTCTTAAAACATTTAACACGTATTCCCTATTAGTCCTGAATGCAATATGATGTGCTTTTGACTAGCGGATTTTAAAATAAAACTGTACTTCATTTTACATGCATAATTCATGAGCAAACCCAGCTGAGGCTGAGTACACAGCTTCCTGTCTCGTTCAACTTACTCATTCATCAAAGTCAAATAGCCATGCAATATAACGCTTTCCCCCTGTGTTTTAAAGGTGCAAATGAGTATCAGCATGCTCAGTAGTGGGGTACAGTGATGTGTGTATCCTTTTGATGTATACATATTAGCAGGGGTGTAATTAATACCCGCAGCCACACTACATCTTCACTGCCTCATCATGATGGAGCTTAACCATAAGAAAAGCACATTTCCCTTCCGTTCGAAACGTCTTCATGTTCATGTTACCCTTCTACATGTAGTGCAACTTGAAACAGCATAAGGGCATACCTCAAAAACATCTCGACACTGATTATAATCAGAACAACACGACTGATGATGTACCAATGAATGGCATCGCATGTAAGTGACACTCAATATTCTGTTAAAAAAAAAAAAACACTTTTCATCATGTGTCAGCCTATAGGAGACGGTCTGGGCGTGGCTTCAGTCATGCGTGTTGATGTTGCGCGAGATGGAGGAACTAATCTTGGCTGTGGGTTCACATTAAAAATTGCACGATTCAACTTTCCACATCCGAGCACTGAGCAAGCACAAAGACACACACATTTTGCCTATAATGGGTAACCTAATAGCGCTTATGAAATCTTCACCTACGCAGCTCAGTTGTAAGTTGCTTTGGATAAAAGCATCTGCCAAACGTGTAAATGTATTATAGAGCTATTCTACAACTTTTTACAGTTACTCAAATTTTGTGCATGTGTGTGTGTGTATATGTGTGTGAGCGCAAGCTAGGAGTGTAACACAATGACATTATCTGTATCTGTATCAGTTCAGCGTTAATTTTTGTTTGTATTCAGATTTCAACCCAAAGTGGGTGTGGCCTAAACCAGAAGTGTTTTTTTTTATGTTGTTCTGTTTCGATTTTAACCCTACAACTATGTCCCCAGAAACACTGGGAAAACAGAGACCCAGAAGTAGAGCGCTGCCAGCACTGTTTGTGAATTTTGGCCCTGACAGCTCCTTATCACTCAAGTTCATAATTGGTCTTAAGGTATGCATGAGACTCACTTTTAAATCCTGCAGTTATTACTTTTATTCGTACCTGCCCACGATATTTTCTAACACACTAAGTTGGGTCCATTTCCCAAAATGTAAACAAGTAGCCTAAGTTAAAGCACCACGACCCTGATCAGGCAGTTGTTATGTAAATGCACTGTGCAGCGATGCACAAGCTTCACATATGAATGCTCATGCAAATGTTTTGTTGCATCCCAATGCGTACCTCCAGCAATGTGAACCTTCTGCATATATGTATTGGTATCTGTTTAGGACAATTTATCTGTTCAATCTGAATAATGTATTAATGTTCAATCTGAATAATGTATTCTCATTCAGTTCCCTAGTGTGTGCTTACATGTAGACCTATGATTATGTAAAATATATATTTTTAACAAAACTATTTTTACTGTTTAGGTAAATATTATACCATTTCATTGCCTTTCTTACTAAACTAGGTTTAAAGCTAAATTTACTTACTATTACGCACTAATATTAAGCACTACGGGATAAATATTGTTTTTAAACAGTATTCACTGTATGGAGCTCGTATCCATTTGTTTTCAGACTGAGCCCTAGCCGTCTAGCCCAGATAGCAGTGCCACCAAATGAATACAAATAGCTGCAGGAAAAGCTGACATTTTTATTTACAGATATTATTTCTATGCAACTTGAACCATATTTTCTGTTTTCAGTTCTCATATTGAGTATACCGTAACAAACACTGATCTCTGCCCAGAAACACGCCTACAACAAATCAGCAATGCATATCAATTTAATTTCTTGAGGATGCCAAAATCGCTCTTATGAAAGCTGCATTATTCTCTGTCAATGAGTGAGGGGACACAGGTGGTCTTACCTCCAGTTGGTCAGGGGCTGAGAGGTGCTCATTGAGTCCGGGATGACGGTGGCATGCTGTACGGAGGTGTGGGTGAGCTGCTGCCACGCTGGGGGCAGCAAGATCTGCTGGGTACCAGAGGGCCAGGCCTGCTGCAAGACAAGGAGAGAATGAACGAATAGGGGGCGCTGGGTTCATAGTTTGAAGTTTGCACTGCAGGTGGTACAATAGTGTAAAACTCCCAACTAAATAGGACCGTTAGGACACCCACAGGTTTCGCATAAGGAGAAAAGAACAAAGCTATTTGCAGCTGTGACCATTAGCAACTGCGCCAAACTGTGCCAAAGAGCTACCAAACGGGTCAAACATCCCCTTTAGGCATGGTGACTATGCAGGGAGGTGCATCAGAAATGTGTTCTCTTCTGTCTCTAAATTACTGTAGTAATTCATTTCTATCAAGAAATATAATACACAGCATAAAGCAGACAAGCACATCTCATTTATCTCTTACCACTGTCCTCTACAAGTGCTCAGAAAGATTCAACACACTAAAATGAAACAACTTTGGCAAAAAGCCACTGTTGAATAACAAAAAGCTTTTGTCACTTTCATTTTAACTTTGGTGTTTTTCATCCTTTCCTTGGCTCCGGTATCTTGAGAGATTCGTAATGCACCTTGAAAAACGAAGCGTGGCCTTGACTCACATCTCAAAAAAGATAAGACCTTGCCTTAATAAAGATATGTAGCATCTCCTAGGCAGTGTGCTGATGGCTTTGACGTTTTCCAAATCAGCTCAGGATTTAATTAAATTCAGGAGCCCCCCATTCAGGGGCTTTGTGAGGAGCTGCTTTGTATGACTGGCATGGAGTGCACGGAGTGCCAGGCATAATTTGCCCAGAGACGTGGCTCGCAGAGGAGTGTCTGCAGCTCTAATGGCTTAATGCAGCTCTACTGATTAGCAGTTTAATGTACAACTAATGAATTGTTGCTTTAATACCATTCACACATCTAGTTTATGGTGCCATCAGTATGGGCTGTAGCGCTTGGCTCACACAAAGGGGGCCTGACCACAAACGGCAGGGGTCTATTATGTTTAAGCTTAGAGACAGACCAAACAAGGGCTTTAGGAATAAAAAAAAGGTTCAGTTATGTTTGGCCATGTCTTTAGAGGTACATGGCTTCCAGTTTTGCTGGAATATTCTTAAAGCTTTTTGCTGGATGGCTAAAATTACCAGGATATTTACAGTCACCTTCATCTTTTGCCTGCTGTTGCTGTGGACTGAATTTTTTTTTTTTTGTCTGAAGCAAATTTTGGGATTAGAGGAAAGGCGCATGGAGGGCGGTCATTAGTCGAGTTGAACAATTTATCTCAAAGACTCAAGCTGTGAAACATAAGAGTGCATAAAACTAGAACGTGTCCTTTTTCATGTACTTTGGTGATGTTTTCCCAGAACACTTCAAGTCAGCACTTGGTATTGTTTTAGCTGACATGAAAAGCTGAAAGCACTATTAACCTATATGCAGTGCTCACCCTCAACTTCCTTTAAGGTAATGACTTAGCAGATAGCAGATTATTTCTTTCTTTTGCAGCTACACTGTCACAAATATTTATGTCTATACTAGACATTATATCCCTGCAGCCCTTTTCCTACATTCTGGGCACTTTCAGTTCACTCAAACTGGCCTGGGGTGTGTAATCATCTCGTCTGCCCTGGAACTGTAACCCAGATAAGGGCTCTTTTCCATGCATAGCCATGTTCTGCACAACCCCCATTCTGACATGGCGCCCAGTCTCTCTTGCATGGTGAAGGCCCTTTGTCACCCCTAGAGGCTCTGAATGCTCTCCCTCCCTGATTGTTCCTGCATTTTCTGCATTCCTGATCCAGATAAAGGCCTGAGCAGCCTTCTGGGACCAGCCTCATCCCTCTTCACACACACTTGAAAGACATGAAGGCTCTCAGACCTTCAGGCAAACAGGCATAGAGCGAGAAAAGGACCAGGTTTTCTCATAAACAAAAGCAGGGGACATTAAGGATATCGACAGATTAAAACTGGTAAAAATTACGTGTCTCTATTTCATAAAGCAAGTAACTAAGGTCTGATTTAAACTGGCTGGAAAGTATCAAACTCCACCAGCTAGTCAAGAAGTTCAAGCCAAACATCATCAATCCAGTGCAGGTCCTGCCTTATGGCCCCTGAGGCTAAAAACCCCGTCAGCATCCATAGATCTTTCTGAGAGCCGGCCTCTGTCATGCTCGTCAGACCATGACTGGCTTTCACTCCAGGGAAAAAAAAACACAAGTGCTGAGTTTCAGTGGAGACAAAAAGCCCAGCCTGGTTTCAGGCTCTGAGACCAGTTCCTGACACACACACACACACACACACACACACACACACACACACATGCAATTATAATATATGACCAAATGAGAAAGACTTTGTCAGTGGAGGTGAATTATAGTTCATTAAAACAAAATGGGTCATGCTAATTGCTCTTTTCCAAAGCCACATTCAGCTGTAGCGGTGCATTCAGGAGACCCAGAGAGGTATAATTAGTTTAACACGCATGGTTCTTCATTGCCATGGTGAACGAGGAAGTGTTTGTACCTGTGTGAGAAGGCCAGGTTGGATCTGCAGGGGTTGACCGCCGGGGGCCTGAGTCACTATGGGAACAGCATTCTCCATCCGTACGGAGTAGCCGCTGTGCTTGGAGGGGGACGCCTGCAACCCTGAGGACACACCATAGGCAACGCAGGTCTCATCATCTGTATTTCTATTTCTATTCCTAACACATGACTGACATTTATATGCACCAAGTGATCATGGGAAATTTAAGTAAATTAACTGAATACCTGAACTCCCATTGAGACCTCGATGTTTAGACACCAGGATTTGAAGTTTCACTACTATACAGTCACTGGCCACTTTATTGGGAACACTTGTATACCTGCTCATTCATGCAATTATCCAATTAACAGAAGACCACATCAGGTTCCACTCCTGTCAGCCAAGACCAGGCACAGGTTCAATTAAACAGAACCTAACCCAAGACGTTTTTCCAGTCCAGTTTGTTAGCTTGTGCCCATTGTAGCCTTAGGAGCCAGTTCATGGCTTACAGGAGTGGAATATGAAGTGGTCTTGTGAGCTACTGTTGTAGCCCATTCCACCATAAGGTGCTATGTGTTGAGGTGTTCTGCTCATCATCATTATAAAGACTAGTTATTTGATATACTATAGCGTTTGTAGTAACTAGAACCAGTCTGGCTACCAACAATACATTTCCACCTGCAGAACTGCCACTAACAGGGTGTTTTTTGTTTTCCGTACCATTCTGTTTAAACTCTATGGACTATTGTGAGTAAAAATACCAGGAGATTAGTTTCTGAAGTACTCAAAACAGCCAGTCTGGTACTATCAACCATGCCGACCATGTGTGATGTGAACATTAACAGAAGCTCTTGACCTGTATTTGCATGATTTTATGCACTGTGCTGCTGCCACATGATTGGCTGACTGGATAACTGCATGAACAAGCAGGTGTACAGGTTTTCCTAAAAGGTAGTTGGTGATTTAATTAATGCACATTTGTAACTAACTAGCATTCTCTCCTTAAATAGAAAAAATTTTAAACTCCTGAATCCATTTGCAAATTCTAGTATACACTGAGGCATGACCAAAAGAACCCAAGACTCCATGTGAGGGAATAGTGCTCTCACCTTGGAAGGTGGGTGGGCAAACAATGAGCGCCTGCTGGAAGGGGTCAGGTCGAGTAGCACAGAGCTGAGGGGCGCCATGCTGTAGAGGCATGGTCCTGGGCGCCACGGCAGCCATGGGCGCTGCAGGAGGCTGGTAGAGTGCAGATTGGTAGTTTAGTATGGAGACATCGGGATTTGCAAGGGAAAGAGTGGCACTGGTGGAGGAGGGAGCCAAGTTGGTGGCCTAAAGAAACCGATGGAGTCAACAAACAAACAAAGACAAACAAAAGCATGAGTGGGTGTGGGAGGGGACGTGGTGGAGTGACAATGAGGAGGATGAAAAAAAACTGTAAAATCATAAATGATAAAAATGCACTGATTATAGAGTACGTGTCTAAAAGGTCGTCATCAGTGAAGGATGTGTCAGGGAGGATGTCTCAAAAATGACCAAAATGGCTTTTTCGAAAACTGCAATCAATGATATTGAAAGCCAAACCATCCATCCGTTTTACAAGACTAAATAAACTGGATGTACAATTCTATTAGATATCTTATTTTAAGACTGCAAAAACCCCCAAATCCACCATATGAAGTCATTAATAATCCGTTACGTATCAACACAAATGCTACATTTATTTGATGCGTAGCACAAGTACATCTGTTCAATAAAACGGCTTATTGACCGCTACTCGGGGATGGGAGGGGGACGGAGGATGAGTACGTGTCAATCAATGCTCTCATGTTACAGTTTATGCTACTCCAGCTCATTGAACTTGCTCGGTCTCATTAGCGGCAGATAATAATTTCTCTCTGCACTGCACTGTGATTAAACATACCCACACACATTTATACAGCAAGAGCGAGACACCGAGCTTTTCAAATGCCTCAGCCTGGTCTTTATTCCCCTCTAGAGTGTTTTATCCTGCATGGTTCAGGAGCCTTTCACCTATTATCTTGTTATTTTTACCATCTCGGCTGTTACAGCGAGTGAGTTTCTTCTTAGCTGTAGGTCTAAAGTGTTAACACTTTCATTTACCTCTAACTCTGGCCATGAAAACAAAACAAAAAGCAAACAAGGAAAGCAAATTCAGATTTTATAATTCATAAGAAACCAAAAGCAAACAGACACTTCGAGCAAGAGAGAAAGCTTATTCCGTTCATGTCTTTAACTCCAGCTATAGTAGCTGCTGATTCAAATGCAATGCTTACAGCATAATCCAGAGCAGAGATGTGGAACAAGAGCCATCTAAAATGTCCTTGATCAACATTTTCTACTCCCAACCCCAGCTTTTTTAATGAAGGGTAGCCTTATTTACTTTCATTTAGTACTGAAGCAATCCTGTTTCATTTCATGCCACTGCTAGTAATTACAAGCTTTTCATTAGGGTCTGCATGGGGAAAATTCTGAGTGGCACGTTTCATTTTTCATTTTCTCTTGTTTCATGCGGCCGATGAGCACCAGGGGAGAAAGTTAATCAATACGCCACTGTGGCATTCATCAAACAAAATAAACACTGCAGCTCGCAGTCTGCTAATACAACATGAACCAACCTGGTCCTTTTCACAATCACACAAGGCACACACCTTACCACCCAACAAGTACACTCGAGCTCTTTCTATATGTGCACGTTTTACGGCAGAAATTCAACTGTAATTAATCGGGAAGAGGTTAAGTGTTTACATTAAAGTCTCAGGAAGATTGATTAAACAATAAAGAAGGATGAGAGCTAGTTACAGGTTTTCGAGGGAGGGGTATGTGTGAACAGAAGCCAGTAAATTACAGGGAAGGGCGATGTCTTGATGATGTTCAGAGTTTGTGGCTTTAGTCCAAAAGTTACACAGAAATATTTACATTGTGTGTATTCTGACTGGGGTTCCACTATTGCTTAAGATGATTTTTTTTCAATGCTCCATGTGGAGTATGCAAAATACCTGAATACAGTTCACATTCTGAAGTTGCTAGGTTTTTCTTTATTAGACACATCCAAGATGGGGGTTTTCAATAGCGTCTAAATAAAAAACACTTTTTTGTGAAATTTCAAGTGATGATATGAGTAATGAATATTGTCATTTTTAGGCTATGTATTTAATATTGTCCTTGAATGGCATTCCAGAGGCATTTTTGAATGTATTTACAGTTTGAAGTTATGTCTGAAATCTGAATACCAGTGCAAGCAATTCTGGTATTAAATCCTCATTAAGTGTAAGTAACACTGAATACAGCCCAACATTCCTATGACCCCTTTATGACCCATTCCTATGAGAATAATATTCTTAGTCTTTGACAAAGTGAACCTGTATGAGGATGAATTTATTGATAGAGGCTTCAAAATATGTCTGTAAGTTGTTCTGGATAAGGGCATCTGCCAAATGCCATTAGTGTAAATGTAAAGGAAAGCCTAAAATTCATGTGGAAAAAAAAGTCTGGAAATTGGAGTGATTTAGAAATAAAAGCGGCATTCATTCGCGACAACTATTTATCGAATGCATGACTATGTATGAGCCAATAACCAGCAGACCGTGAAAAAGTTATATAAGTAGCAAGAAGATGCAGGTGATAAACACATCCAAGTTCTTGATTCATAAATACAAGTGGTTTGCAATAGGTGCTATGTCTTATAACTTTTATCTAGCTGTCTTTTGACCTGAAAATACATAAACCTCTGTCTAGTAAAGCGAAAGTGTGCGGGACTGTGGTTTCTTTCGTCTGCTTATTATTATGTAGTAGCCAAATCAGACATTTGCCCTTCTTACTGTATCTTGATGCACATCTGAAAAATATAGTGGTCTAGTCCACAGACATATGCTAGGGTTATTGTGGGTAAATTCTGTATGTTTGTTTTGTTTTTTTCCCTCACAGTTGGATACGATTTTCTTATTAGCAATGCTGATACCTCTGCAAACCTGCTGAGAGTGTCCTGCAATTTGATGTAAAAACTCGATTAGTACAGGGTTAAGAGAATCTGAGCACTGGAGAATAGCACAGCAGCATTGATCAGACCGATAGAGAAGGGAGGAAATCAGTTAGCAGGATGTAAGAACTTAAAAAGCAGATATGTGATTTAGACCTGATCTTAAGTCAGCAGTTTGGCTAGTCATGTAATCCATATGGCCAGAGAGTAGGAAAGCAGAGGACACACAGGAAGTATAAACCGTAACGTATTTATTTAGCACATTGTGACACAGGACCACAGGGCTGGACTTGCGTGCACGCACACATACACACACACACACACACACACACACACACACACACACACACACACACACACACACACACACACAC
>JAQQZR010000037.1:6995305-7008116 GCA_030068235.1 Notoglanidium macrostoma | reverse complement strand
CACACACACACACACACACACACACACACACACACACACACACACACACACACACACACACACACACACACCCCTGAACCAGCATAAACCTGTGGGGGTTTGGAGAAGTTATCTGCATTGCTTCACTGTAAATGAGTCAATGGGTGTGATTCAATAACTGTACTTTAGGATGCAAAGGGAAATAGAAAGGGATGTAAGGATATGTGTGTTGGTGTGCATGTGTGTGTGAGTGTATAGACACTGACCTGGCTGTGCACAGTGTTGAGCTGGTTGTTAAAGGTCATGGTGAGGTTGGTGGAAGTGCTGGGGGCTACGTGTGTGATGAACGGGGTCTTGCTCTGGTTGACCGCGTCGTACATGTTGACGCGACGCTTACAAATCTCCATGTTCTGGAAGCAGGATTTGACACTGCAAAAAAAACACGTGGTATTAATTTTACAATCATGTTCCAGTGTCCTAGACAATCTCTTTAGGTTTTCCTGAAATGTATGAAATGACAGTAACTAAAATCAGTTTGTTTTATATTTACAAAGACAGGTTTACAATTATAAAGACATCTTAATCCAGTGTGACCAAACTAGGGCTGCACAATATGTTGATTTGTCAAGCTTTATTACAATCCTGGACTTTGCTGTAGAGATGTTACCTGAATTATGCTAATGAACACTAAAAGGGTGCTTTCATATCTATTAGTGCTATTAGTGCAAACTGATGCTTGTTTGCTGTTTGGTTGATATTATTCACATTACATATAACTAAATGAGTTGAAAAACAACAATAATTTCGAGGGCTGTATAGGGTGAAACTTTTGGTTTTTGGTTTTGACCAATTCCCACACAACTAACACAAAACACATGAATCCAACTAAGTGCATCTTTTCCAACTGCTGTTCTTATAGCTTCACAGGGCAGCATAACACACTCGGAAGAAATAGCTATCCACCCTCTCCCGCATACATGAGCTCATAGACACTCATGATTGGCTAATGCCACTCTGATTGATAGAGGAGAGAGCATATGCGATCCTTTCTTCCCAAACAGAGAGCACAGCCAATTTTGCACTTGATCTCCCGGCCACAGCTGGCTGTGACATTGCTGCAATTTGAACTCGCAATCTTCCAGGCAATTGGAACACTTTTTTGTTGCACCACTTGGAAACTTGCACAACAAATTTCGACAGCATTACAGCTCTGCCCTTTAGCTCAGTTTGTGCATCATGGGTCTGTTTAACAGCTTGAAAATACAGTGAAAATGCTGCTTACATCCCAAACCACAGCTTGTCTGATTCAATTCCTGAATCTGAGTCGATATACTTTCCACTGCAACAGATCTGAAACCGGTCCGAGACCACCTCACACGGACAATCTGATTTTCCAGATTTGACTATGACCACAGTCATCATGCAGTCATAACCTAATCATAATCTCTGTCATTTAGATATGATTAAAAAATCAAGCACATTAAAAGAACAAGTTTCATTTTGGTATGCTGTAGTACTTGTTAAAAATCTCTGGAATGAAGGATTGTTTCATCCTGAACAGACTCTAAAATGCTCTGGGTAATGTGTGTATGGCTATGTTCAGCTGCAGTCTGAGGCTCACTGTGTGCTATGGGGGAAGTCCAGCAGGTGGGCCATAGTAACAAATGGATGGTTGAGCGTCTCAATGGGCGTGATCCTTTTATCTGCGTCGATGGTCAACATCTTGGTCAGCAGGTCGATGAACTCTCTCCGGTCTGCCTTCTCCGCCAGCATGTCACTGCCCTCCAGCTCTGTGCTCACATTCACCTGCACGTGAGGCGCACAAAAGAACTGAGTTAATTCCATTTGTCAACTCCTGACTCACAACCAAGACTTAGTGATAAATTAACCAACAGGTATTCTAGTCAGATATGAATTCCTTGGTCACTCATCCTAAAAGTACACTGATCTGTGTGTAAAAGTACTTGAAACTTACTGCAAAGAATGTGCTTTTTAGAGACATAAATATATGCATATATGTCAAATCAGTATTCACTGAGCGTTCCGCCATAATGTTCACTTTTTAAAAAAAAGAAATACAGGAATTTGAGCCGTGGAGGGGAGTAAACCCAGAGATACATAATCAACATGTCACCAGGTCTCAGTAAAAATATTGGTAACCTTGCACCTCTGTGATATTTCCAAATATTTGCATTCTTATAAACGGCTCATCACAGAGACACTTTGGAATGCGCCTGGCGCCAAAGCAGCGATCTTAATCAGCCTAAAGGGATCAAAGCAAACACAGATACACAATTCTACTAATTAAAAACATTGTACACAGGACATTGTACATTTTACTGACACTTAGGTCAACATCATGCACGGACTACATAATCAGTCATTTACAATGAGCAATTTTTGGAACACTATTTTATTATGCATTGAAGAATGCCTTATGGGGGGAGTGTGTGTGTGTGTGTGTGTGTCTGTGTGTGTGTGTGTGTGTGTGTGTGTGTGTCTTTATTTCTTGGTAGGGACCAAATGTTCTGACAACCTAACAATTTTGACCTTGTGGAGACATTTGGCTGGTCCCCATGTGAAAAACTGCAGCTTTTATTAAAAATAAAAGAGACAAAATGTTTTCTTTTGGTTTCCGAGGTAAAGCTTAGGGCTAGATTTAGGCATAGGCATAGCATTAATTGGAGTGTGTGTGTGTGTGTGTGTTTGGGTGAATTAAAAAGTTGCACATTAGAGTGCTTTTGAAGCACAGGGCCTGGTTGAAGCAGAGATGTAGGAGAGGACTAGTTCATTGGGAATCTCTTAGATAGAGATAGCAGGGACATTTTTCATAAACCAGCACGATTTATCTGCAGCCCCACCCCCCTGAGGCTATCTGATGAACTGCCGGTCACAGACGCAAATCTGATTCCCTTTCCCTTTTCTTATGCAAGCTGCCCCCCCATCAATCTGCTGCATGATAAAGGAATAATCTTCAACACACACTGAAAAATAATCAGACTGTCCTCTGCTGGGAAATGGAATGACTTTGGGAGAATACACACATACACGCACACACACACACACACACATGGGAGTGAAACTATGGCAATGCAATAGACATATTTCAAAGCGTAAAAATATAGTGTAACAAACAGCCAGCCCTATGAGTACACTGTCCCCTGTCATAGTCAATCACGTCAGTCAGTTAACGCTCGGCCAACACCGTATGCGTCCTTCGCCTAGAAACATCCTGAGACGTAGAAAAACCCAAATGGCGTAATCTTTCCATGCTCTCTGCACTGCTCGGCTTTTGGGCACTCACCATGACATCATGACTCTGAACACTACATTCAACAATTCGTATAAAAAGTCACTGATTTGTACAGAAAGCAAAACATCACTGCGCACCTCATAAAGGGACACTTTTCTAGGCCCGTAACATTATGATCAACGTTCTCAAACCAGATGTGTCTCGCATACAGTATCTCAGTATTTCCTGTCATTCTCTGGATGGAGAGCAGGCTGAGCTGTTCAACTTCCTGGGCAATCATCCCAGCATTTAGACCTTCTACAATCATCCATAATACAAACCAAAGCACACAGCCCAAACAGCTCACTACTCATTTATTCTAAGCAGAGCCTGAATAAAGCCCTGCACCCTCAATGTCTCTGTTTTAATGGAAGCTGGGGCTTTGACTCTGTCTTTGACTTTGTCTGTCTGTCCACCTATCTATCTGGAGATCTCATCACACATTGTGTAGAGCAGAACTAGAGATGTCCAGGCTTCAGAGTATCCACTGGCTCAGTGTAATACAAATCAGATTTATATTACATTTACATTTCTATCATAAGGGTAGACTTCCCTTATCCAGAGTGACTTACAGAAGTACTTCGAAGGCTCTATCGATAAACCTATCCTAATTCTCGTACACATAGGGCAGGGTCTGAAAATATTTTTAAGCTAAATACCCTGTTAGATAGGAGTTAGTACAATGAGTAAGTACAGCAACCAAAAAAGCAGATAAAAAAAAAAAAATACTATTTGTTTATTATTTATTCGTGCTTAATTATTATTCTATTTATTTACTTATTTAGTTCTTTTTCTCTTTTTTATTTTTTAGATTCATATTTATTTTAATTTATTACTTTAGTCAGAATGATGTGAAAGCAGGGAACACGAAACCAGTGAGCTAACACAGCAAGGAGCGAGTTCTCATGTAGACTAATCATCCACATATCAACTCATTTCCCCGATTTCATTTGCCTTGACAGCATTCATCTCATGAAGCACTGTGACCTGGGCTGTTATTTTAGGGAAAAACCTACATTGAAGCTTGCATCACTGTTGGAAAAGTACAAGCTGTGCTGGTAAGTCCAGGGCACGTTTGACAGCTAATGGAGTGAGCTGATTTAATTTCCAATAACTTTCTGCTATTTGCAGGAGGGAAAGTTTTAAAAAATGATTCACTTTGACCCATCTAACCAAATCTGGTTTGAGGCTTTAGGTCACAGCCTTAATTTCAGAGCAAAAATGTTTTCTTAAAGTTGTAACAAGTGATGGCACTTTACCAGGGGAAGAACTCGGGTTGACTTACTCATAGACAAAACACTGACAGAGGCATGTGGAATTACACACAGGGGAAGATATGACGTAGAATGTTGGACTATTATAGCAATTTATATTAGCTACCAAAACTCAATGGGGGAACATTTTTTCAGTGACATCACTAAAAAACCCAGACGTTGATGGTGTTTATTTTGTGTAACTTTACCTGTGCCATATCATCCAGGCAGTTGAAAATGTACTTGCGGGCTTCCTTAGACTTGATCCCTGTCTCACCCTCATGATCCTCTGGTGTCTGTGGGGAAGAAAAACATTCCTTCTGTTACTCTCCTTCCACAGCAATCGATTTCAAACTGGAATGATTCTTATATGTATTAAAATAGATATCAACAGACAATTATCAGAATTGCTTTTAGATCATTTAAACTTGGGGGAAAAAACTCACCATTCAGGTGGATAAAGATTTTAGAACAGTTGCTAGGCAACTGAGAAATTATGGACGCCAAGGATGGAATAACTAATAGCTAATAACTGAGGTAAATTATTTAGCTAGCTAGTGCACAGAAAGGACATTTTGTATATGGAAAAAGAAAGAACACAGTGACAGTGGAAACTAGGAGGAACCATTAAGATTTCCAACCTTTCCCTCATATGTGTTGGTAAATAACTAAGAAAGCATGTAAATTACACTGTAACTACACTTTGGCGCTGTTTACACTTGGTTTTAAATTGAGTCTTGGTTCACAAGTGCACAGCCGTGACACATCTCCGTTTACACAAAATTTGAACGAACAAAGTCATGAACATTAATACAGAATCCGGTTATAAACACAGTGAACATGACACTATAGTATATATGTATGCATATATATATATATATATATTATATAAACATACATAGTATATGTTCGTGTTTTACACAAACTTTAAATTTGCTTGACGTGAGATTACAATTCAGCATGAGATGTTTTAATAGACTGGTGTTTTCAGCACAGCGTGAGATCAATATATGAGCACTCAGCTAAGAGGATTGAGGCCACATGCAGCTACAGCCTCGCAGTGGACTGAAACCTATTCAATAGTGGAAAAGCTATGCATTCACAACTCAGTGTGTGTCCCAAAGTTCACTCAAGGCTAGTCAGGAAGCCAAGGTCTTTGGTTGAACGGATATCAAGTGGCCTTCGCTGGCATGCAGTTTGGGGTGAGGCAGAGGTGGGAGTTAAAAAGAAGTTGAGGAACAACTCAGTGAGCAACATCCTACACTTTGTCCAGCACTAACCCCATTCTGTTTTCATTGGGCTTTTGGGCTGTTTATCAGCAGCAATGAAAGTGGCCAGGTTTAAGACAGGGGTTTAGATAGCGATAACAGGTAAGACAAGCTGTGAGCCAACTACAGGAGGAACATTGCTGAATGAGATAACTGGGCTTGAGATTCTGAAAAGGATGGAATTGTATGCCCTATTCGGACTGGATTCGTTTTATATGGGGAGGTTGAGTAATGTAATTATTATGGGAGTATCTCTGGAATTTTAGTCCATATATTTAGGGATATATGCTGTATAAACTGAGATGTTGGTAAACTTTCATTTTATACTGTTTTTTTTTTATATGGGACAATATAGTTAGCACATCATTTTTTACTATCTCCCACTTGTTTAAAAGTGATGATTCAGGGTAAAGCACAGGTAAAGCCTATATGCTAAGGGTGTAATGATCAGACGATTTAGATCATCAATTTAAAATTCAACAATTAAAATAAACCGAGGCGACAATCCTAATTCAATAATTACTGATGATAATTGATTATAAATTGATTATTATCCAAATAGAACAGAAAACTGGTGTGTAAAGAATTGGATGCTATCGAAATTCATCATAGCTCATTCAGTGGTATCATCAGATATAAAAACATTGCCCTATGAGTCAAAATTGTAACAAATCACCTGGAAGCTTGAGATTTGCACCCCTTCTATATTACATTTTATGGTCACATGACCTATTAATGATCAAGTGCAACTTACATGGCAGCGAAACCTACAATATATGCTTCTAATAGAGGTCAAAACAATCAGTTGTATTAATGTGTATGCGTATGTAGGGGTATGTAGGACGCATGGAACATTTGGTGTGATGAGCATGCATATTTAATGAAGAATCTGACCACAGTATAATAACATTTGAATCGTTTGAAAAATCGACATATCTGTTTAGTCATATGCAACACTAAACACCCATCAGTGTTATTCTACACACTTTCCATGTCAGTGACATGACTGTCTGCCATCATGATGGTGCTGCTGTTAATTTGATTTTGGTGTTTGTTCTTGTTTTTAAAAGATGGTATCAAAATGCTCTATCTGAGTGTGTGTGTGAGTGTGTGTGTGTGAGTGTGTGTGTGTGGGACTGTGTGTCTAACCATACCTTTAATCTCCAAAGTGGATAGGTGGAGTCTGGGTCTCTGTTGAAGAACCTGGTGGTTTTTGTTCCTGCACTCAGCAGATACTCTGCCGGTAGCCCCTGTGTTTGAGAAATGTACCGAATCTGGGGAAAAGTAGCAAAAAACAAGCATTTTAATATGTGAAAAACTGCTCAAAGCTTACAGAAAGTGTACTCATCAACTGACAAAATCTGCATTATTAAAGTTCACATGCCACGCTCTTGGCGTCAGCTTTTACACTGTATCTCCAACAAAACAGCATTATACCTTGAATAAACAGCATCTGAAAGAATGTGATCACCACCAGGTTTATTCCTCCCCCAATGTCTTTTTATAAACAGCCTGAGAGCTGCAATTACACGGAATGGCGTCCAGACACCTGAAAGGGGTCTAAATGCGAAACAGCAGCCTGCAATATCCACAATAATCATCTCTCTCATGTTAAGCGTCTTCCTCACCAATCAGTGTCTCTTATCCGGAGCCTGAACATACGTCTATGCCTGAAACCTTGATCACACGGTAAGCTTGCTTATAACCTTGGGAATATAAAATCTCTGTGATTTCTTTTTTTTCATATGTAGAGATTTCCCTGTCTATTTTTTTAATTATTAATTTTTTTTTGTTAAAAAATGGCATCTCTAAACCAAATGATATTTAAATCAGTCCTATCTGTTACATTAAAATAAGCAGTAGTGCTTATCCGGGGTGTTTACTCAACCTGAGGTAGCACAGTTACACACAGCTAAGCCACCCAAACATCTAGACAAACATCACATAGTACAGGTATGTCAAAGTGACCAAAGTTGCCTCCAAAGGTACAGAAAGGAGGCTGTGTGCGAAAATGGCAGGAGGCAAATCAAAGTGAGCTCCAGAGCTTGTTTATGGCTGTTTTAATTTGCTTTGAGCTAGAAGATTGGCCCTGGGCCTTTTGAAGGAGCCAATTTTTTTTTTGTTTTAAGAGAAGACCCCACACTAGCACTCAGGAACTGGACTAATTGGCCAGGTTGTGGCATCTGTCCAGCATTACAGTGAGGTCTGAGAGAGATGAAAGCCCGAGAGCGTGCACACATACAGACACAAACACTCTGCACTTTGGGAAAGCTGTGAGAACAGCAACATAGCCAGAGGTTTGTTTTGTTTTCTCTCCCTGGAGCACAAACAGTAATTGAGGGATGTATTTTTTTATAGCCATTTGCAGAGCGAGAGAGAGAGAGAAAGCGAGAGAGAGCGAGAGAGAGAGAGAGCCCTCGCTGCAGGGCCATACTCGACAGCAGATGCCAAACAGGAAATGCCATTTCTCACTCGCTCATAAACATTTCTAATGCATAATGTATTAATGTATTTTCAAATAACAACCTGTGTCCAAAAGCTGTACAAAGGAACAGAGGAACTTGCTGTGTTTCAAAAAAAAAAAGTGTAGTATTTGTGCATGTATGAATTTTTACGCAGTGCTTATAGGATTAATGGAAGACACTACAGGTAGAACTGACAATTTTGGAAAAATTGCATCTACACCATGTTTTCTCTTAAACTGTAGTAATAAAAAATATCAGAACTAGTCTAATCTAATCGGGACCACCTAATGATCTGAAACATTGAAGAAGGCTTAAGCTCTGCAATTACATCGTGTCATATATCCCTGAAAAGCATGTTCCTTGATATAATCAATTTACCTCATTATGATGTACATTATGTTCACTTTCCATTATAAGCTCTATATAGCATGCGTAATACACTAGAAACACATGAAATCACATTAGATTTTTAATACAGTATTTCTCAAAACCATTTTCTCCTATATTTAGAACCAAAAATCACACTTGAAGCATATTAAAGAGGAATTTCCAAAAATGTTAATTATTGTTGGGTTTACTTTAGATTTTTCACTTAAAAATACACTCTTGAAAGTGTCTACAGAGCAAAATACATATTTTAATTCTAGAAACATTACAGGCTCAATTTTTTTTATTTTATTAATTATGCAAATGTATGCATATTTAATTAGCCAAAGCCATTTGGATAAATTAATACAAAATTTTGAAAAAAGAATATTAGCAATCAACTGCCAAGGACTGAATCTGATATCTGTTGTGTCAAAATATGGCCCTATTTACCTTTCTTTTGCTTCTGCTTTAAACTTCATTAGGAAAATGAAAGCAAACTTCAGGCTAAGTGAAAAGCAAACACTCATTCAACCATACTCAGGCTTTTTGTCTCTACCAACCATTAAGCATCCATGTGTCATCACTCTGCAGGATTAAGGCCTGATAATAGTCTTACTTGATCGTACTCAGACGCGCCAGGGTAAAGTGGCCAGCCCAGGAAGAGCTCAGCGATGACGCAGCCCAGGGACCACATGTCTATAGCCTCACAGAAGGGCAGGCCAAGGATGATCTCTGGAGCTCTGGAACAGACACAAACACACAGCAGCAGAAGGTCAGTAGAGGACACAGAGAGCAGTGAACAGCCAAGCACTTTATCAAGCCTCATTTAATTAGCGACAGTTCACACATTCAAAGCAAAATCATTAGTAGTCAACTTGCTAGGACGTAATGCTGTGAGAATGATTTTCTCTGCTGGAATACTATTTAATATATTTTGACAATATTTATCTATTCGCATTAGGATTAAGATCCTATAATCTACTTTAAGTCGCTTAACATTCTGTAAATCTACTGAAACATGAGTTTCCTTAACATATTTGGCTAAATCAGTGTTGCTTGTTTCACTCCTGTTTCACACACACACACACACACACACACACACACACACACACACGTTATGTGTGTTACACCTTATGTAATGAGCATATATGTGGCATGTGGGGAAAACCCATCAGATGATGTCATAACTTTAGAAAAACTTATATATATTTCCATGAGCCAATGTAGAAAAGTTTCTCTTAACATTCTAAACTTTCCTAGGCCTTCTGCATGCAAAGATCGCATTATATGCTATGAATAAAGGCTCGTATCAACATTTCATGCCTTTTATTATTTAGTAATTCACATAAATCAATATATAGCAGGTGTTTTTAGGCAGTCAATCCACTGGTGACTTTCAGTGGAGTTGGACTGGAATATTTAAATACGTCTATCCATTATCTATACCACTTATTCGTCAGTGGCGACAGGAAAGCCGGATCCAATCCCACCTGACTTCGGGTGAGAGGCGGGGCAGACCCTGGGCAGGTCAGCAATCTATCACTGGTCTAACACAGAGACGAAGAATCGTTCACACTCACGTTCACACCTATGGGCAATTCAGAATAGCCAGCTGACCTGATCTGCATGTCTTTGAACTGTGTGGGAGGAAATGGGAGTGTCCAGAGGAAACCCACACAGGCACAGGGAGAACATGCAAACTCCATGCAGGAAAGCCACAGTGGACCATGAGGTTTGAGCCCAGAACCTTCTTGCTGTGAGGCCACAATGCTAACCACTGCACCACCGTGCCACCTTTTTAAATACAGTTATCTCCTTTTTCACTTCTGAGGTAACCGGAATTTAAATGTGTCAAAACTTTAAGATACAATAACGATTGAGATAAATGCAAAAAAGAGTTCAGGGAAATATGTATTTTCCAAAATTTTACAGTATATAGTAAAAAATGTCAAAGGCTGCCACACATACAGTTCATGGGAATTTGGGTGTGGATTTTTTACCTGGATTCTGGGTTAACTATGAAATGTCAATTTTAGCCTGGTATGAGCAAAAAAAAAAATCCCATTAGTCTGGGCCGATAAATAAAACACAGTTTTCACCTGCTGTGGATCATGTGATATGAATGCATAATGTAGCACTACTGCTAATGCTACCCTGTCTGTAGAGATATAAAGATACAAACTCATTAATATTTGAGTGTGTTTGAATGCAAATATTCAAAGTAATTGAAATTCAAATGTAGATATTGCTCTTAGGTGTCCATGAGGAGTGGAAAATTTTAGTGCACATTTAGTGCCCAGAAACTGTGGAAACAGGACTGAAGACCAGGAGGCCGTATCAGTTTCTGTGGCTGCAACCTGCTAATGTGGAACTGATGCAACGAAACCTAAAACCGCTTTCTGTTACCTAGGAAACACAAGACATTTCACTTAACATGTATTGTATATGCACAATAATGACAAATGTTGGGAGCAGTTCATTTGCATAGATTTAATGTTTTCATGTAAATCGGATGAGCTGGGAAGCCGGGCAAATGCGATTTGGAAAACCTGTCAGGGTCGTGTGTTTCGAACCGAGGTGAATTTTTCCACCCAGCCGTATGTGCTCTCTCCAGGGCACCGTGCTGAGAGGAAAGACGGTGCGAGTGTGTGTGAGCCTCTGTGCCACTATAGGAACAGCTGGGAATCCATCAATCACTGCTGTCTCTCAGCAGATATACAGCACATAAAATATACAGGATGAGTGCGAGCTTAGGACTGCAGTTGGAGTCACTGTAAAGAGGATAGTGGAGGAACATACTGTTCTAAAAGAAGAAGTGAAGGTTTGGATGTGGAGTTTGTCATCCAATCACAGTTGCTCAGCTCCAGCAAAGGACAAACACACAGCCTGGCTGTATGAAATAGTCCAGGGCTTACTGCCACCACATATGCAAAAAGTACGGCCTTCCCTTCCATCTTCTCTCACTTTCATTCCATCGCTTGCCATCACAATATGCAAAACAGGCTAGCAGCTGCTAATGCTGAGCTTCTGGTGAGTGTGAGCACAAACACACACACACACACACACACATACACACACACACACACACACACACATCTGCACAGCATTATCTCCCTCAGGGCCTTTGCCCAAAATGCAAAAATGATTAGTGACATATTCACTATTACACCAGAGGACTGTTTTTTACTTATTCTCCCTGATTTAGACACACACACACACACACACACACACACACACACATGGGACATGCACTGAAGATTACTATGTATATCTTAGGTTTTTTACATTTGCATGGTGCTGCAGTGATGGTGTGATACGATTTATAACATTTCCAATAGCTACAGCTCGAGATGTGTGTAATCCATGGCTGCATGATAACAACTGAAATTGATTAGTTTGCTCAATATTAAAATCACAATTATTCTGGAAAAATGTCATTTCTTTGTACTTTTATTGTGGTATCTTCGAAGCAGCTGAAAAATGCTTTTTCTTTCACAATATACACACATCTTCAATAAATCTTCACATGCATAAATCTTTTAATCAGACTAAGACAGTTCCTTTAATTGAATGTTAGTGTTATAAATGCTAAAGATGATTTTGCAATTTATACACATGTCGTGGTTTAGTGATGGCTGTGTTATTTAACATGCAAACACACACACACACACACACACACACATACACACACACACACACAAACACCTGTTCCTCTACAAACCCCCTAAATCCTAACGAATGTTTCACTGCTCTACATTTTGTCTGCTACAGCTGTGTTTCTGGTAAAAGCACCATATCCAGAAAACACTACAGCTGAAGTGAAACCACGTTACTGAACTGTGCTGAACCAAGACAGAATAATGTTGAGGACCTCCATTCAATCTTTCAGCTGGACTCAAACTGAGTAAAACCACCATCCATGATCTCAATGCTGATACACACACATGAGCATTCTTTTCTTTGTACAACAAGGACAAAAATATTCTACCTGGAGTCTTTATATCACAGTGTTTCAGGCACATGATTTTTCTATTGCGGTTGTAATTTTTGAGACCGAATTTCTGGCTTCACTGCACAAAGCAAATGTAATTAGAGGTGAAAGATATCCAAAATTGCACACTTTACTTAGAGAATATATGGTACTTTGACAATGCTGGTAAACCTGATTGTGAACCTTATATATAT
>JAQQZR010000037.1:6972811-6983747 GCA_030068235.1 Notoglanidium macrostoma | reverse complement strand
ACACACACACACACACACACACACACACACACACACACACACACACACACACACACACACACACACACACACCAAGAGAGGCCGTAAGAGACAAGCTTGGTATTAAAGGCAAAAATGAAGTTAATGTGGTTAAGAAGAAACTGAAATGAAATTACTTTCATCTTTGCATAATTCTAATTAACAGCTCTTAGATTTACTTCATTATCACTGCAGAAGCATCAGTGTAAATGTCAGATCTGTCCCTTTAAATCGAGACAATCAGTTCTTTTACATGGAGATCTATTTCCTTTCAGTATTTAAGCTGATTGAGAGTGAAAGCAGTAAGAGTCTGAAGTGTGCAGGACTGCTTTACAGAGAGACAGAGAGAAAGAGAGAGCAAAAGAAAGAGAAAGAGAGAGAGGGAGAGGGAGAGAAGTAGAGAGGACAAAAGAAGCAGAAAGAGTGAGGCACGTCTGTAAGGTTGGAGAGAGTGAGACATAGCTGCTGTATGGAGAAGGGAAGGGAGGATGAGGGGAGATGAGGGATAGAGGGTGGTGGAGACAGAAGGGCTGTGAAGTGTCTGCTGTAGCTCGTCTCTGACCTCCTCAATTACATAAGCCAAAAGAGCTCCTCTGTAGGACACGAGAAAGGCAGCTATAGAGAGAGAGAGAGAGAGAGAGAGAGAGAGAGAGAGAGAGAGAGAGAGAGAGAGAGAGAGAGAGAGATGGGCAATTTTTAGGGAGACAGTCCACCCACAACTGTGCTTTGGGAATACAGGGGAGGAAAACAGAGTACCAAGAGGGACAGATCAAACCCTGGAGCAGTAAAGCACCAACACAACCTTATGCACCACCATTCTTTTCCGCATTACTATTATTATAATAATAATAATAATAATTATTATTATTATTATTATTGTAGATGTGTTTATTTAATAGGAACAGCATCTATAAAATTAATAATGGCAAGGCTAATGCCTTAAAAATCCATGTACAATCCTACAACAGAAGGTATGCCTGGAGAGAACTCTTTTACTGAGTGAAGAACCCCAACAACTCTTCAGAACCTTTTTTTGTCCTAACAGTGTTAAAATGATAAAGAATAGTATCAATAGTATCATTTATACATATATTTGCAATGATTGACCTTCACTATCTATATATCTATGCGCTTGTATTTATTAGTTTGCTTACTGTTATTATTAGTAGTATTAATAGTAGTAAACTGAACTACCTTGAATAAAAAAGAAGAAATGAGAGAGAGAGAGAGAGAGAGAGAGAGAGAGAAAGATAGCAGTCAGGAGAGTATAACTGAGAGACAGCACACAGGGCAACGAGAGAGAGATGGGAGCCCAGCAGAAGGGGCAGCGAGAGAGAGAACACATTGGCCCCAACACAGGAAATGAGATGGTTATACTCACTCTCGAGGGCAGGAAAGGGGTGCCAAGATCACAGCTGCATCTCCTCTCTGCCCCTCTACCCCTCTCTGTCCCTTCACCCCTCCCTTCCTCCCTCCCTCTCCCTCTCCGTCTCTCCCTCTCCCTCGCCAGCTGTGGACCAGCTTAGTCACAGAAGCCAGGCAGTGAACAGGAGCATTCACAGATCCAGTGCTCTCTCTCCCCCTCTCCTCTTTATATTCCTTTAAACATCACATTCTCTGAAGGCAACGTCTGTAGATCCAGCAATAAACCCATTCCCTGGGTTATAAATTAAAAGAGGCAGTAGCCTGCAGCTGGCATACTTCAGCCTTAAACACTCTCCTAAACATGCTGCAAGAGACCTTATATTATGGGCCAAGAGTCTTATCTCTGAAAAAAAGTGTTTAATGTAGTAGGAGTACCTCCCAAAACACATACCCACACACGCCAACACATTCTACCCACTCCCCCAGACGTCTGCTTTTTTAATTGAGCAGCTTAAACCTAATCATAATCATAGGAGCTATCATTTACCCAGCTATCAATCAGCAGAGAGAGCAGCTCCCTCTCTATGGTATAATAAGTCAGACTGATTACCTTGCACGGTCCCTTAGAGGAAATCAAATCCCTTTAAACCCCCACCCACATGCCTTCATGCCCCTGTCCTTCTTTCTTACACCCCTATCTATTCATGCCAACCAGGACTCCCTCAGCGTTCATGCTCCCAAACATACTACCTTTTCCCCAAAAACCACCATGTCTCTTATTTCCATGTCCTCCAGATACTCACAAACTCTCCCACCTCCCTCGGATTCTTTCTTCTTTACTTTCACATCACTCGTCCATTAGAAATTGTTCTACACCCCCTAACTCAACACCCCTTTCTTTACTGAGCTGTAAAACCTGACTATGTGTGCAGTCATATGAGGAAAGAACATAGCCTAGAGAAACCACACACATTTTACACGTTACAGCATGACATTCCTTTTTCTGCTACCTAACATGTAGGTTTGCTTATGGACATTCGCATACATTCCTTCACATGAATCAATCTGTGAGTCAAAGGAAAACGAGTAATTATTTAAAAGAATTCAATTCCTTTCAATTATAAATAGAAATCTTCGGACAGCTCATAGTTTATGAGTTGTGGCACAATGTTGATGTTTCTTAATATGGCGGAACCCACACGTTCAGAAAGCGGACAAAGCTAAGTTTAATTACAGTCTAATTTTAGTCAAACCGAACCTTTTCTTTGTAATTTACCAAAAGATCTGAGAAAAATGTTGATCTTCACAGCTCATTTTAGCTTTTATTCTGCCTTTGCATTGTCTTTAAAAAAAAGAATTAAGATGGCTACCTAACTAGCTAGCTAAATCACTAGTCAGTAACTAGCTTATTATCCACAGAATGAATGCAACACACAGCAAGTGCACTAGAATCAATACAAACTTTTAGCTAATGTTAATAGCTAACTGTAGCTAAGCTGCTAAGCTAATATTGCAGGAAATTTAATAGTGGGTGATTCTTATATTGTAATATATTAATATTAGTAATATACTAATATCTGCTTTTCTCTGCAGACAACAACTATAAATACAAGGATTTTAATTCAACATTTACATTAAAAGGATTTCATAAGGAATGGTCAGGGAAAATATAATACAAGTCAGCTTTAATGTCTAATCCATTCTTGAACCTCAGCACTGTCACTTTTCTACATTCAGCAAAGTCTATCATGCTATTAATACATCATATCAATACATCACTCAGTTCAATTATGTTGAATTAATTGAGGAAGGCGAAACTTGTGCATAGGATGAAATTTCAATTAACTGTCTTATGTCACGTGTAATCGGTCCATACCGATGGTCGCCTATGAGGAAGAAAGGTCTTGTCACATGAAATTTTAAGCTGTGATGTTCCTGGATAACTCAGCAAACACTTTATGATCATGTCTAGTCAGACACAATCAAGAAGCCTAAATGTAAACCTGTACACTCGGGGTAATGGCAGACACACACATGTAGCACACACCCCACACTGAAATACTGCGAGCGGCCCCCAGAGAGCTCTCCCACATGCCACTTGGAATTAATTCCACAGAGCAGGTCTTTCACTGCTGTGAGGAAGATGGGGAACTCATTACAGCATTCCTTTCCTCTTTCTTTGAAATACAGATCAGGAGCCATAGCACAGAGGGGAGAGATAGACATGGAGAGATTTAAAAATGCTCGTTTTAAGCACTTAAGTTGGAATTCCAACCCTTTGTTTTTTTGTCCCTTGTTCTCTTTTGTGTTTGAGTGTGCATGTGTGTGTATGCATTGATAGAGCTTCCTAAAAACGTCCTTGCTGTATGAACCATGTGCGAAGGTGCGGCAGGACACTGTACATGAGGTGAGGGTACGTCGCAATGCAAAGCTGCAATTATAATTGATGTGTGAGAGGAAACATGTGACTAGAGCAGGTGCTGTCCCTGGCTCTCTACTTCCTCTCTCTCAGGAGTGTGAACCATAAACAGCATGCACACACACACACACACACACACACACACACACCTGTTCCGTACAACACACGGTGAGAACGAGCTATCAGGCCATGTCTGTTCTGTTGAAGCACAGTACGTTCAGAGCGTGCCCCTACATGTGCACATGCCTTTCCTGGCAAACATTCATTAACCATGTGCTGTGACAGTGTAAGGATTGTCTTAGCAGGAAAGTGGTTAATATCATACCAGAGTCACTTGCACCATTTATGAAGCTGACATAAGGAAAAATGATGGTGGCTTGATGTTTGAGTTGCTGACACCAGAATTCTGTACTTCAGAATACCAGCTTTGCTGCACTGCTGTGTGTGGTCTTTGTGGCTCTTTAATTAAGCAGTTTATTTTTGTGTGTGTGTGCATACAGAATCATTGGAAAGGGTCAGGGACACTTTGGGACATCACCACCGTACATGGCAGCCACTGTTGCTAGGCCACTAACTGAGGCGTTTGTTAAATGATGGTTTCAGAGGGGTGTGTGAGTACAAAGAGCCTGATTCTGCTCCTGATTTGCTGTATGCAAATGACAGCAATCCCAGGAAATGCCGCGGCCTCCGCGCAAAGTTAATTGCTACGGCAATAACAAAGGCCTGCTTTCAAGCGAGAGGCAAATTAAACATTAGTTTAGAATTTTCATAGAGGCTGGTGGGATGCTTTAATTATGCCAAATGAGCACGTCAGCATTTTAAGCCGGCGCCACACACACACACACACTTCAGTTGAACCACAAGTGCAACAGACGCAACAGCTTCACACATTGTTGGGGAAGAGTGCTCATGTGTGGGTAAGTATTTGTGTCCGTTTTTTTTTTTTCCAAGGCTGAAAAGAGAGGATGGAGGGACCCATTGTGGTTATTAACACATTGACCCTGGTTCTAAAGTTGACCTCAACACCTCTATTAGCATAAAGGTCCCAGTGAGCAGGGACTCTTTTTCTACGAAGTGCACAGTTCCATGGAAACTCATAAGCAGGAGGAAAGGAGGGGTGTTTTCCTTTATCTGTCCTCTCATAGGTTCAGTCCTTTAGACTCACGCTCCTACATCCTCTGGATTACTGCCATGTGCCATGTGTAGGAGTGAACAGGCAAATAGATATTACTTTTTTAAATCACAATACCTTTCTGTTTATTGCCAACTTTCATGGTCACTCTTGTCCCGTGAATGGAATCATGGGACTGTTTCTCTTAGGATGACGCACACAACGCACCTCTAAATTTGTTCAGAAGAGGAAAGAGCTGTCCTTACACTGCTTTTAGAATGGGACAGGCTATAATTCAGGTCTTCAAACACTGCCCAAAAAAAACAGACAAAATATGAGACCTCCTTTCACATAAACCTTAGAGATAATAGTTTGAACAGTGGTGGGCACAAGAAGTCGACTAATGCCGTGCTCATTACAGAACCACATAATGTAATTACGACAAATGAGCATGTCACCTAATCAAATAATGCAAGGTGATTTTCTTTCAGCTGACATATAAAAGCAAGTATGGCTTATATTTCATTCAAATTCATGGCATGGCGCAGTCATTTATGCACTTCCAAGGCCATCAGCAATGATGGCAAGTGGCCTAAACAAAGCAAAGTGTGCCAATACTTTAATCTTAGTGAAAACAGAGGGAATATTCAGTGCAAACTTTGTCAGGGGACATTAAATTAAAAAAATACAAGCTTACAACAGACTCAATCACTTAGTTAGGTGATATTTATTTATGCCTGCAGAAAAAAGTTTCTACAATATGACGGGAACAGAAAGTCATTTGGGATTCGACTTAAGTGTATATTGGTGCATTTCAATAAAAAATTAATATTCCTGTGTTTAGACGGCAGGGAATTACATGGATTCAGGGTTGTCTTAGAAATGGAAATTGTGCCAGTGATTAAAAAAGGATTAATGTGGGTAAATAAATGCAAAAAAAAAAAACAACACTGGAACATTAACGTTGATTAAAAAATTAACCACTTTGCTTTGTGTTTCTGTTATTAATTTGGTGCAAAATAATTGCACACACAGACACTTCAGCCTGTTTAGTTCGTATATCGAGTAATCAATTACTCATTTTAAGGTGTCCTTGGCTACAAAATAATTTAAAATGCTGTTACTAATTTTGATGAATCCATGATAACAAAATGAAGCATGCTGAATATGATAATACCACAACCAGGATTCTCTATCACCTTCTGATTGGTCAGATGGTGTTTATTATGATCTATAACATAACCTCTACAAATTCACAAGTGGATGCACCACATAATCTAAGCCTAATAAAAAACCTACTTGTTGTTGTTTAACAAAGAAAAGCATATACTCACTGACATGGTGAAGCTTTCTTTAATGTTAATAGTTATTGAACTTTCACGGAAGGATTCTGTGGTGGGAAAATCTTTTTTTTGCACTTTCCGGTTCCTTGTTAACATGACAAGCTTCATTTTTTTTGTTGTCATTTTTTGTCAAGAGAAAGAAAAAAGCAAGGCTGGTGAGGGAATGATTCTTTATAGCTAATATAATATAAATAATAACAGGAATTAACTTGTCTCTTGGATGTTCCATAACATTAAATGACTATAAGCAGTCAAAAATGTACTGTGTGTCATTTAGTAATTAATGACAAATTGTAATTTTTTGGCAAATTGAGACGGAATAGTAGTGGGATGTGTTCATACACAAAAATAATTAACTGCAGGGTGGTAACAGGAACGCTATAATAGCACGCCACCTTGTCTTTTCTTCCTTACATATTGTATAATCGATTATCACGTCATGGGTATATAAGGAACATTTGGACAAAGTATAGCCAAAGAATCCAAAAACTCCAAAGTTACAGGCAACAATGAATTAAACTGAAATGAATGCAAAAAAACCAATACCACAGTCATGCATTCTCACTCACACACACACACACACACACACAAACATATATAGAGTATATGCCCACATCAGTGTATCTAACCACATTGCTCAGCTGGACATGACTTCTTGCCTGCAGCCAAGGCGAGTCAGTGTGTGCCTGTGTGTGTTTGCGTGTCTCTATGTGAGCCTAATCCACTACCCACGCCCTGCTGATCTAATCACTCATCACAGCTGGGTGTGTGGAGTGACACATGCAAACACACAATCAGGCACACACAATACCTCACTTGGAAAGAGTAGTCATTTTCTACAGGCTCTTTGCCTCTGATTGACATTCAGAGCTCATTTGGTTGAAATTCATGGTAGAAACCCATCAAGGCAAAAACTGTATGCACTAAATGAATGTCGCTGCTGCTGCACAGTTACGCCATGCCAGTGGTATCTCCCTTCCACACACACAGTTGCACTAACTCACTCAAGAACCAAAAGAGATCTTCACTTTACTTTTTTTTTTTTTTTTTTTTTACTGGAGTTCTCAAGAAAGCAAGGCAGCTGAATAACATTTGCATCCTTCATCTCGAGTATGAGCAGATTAGCAGTGGCTGCAAAAAGTCTGTCAGTGCACTAAGTTATTGGCTCCATTATTCAAACAGACTCCCAATCATTTATTTCTCACCAGAGCAGTGCATTTGCTTATATAGAAAGGACAGTTTGTTGAATTGTAGTTGGAGTTTTGTGTATTTGTACGGCATATACAGCAGATGTATAACTTAATTATAGTGTCGAGTTCACCATAGTGAAGGAAATGAACGCTTTGTGTTCTCTCCAGAAACAGTAACATCGCTAAGTATATAAATCACACAGTAACTGCTGCCAACTAGAAAGCTCTTAACAGGGGGTCAGTCCTCAATGCGTGTGTGTGTGTGTGTGTCTGAGAGAGAAAGAAAGAAAGAGAGAGAGAGAAAGAGAGAGAGAAAGAAAGAAAGAGAGCGAGAGAGTGGAATGAAGGAAGCCTTATTGATAGAAATGCTGAAGTTGGATTACATCACCCTTTTCTATGAGTTATATGAAGTCCCTGTCATGGGACATAGAGCTCCCTATGAGGACAGGCACTGAGCGGAAACATCGAGTCTGTGCCAATGTGTCCCAGTCCTGTTTAACATTCAGTCCTCCTTCTAGACAAAACTCCCATATGGATCGTTTTAGAAACATGGAATGTGTCAGAGTGTGTTTCAAAATCTCGTATACAGAAAATGAGCTCTTTTAAACGGAGAGATATTTCAGTCAGTTTAACAGAAACCATCCGTGATCCTGTGATCACGGCAAAACATCCAGACAGCTCGTCCTGTTTTTAATAATTTCTCCAGAGAGGTGGGATAATATTATACAAGCCGAGTGAACACCCGTTTCGTAAATACGATGTCTATAGTAGTTTGTAAAGGGGGAATAGTGTCTGCTCTGTTTGTTATGAGAACCCCAGGCAACCACATGGTCCTTCCTGCGAGCATCGGAGACGAGCACAGAACACACGTCCTCACTGTTATTACTGACGGCTCCGTGTGTTGCCAGCTCATGTGAAAATAAACCTCAGCCTCCTCTTTCAGTGTAGGCAACTCTCACAGGGTCTCTGATATGAAAGAAATTCTTGAGATTTTTTTAAACTGCTCCTCTTCCTAACGCACTATATGAAATGAAATGAAGGAAATGGATGAAATTACTGGTTGGATGCCAGAAATAACAACCCATACAATGTCAGCATATTTAACATTCTGACTGGTATGCAATACGCAAACGAGATAAGAAATTGGTAGGTGTGACCCATTACATATTCTCAGCTTCTTATTATCCGCTTTAGTCACGCTGCATCATCCCATATCTTACCTTGACTTTCAATATCCACACACCTACAGGATGTTTTTTTCTATTTCTCCATCTATTCAGGGCTACCGCTTTAGGTACTCTTCCCATAATGCACCATTCATCAGGTGCACAGCTCACACAATTAGCCAGCCTTGCCACTATAAATCACCCAATGAAAAATGTATGGGGCGAAAACAAAAGCAGGAAACTTCCCAGAGCTGGAATGGAGAAAGGCCAGCTACGGCACTGAATCTCATTTGGAATGCAACACACTTTGTTTTCGCCTCAGCAGAAAGACAAACACACAAAGCAGCAAGGCAGCCTTTCACCCGAGCTGGTCGATAAGCAGCAGGAAGAAGGGGTGCAGAGTTTATGATTGAAAGCTGTCTGTCAGGCTGAGAAAGCAGAAGTGACTCGGTCCCACAAGCACATGTGGCCTTCACAGAGATGTGGTCTGAGAGCATTTAATATCTTCAGAATTGGACTGGGGAAAAGGAATTGACTAAATGACATAAATGACTAAATGATTATACAAAAGCACACAGAAAACAAATCCTTTCTAAACATTTAAAGAGGTATTTATTTATTTATTTATTTATTTATAGTCCAGCTTTTGATAATATTGTGTCAATGTGAATAGTGGACATGGATAATAAAAGGTCTATTAATTATGCCATTTAATTGCGTACATCACAACCACAGCTCCAAGCTTTTCAGTTCCCTCATTTACGAATGTGAGGTTTTTTAACTGCAAAATAACCCAAACTTCATTTTGGTTGTAAATGTCCAGAGACGCAGAATGTTTTGTCACATTGTTTCTGCGTCGGGTGTATGGTTCCTTTTCATTTTACTTTATTCAAATTCTTCATATCACATAGTGAAGCCTGTGGACCAAATTGAAACACCATCTCGGATTGTTAACTCTTGTTAGTTCAAATAATTAAAGTTTGCTCCTTTTCATCCAGGAACAAATCCATCTCCCTAAGTACTCATAATGTTTCGAAACAATTCAACAAATTTTGACCTGTGCTGCATGTGACAGATGAAGGTAGTAAAGAGTAAAATAGAAATGGAAGGTAGTGGTGCTATGACATTTAGTGAGGAAGTGAAGCAAACAAGCACCTTGATAATAAGTAGAAGAGTATTTTAAAGTGTATTTTTGCCCATATTTTTTTAGGAAAAAAATGATTTAATGGGCCTTTTAATGCACTCAGATTGAACTGTACTTCCAATGTTGTTAAGTGTTGTTTTTCAGTCGTCTTTTCACCACTGTGCATGCTCCATTTACCCAGGCACCATGTCGTGTCAAGAAAGCATTATTCCTTGTTCATTTTGTCTGTGGGCTGGTCGATGGGCATTTCTGTTTAGGTTAGACGCAGTCGAGCACACACACACACACACACACACACACACACACACACACACACTTAATGGGGTTATTGTGGTTGTTTATTGGTTTTCTGGGCTCATATTCTCAGTAGCACAAGCTCCTATCACTGTGGGGTTGTGAAGTTTGTTTCAGCAAAACAATCCTCAATATAGTCTTTACAGCCCCAATCAGGCATCACTGCAACTCAAGACAGCAATAGGTTCTTTTTTTTACTCTGCAGTAACACCAGGTTTTGAATATCATCAAAGAGATCCAGTGTGTGCGCATTTACCATGTGGCCCTTAAATGATCAAACCAGTACTGACTAACAAAAATAGAACTTCAAGCACATCTCGATAGGACACTAAGGACATCTGATTTTGTCCTTCCTGCACACAAGAGTATAATAAAGGCAGGCGAGTGTGAGGTCCGGAGTGCATGGTGGCAGGAATAAGAGGACATTCGTTTTGGACATGAGAACAGACTGTTCCCTCTCACTGTCATCTGCACAATCTGAAACAAGGTCCTCAACCCCACATCACCTAGCACTAGCCTGATACACACCAGAGCCCTTGCTATCCGTGACACCCCCTCTACCCCTCTCAGGGCTGTCTCTTTGTATTCACGTTGCCATGGAGACCCCCTTGAATGATGCAGACTGATTGGGATGTTGAGAGGTCTTTTTAAGAGTGCAGGGAGGACTGCACCTATCCGCATGGAGAACCTGGCACAGGCAGACAGGAGCGAGAGACAGACAGACGGAGGAGGGGAGGCAGGGGGATTTGACCGTTTTTTCATTTGTTTGTTTGTTTGAATTTTTTCCCAAATGTTCAACTAAGGGGCTATGAGGAGTGTGTGTGTGTGTGTGTGTGTGTGTGTGTGTGTGTGTGTGTGTGTGTGTGTGTGTGTGTGTGTGTGTGTG
>JAQQZR010000037.1:6949815-6963249 GCA_030068235.1 Notoglanidium macrostoma | reverse complement strand
CCTGTGGTGGACTGGCGACCTGCCCAGGGTGTACCCCGCCTCTCGCCCGAAGATGCTGGGATTGCCTCCAGCTTCCCTGCGACCCAGATGGATAAAGCGGTATAGATAATGGATGGATGGATGGATTGATGGATGATTGCTTATCATTTCATAGCCAACTATGTAACTATGTCATTAGTTCATGCAAAAGCATGCACAGATTCAAAATAACAAAAAAAAACCTGTCACTGAGCAATTATTTATAGACTGCATAGTATCTCTACAGATGACAAAACTGCACTGCAACCAAACCTACTGCAAAGCAACAGCCAAATATATGCCACTTCTACAAATACAGTTTTCTGTTAAGAAAATATTAAGGATAAATCTGTATGTATCTCTGAAAGATCTCAATTAAATGAGGACAGAACATTTAATTAAATGCTCATCTGCACTGACCCAGTTTTTTTTTTTTTTTTATAGCTTGTGATTTTCATGCATATATGTTCTCCAAAACAGTGCTTGATGCAAGGTTTAATATTTCTACAGGCTTGAAGCAAGTTTGAAATTTTCACTCACTTTCACAGACATTAACATGACATTTGCCATGTTAGGATTCTGACCTCATTAACATTAATTAGTAACACTGGCCCTTGTGTCCTCAAAGCAACACCTCAGAAAACAAGATGCACATCTGGCAGTACTCAAACTGACCTCCTCAGAGGTTTTCTTGCACGGGCATGTAACTTTCACACACTCAGGCAAGTGACTCAAGCAGACCCCAACAATGCAGGCTTCTGTTTTAACAGTTCTGACTCCTGATGAAATCCTCACCTATTCATTAAAACCTAAACACAACTATATCAAAATAAAAACTAAGAGTAAAGAAAATGTAAGCTTTCAAGCGAGTCATCTGTTTTTAATGTTGGCGCTCTGGTGTGGATTACAGCGAGGCATTACTGCAGAACTCAGTCTGACCCCATGTCCTACACCCCTTGGGATAACAATTTGCAATGACGTTAGGGTTAGGTGAAGAAAGGGGCATGTACCTAAATGCAACAAGCCCAATTTTAAGGCTACTTTTCCATGCCCAATTTATCTTGGCTGTGTTTCTACAACAAAAAATATCTTTGAAAAAATCACAGACAGTCCAAACCCAAAAAGCAAGATACTGACAAAATGCATATTTCCCAGATCTGTTAAACTTTACCATGATTGTAAACTAACTTTAATCTTTAAATTAGCAATCCAGACAACTTGCTTGTTTCAGCAAACTCAAACTAAATTTAATAAGAAGGTGAATTCTCAGCAAGCTTGTAAGGTTTTTTTTTGTTGTCTCACAGTCTAGATGCTGAAATTTTGAAACAAAATAACCAGCACGAAAATGACCCCAGTTAACCATCTAAAAACATTTTCTCACTCAAGACATCTGAGCCACTATCACATAGTGAATCATTTGGGGAAAAAAGAAATTTAGTATGAGATGCTAAACCATAAAATGTCTTACCTGTAGTATCTGGACTGGAGGTAAGTGGAGCATACAGCTTTGGACACATGACTGGCAGAGCCAAAGTCGATGACTTTGACTCTGTAGGGTTGTCGAGCAGGATCCACCAGCATGATGTTTTCAGGCTTCAGGTCAGCATGGATCAGACCCAGACTCTTCAGTTTCATCAGTGCTGTAGCCACCTGCTGCAAAATGGGCCGGATGTACTTGAGGGGCAGTGGGCTGAACTTGTTCTGCTTGAGGAAGTCGTACAAGTTCTGCTCCAACATCTCAAAGACCAGGCACGTGTGGTTCTTGTGCTGGAAGCACTCATACGCCCGCACAAAGTTGTAGTCATCTGCACTCTCTGTGCTAAGGCGTGCCAGGATGCTGACCTCGATCTGGCCCTGACGCGCATATGATGGATGGTTCTTCAGGATCTTGATGGCCACAATCTCACTGGTGCCACGCTTCCAGCACTTAACCACCTGCCCAAAGGTGCCTCGGCCTAAGAACTCCAGCACCTCATATGTGTTGGTCATGGAGCACAGAACCTCATGCTGCAGGAGCTGATAGTCACCCTCGCTGTTGGCGCCACTAGTCTTGGACGTGGCTGTTGTGGAGGCGGTGGCCACGGTGCCCGCTGGGCCGCTCTGCCCATTGTTCTGGAGCATTGGCGCTGCTGGGGGCTGCTGCAGCTCCTCCACCACGTGCACGCTGCTTCCGCTGCCGTTGTTGTAGTCCAGCTCCTCACTCTTGCGCTTAAGCCCGCATCGCTGGTACGTGTCCAGCAAGCTCACAGTGCTGCGGCGCGTCAAGTTGTGCCCTCCGCTGCCACTGCCACTACTGCTGCCCGTGCTCCCCAAAAGCTGGCCGGCCACCCCAGATGTGCTACTCGCCGAGGCAACCACAACGTGGCCAGAGCTGGTGGGGAAAAGGAGAGCCTGCTCGTATGGCAGGGAGGAGTTGGAAACCTGGAGCGAGGCGGCGTTGAGGCCCACTGGGGCAGCAGACACACTCTGCTTGCTGTTCTGACCGTAGACCTTGCTGTGTGTGCCGTACCCTGTCATATCCCAGTTGCAACTTTGCTCCACCTTCAGTTTCTTCACGCTAAAGAAGGCACTTGACTGGAGAGTGTGGGGGGAAAAGACTTGCACTTGCGAGGCCATACCTGGATAACAACAGAAGGGATAGGGGGAGATACCAAGAAGAGTGAATATGAGCCTGTCTTGAAGCTTGAGTGTAAGCTTTAAATAAAAGCTGTACATGCCATGGCAAGCCAGTGTAAGAGTCCTTATGCTAATTTATCACATGGATTCTTTGCCTTTCATATTTCCGTTCATCTCTTGCCAATTTTGAGAATTAGATGCTAATGGTACAAGTGTTTCCAGGACAAGGATACCTCAAGATTAGTTGGAATCAAATAAACAGACTTCCACAAAGTAAACCACTGAATGTGCATTTGCTGTCTGCTAGTTGATCTAAATCCATCCTTGATGGGCTTATGCAAGAAAATTAAGAAAAAGATTAATTGACTGTTTTTAAAGAGAATGCATTAAAGAGGATATGTGTGTATGCCCGGAGGACAGAGAAAAATGATGGATAGATGTAAAAAAGTTCTTAAATATGTTATTTCTTTATATATGAGACCACTAGAGGAATGATTTAAGTGTGTGCTACTCATATATGTAGAGGAAATACCATTTCTATACTGCTCCCATAGGGAGTTCTGGAAACAGCCTGATGTTCCATCATGTCAGGTCTTATCAAATCCAAGTCTAAAGGAATGATTGCAATTTCCTCTGAAAGGTCGACCACTTGGCCTGTGCATGTGATGCACTACGCTATTTACTTAAGGGGCAAACACACAGCTTTTATAGACATATCAAGAAAAACATCCAAGGAACATCTGAACTGTATCTTCACCACAAATCCTAAAAAAACACACAACAAAAGGAGCACACTGGAGCTCCTGGGAACTCTCGGCTTCAGAATAAGCAGCGCTTCTCCAAGCAAACAACAGCCCAAATATAGCCCTCTCAAACTGCGCTGTTTGTAGCACTAAAATAATGATTACAGCATAAGCAGGATTACACAAAGGGGATGCAGCACTGCTCTACTTACAGATTCGCCAATGTGGACCAAATTAGTGATCTGACAAATCAAAGGTACCTCCTGCGGACACTGTGAGTCATGCACACAACTATCACACACCTGGAGAAACAGCTAACTGACACAGGAGCCTGCAGTACACAGCAGAAACACACACACATACACACACACAAACAGACACATACACTCAGGCACAGCAGGAAGAATTCATATTGCATTAGGCAGCCCTTTTTTCCTCTTTCTGTTTTCTTGTGCCAGCAAGTCTCAATTATGCTAATCTATTACCTGCATGAATTGAATTAATTCACATTTCTGTGAGATGAATATACAAGTGATGCTCTAAAGCCTGCTCCCTCGTCTCCTGTAACTATAAACTATTCCGTATCAGTGCTGACTCTGTGGCATAAAGACATGCTGATGAATTAAACACACGACTGAGTGGTAGATTGTGTGTCCTGATTTTGACACCTGCAAACATTACACTTTTGTAAAATCGGGTTAAACACGTTGAAGTTTGTGAATATAATGCAGCAGTGGCAATTTCTCTGACTTGAATGCATCAACACATTAAGCTTTGTCAGAGCAGAATTCAACTACACACACAGGATATTGTAATATGTTCTCTATATAATGGCTGGCCATGAAAAGAACCATTTACCCACTGCGGTTTAAGAGAACATAAGGAATCTCACTTGGTTTGAGGAATTCCTGGATGCAAGGACATTCCCAGGGCAGGAAACAGAGGGAGGATGCTTAGCAGGGTCACTTTGTCATTATTATGCATTTCTGAATTGTGCTGATAGCCACAGTTTCAAAACCAGCCTCCCATTCGGGCACTCCCTTTCCCCCCTGCTTTAATCGCACATCTCTTCTCCTCCTCTGCTTGTTCCTGCAGATGAGCGGTGTCAGTTCTGACAGGCTCACCCGTACTACAGTCCTGTGCTCTTATCCTAAATGCCTGAGGATATTTCTGTTGCTTTTATACTTGCACTCTACGTGCCATGCTTCCACCTATATAGGCACTAAGATCTATGTTAGCATGCAGAACAAGTAAAGAAGCTATTAGAAGCACAGCCCTATATTAATCCCATAAACCACTGGGCTAGATGTCACTCAGTGGATTATTCTTTTCTCTGACTCTAAAAATGAACTGCTGTGAGTTAGAAAGTCCACAAAGACCATAGCCAGGGGGTCATCAACTGGCGGACTATGTTCTGCACATGGACCCAGCAAGTTATTTCAGCGGACTGGACCGAGTACCTGATAAAAAAGCTCTTGCGGAGCCAATAAAACTATGAAACAAAACCGTCTGTAATTCAGTGACTCTACATTTCTAAACTAAACATGAACCAATACGGTTTCTGTACCAGATCCTCTGTTCAGCCTTATCCAATCACATGCTTTTACATAAATTACTTAGCTGCAGGGAGTTTGTTTAAAAAAAAGTTAATGATGAAAGCAATGTTTAAAGATGACTGGACAGGGAAGTATGCTTTTATTCTGCACTTCAATTTCAAAACAGATGTCTCCTCTGTTCCGAGTCCATAGAAGTAGTCAAAAGTGGTAATGTGAAGTGTCACTACAAACAAAACCATAACCACTTTGTGTTGTCTTAATTACAGCCATAACTTAATCATCAGTGGTTAACCATTAAAAGATAACAGTCAGTTATGTTAGTTAATCATCCAGACCTTTGGAAATAATTAATTTGATATAAGTGGACCTTTAGTTAAATACCCTAGCTGTAGCTGTTTACAGAAAACATCCACGGAATTTGCAGCAGTTGGCCAGTCTGGCAATCCGGTCCTCCAGGTATCTCACTCCAGTGTTTAACAAAAATAGCCTAGCTTCATTGTGCATGGTTCCCTACTTTCATCTACTGCAACTACTGATTGTTTGAAAAAGCTTAACACGCTTTGCTAAGCTAAAATCCTATACCTCGTCCACAATGCCAGTCAAGAGAATTGAACTAGAGTTCATGTCCTTTCTCGATTCTGGGAGTACACATTTAAGACTTGCTTGTTACTCAAACACACCCTGTGAAAAATGCTGATAACTCATTTCAAGTACAAATTGAGAGTTCACATAGCAAGAATCTTATCTCTTAACAGCATGCATCCGCAACAATGCGTTCGGTCCCATTTGACTTCAGTCTCTCAACGGTTAGTTATTCATAAGTGTTTATGGTTTGGACTACGACCACATGCCCTCTGTTGTTGCCGGGCTCATTTTCACAGCCTGCATTGTATAACAAGTTCAACACATAGCCAGTAAAGTTTATATGAATTTTTGAACTCTGTGGCAGGTATAAATCTGTTATGGTCCATTGTTTAAGAATACTGGAATGCAGGCATTTATCATACCTGACAAGAAATGCACTGTTTTAAGGCGCAGCCTCAGAGCATATTAAAGGACTACTTTCCGGCTCTTTCCTGGTGAAATACTAATGGTCGGTGATTTTGAGTCAGCTTATTTTTCTGTCAAGGATAGGTTAATCTGTCTTTTTCAGTGGGCAGAGGATCAAAAAGGCCATGTATGACAGGAGAAGTAAGAGCCAGGACAGGGCTTTATGCGTGACTCGTCTTTATGAGGCGCCATTATTGGCTCCTGTAACAACCTGAAGATAAACAGTCCTATAAAAAGAGCTATGACAAACTATCTGTCATTTAAATCAATCTGGCCTTGGTTTTCTAAAAGCACAGCGATCTTCATTACAGCCAGCCTCACTTTACATCCACCCTCTGATTCTTATATGTGAAAACTTCTAAGAATCTTCTAAAATCCCTGTGCGATTTTTCATGCCTCTCTCTAAAGAATATCCAGACAGGTACAAAGCGAGACCTTGATTTTGTCTGTTATTCAGAAGCAGGTTATATAATGGCAACACTTTGTTTCAAATACATCATCCATGTTAAACAGAAGTCTGAACAGTGACCGCGGAACTTAAAGCTCGCAACACAAACAAGGACAGAGAGAAAAGTCACATGTTTGGATGAAAGCATTAAGGAAGATCAGCCAGGGAAGAAACTCACTGGTTAATAAATTGACCTGGACGTGTCTAGACAAAGCATAATCCCCTGTGGTTCAGAAAGATGGACACCGAACTGTGCTAAGTAAAGGGAAGACACTCCACAAAAGAGCAGCCTTTTTCTCTGTGGTCATCTCTTTTCTTCAGAATAACTTTTCTCAAAATAATCTCCTCTGTTTTCTCTTGCTGTACACTTAACCTCATGAATCTATGAATGTATTATTCTTCAACCACATAAAAGTAGAACCCAAGAGAGAATTCTTTCTTGATGTTATTTTATTTATTTTTTATTTTTTGCAGAAACTATTAAAGGTTGCTAGTTGACACAAAGAAGAACTTCTAATGTCGAACTGGTGGACCCGGCAAAGTATTTCAACGGACTGAAATGTGCAGTTGAGAAAATACTGTTGTAGAGCTGATAAACATATGGAGAAAAAAAAAACCTGGCCACAGTTCAGCAACTCTAGTTTTCTAAAGACGAACCATTGCAGCTTCTGTAGCAGATTCTCTGTTGCAGTTTATCTAGTTACATGAATTTTAATTTATTTAACTGAATTTATTTAGCTCAGAAAGGGGAGAGTTTTCTGTCTGATTCCATGTCTGGTCTAATTAGCTAAGTGACATGGCTTGTAAAAAAAATGATGCAGAAGCAGAATGTTTAAATAAGTGTGTTCATTTTTCATTCAGATGGTCCAGAGTTCATTACACTTGTAAAATATGGTAACAAAGCAGCACTAGGACATAAACCATAACCAAATCAAATGACCTTATTTATAGCTATTAAATAATCATTAATGGTTAAACATTAAAGGGTAACTCATCACCATTCAGTCAAGATCTTTGTAAGCAGGAATTTTTATGTATCTGGATTTTCACACATTCTTAATACCCCTAAACAATATCTTTTACTGTATTAAAAGAAAACAGTGAACTCTTTAGCCGTCTCCATCCCCGAGGCTCACCTTCACTCACTTTCGTTTACTATTCCACCCAGCATTCACTTAAAATCCAGCGCTCTCTCCTCAACCTTCCTTTCATGCTATCCTGCACATTAGTCACCTCTTCACCACTGTGTCCTTGCCCTTTTGTTCTTGTCTCTCCTCTAGTCTCCTTTTCTATATCAATGACCCCGTTCACCTCTCTCCAGCTCCCCACACCATGCCACATCCCCTACCCCCTCCTCCCTTTTCTCATCAAATGAAACACTATAATTCCTGGGAGAACAGAGGCAGGGAATGTGTGCTCTTTGTCTCTACTCATAAGAGTGTGCATCTCTTGTCTTTGCGCAGTGAATAGACTGAGATTACACAAAGAAAGATTTAAGAGAGACTTACTAGGCTGCCCTGTTTGAGTGTTGACCTTTGTCCATCTCCTTATCCAGCAGGCTGGTACTGACCTCAGAGTTAATCATATTTAGAGATCACATAGCAGCACATTTTAGGCTCTCTGCATCTCTTGCTTTCTCCAAACCCCAAGTGCACGAACAAGATCCATGAATTCGTTAAGGCCTTCCTGTAATGATATGTGCCCACTATCTGACTGTGCTATCTGAACTGAAAGGAGATGAGCAGGCCGAGCAGCTGTGGCTGAAGAAGCAAAAGCCACTGACATGTGTTCCACTGGCCCCTGAGAAAGGAAAACAAACACGGCACTGTCACACGGAGCAGTGCCCTCAGCGCAGCCTGTTACTGACGGCTTTATCAGTCCTGTGTGTGTGCAAGAGAGAGGGAGGGGCCGTGCATCTGTGCATGCAACTGACTTTCAGACATGGATGGGAGAGAATGTGAGAGAGCGCACATATGAGGGTCCAGCATGACAAATTTTCCATAACTCAGGAACTTCCCCGGTTCACAAGGGGCAGTTTGAACAATTCTGATGAGCAGGGGTTGACCGAGCTAGAGGTGTGTATGTTTTTTTTTTTTTTAAATCCCGGTTCGGAAGGAATTCTGAACAATCCTATCTGTGACCTTAAAAGTTTGACCAAGTCCATGATATTTCCTGTTGCTTCTTTTCGTAAAAATACAAACAAATGCGTCATTTAAACCACTGTGACCAGGACCAGGATATAGCAGTCACTGATAAACAAACGAAAGCTGTAAATGCTCTCATGATAATGATTGTGTTTCTTTGTTTTGTGAACTTGATATCTGACCACCTGCTCAAACATATGCAAGAAAAAAAAGCCTGCAACATTTTATTGGGTCTGACAGGATCCCAGGCCACCTATTTCTACACAACTGCTATCAGGATACCACACTGGGAAGGACCTCTATACTGTTTTCATACATATATTCAACTACTTGACTGATTTAAACATTCCACTGCTATACTTAAACTGGAAAACATTGTATACACAGTATGTGCATATATACAGTATAAGTGCCACCACTTATTACTCGTATTTATAGGTGTAACTTTCTGATACACCCAGTTTAGTCCTCGGCACTTTTTGAAAGCGTAGACCATTAAACTTATTTTATATAATAGCTCCTGAAGGACTTTCTAAAAAAAGGAGAGTCTTAGTTTAGCTCTATTCATGCTGTTAGTTTCTCAAAGCAGTGTCTATAAATTAGCATATCACGGAAATGTTTCTATCAGGCTTCTCTTCCTGAGAACTCGAACATATCATATTATAGTACCATGAGTTTATTTACAGAAAACTTCAAGCATGATATTGTGATATACAAATATAAAGTGAAGCTTTATACCGGTTTTAGCTGTCTTTATTCTTTTTCTTTTTAACAGACTGCCAGTGAAGACACTATAAACCAGAGCAACTAAAGTTGAAAAGATGTCCAAAGCATCCAAAATTCAGTAATTTGTTTGATTAAAATGGTCTTTGAAATGATGTTTCCCTTCCGTGCATTTCTAAAAAAACTACAATTTTTGCATTTGTATTTATGGGTGTTTACTGTCAACAGTTTATAAGCTATTTACATCCCATGATATCCTAGAATCTGTGTGTGTTTGTGTGTGTGTGTGTGCATGTGTGTGTGTGTTAAAGAGAGAGAGAGAGAGAGAGAGAGAGAGAGGGAGTGAGAAAGTGTGGAGTGTATTTTGCAGGTTTTTGCTGTGCAGGTTGGCACTTCAAAGAGCAAAAACTGAGCAGCTTGCCAGAGTCTAACCACAGAGCCATTGCACCAGAGCCAAGCCAGGGCAGCGATGAAATGAGAATAAGGCAACCCCACTACACACACACAACAGATGCAAACTATACCCTGAAGCTACAAGATGGGCATGATATGGCCCAAATTTACACTAACTCACTAAATTACATTACAATATATTTTATTACATTAGCACAAGGCTACGAAGGTCTAAGGAAAAGTCACATGGCCTGAGATGTAATCATGGTTTGGGCATCTGTGCTTAACAAAGAAATTCTCTAAAAACAGTAAATAAATCCATTTCCTTTTCACCTTAACTTCATTATAGCAGTCTTCTGGTCGAGACAGCATTTCCTGTGAAGCGTAATCTTTACACTGAGCATGTCCTGGAGAATACCACAAAGATAAACACACATGGAGAACTGCACCCTAAACAAAAGTTGGTTCTTCATGATACTGACTGGATCAAAAACTAAAGACGCATGCTTGTATGTGAGTGTGTGTGTGTCCATGAGTTCAAAGGTTCATGGAAAAAACAGGAGTTCATGGCTTCTTCATTTTCAGCCATGCATGATGCTTCAGTGAGCTCGACTCCCAGGAACAGCAATCCCACAAGCCCAATAAAGCTCCAGTGCCCCATGGAACACACACACACACACACACACACACACACACGAAGATATATATATATATATATTGCTTTGATTTTTTATTATATATTCTCAAATAAAATGCTAAATATTAAAAGGTTAAATAAAGGGACACTACAGTATCTCTCTCCTGCAGCCATGAACTGAAAAGGAACCCTGTTTATTGACTGCTATTATACCAATTATCTATAATTTAAAAGCCAATTTTCTTATGAAGAGTCCCATACTGAGAAATTTTCCAACTTCATTATCCAGTGGCAATGATCAAAAAACCAAAATAACCAGTTCTGTGATATACTGCTTGAATCTATAATACCTCCGTCCTATAAAAACCAAAGGACAGTGTGATTTGTGGATATTCTGACATTTTCGTAGGAGGCAAGAATGGAACTACAAGCCTAGGCAGAACATACGACACACACACACACACACACAACAAAGGATTCAAAATAATGTAATCAGCGACTCCATCAGAGCCTGTGTGCAGCAATTAATTGGTTTGGCAAAAAGCTGATGAACGACTTTGTGCACGGTTTGTAAATTTTTATTCCCTTTATAGAAAGCAAATTGGACAACAAAAGACACTGTGTTTTTAGATGAGTACTACAAGCTTTTTTCCTTTAATCATCTTCAAAAGGAATAAGCAGATGTAAGGCCGTGACCTTTAGGGATACGAGGAAAAAAACGCGCGTATCCTGGTAGCCTGTTACGAGCCTCCGTGTAATAAGAAATCTAATCCAGAGCTACTAGAGGAGCCTCTTCTGAGCGTCCTATTCTAGGTGTGTGATACAAAGCTTCTCAGAATCATATTTATATGCACCACTCACCTCCACACAGTCTGTAATCATAACCCCCAGTCCGGTGCAAGACACACCCTATTTGACAAAACATATAATGCCTGATAGTTTAGCTGGTAGCACATGTGGCTCTGAGGACAATCATACCCAAATGACAGACTGACAGGCATTCTATTAATCTTCATAATCATAAGCCTGGGAACATGCTGCAGTAGGCAGATGAGACCTGTCAAACAAATACATGTTGCTTCACATTCATGAACAGACCCAATTTGAAAGCAAGTCTCACTCCCTAGACTAGTTTTAACACTTTGCATATGCACATGCTGTTTTAATATTACAAAGTTAATTAAAGTTTACTGCGTTGAATATATAGCTGTGTGATCCAGTGCCATTTATTCACCACTTGAGCAAACATATAAGGGCATGACCTTCTTGAAGGTTAGCAGCAGAAATACATTTACAATTGAATTTCCACTTGTCAGAGATTTCTCAAACAAAAAAATCAATGCCTCAATACTATTCATATCCCCCATTAATTCTATCCAGATATAATATTTGCATTTGGTTGGCAGCTTGGAAAAACTCTCCACATGGTGATATTTTGAAATTTTCTATTATATCTAGTTCTGAAACCTTGGACTTGAAAAACAGAAAAAGACCATCTGATGCTTTTCCAATCTTCAACTGTCCAGTTTCAGTGAGTGAACCTAATTTGTAGCCCATTTGCCTCAAGTGCATTTCTGCTTTTTTCCTCACTATGGTTGTAAAGAGTGGTTATTTGAGTTGCCATGACCTCGCGCAAGTCTTTCTGCATGCAGAACTGTCGCTTACAAGATGTTACTCAGTGTAAATTTTTTGACCAGCAGATCAGTTGTTTCTAATATACATGAACCAGTCTGTCTAGCAACAACAACCATGCCTTGATCAAAATCACTGATATGAATTCCATATTCTGATGTTTGACCTGATGCATGAATGATGCGTCAATGAGCATGTGTACAAGTGGCTGATGCATGTGATAAAAGCTGATTTTTCATCTTTTTTTTGGGCCAGGATTCAGCCAGACCATAATCATAAAATATACACAACATAAGCAACCTCAATAGGCACAGACAGGAAAAGGCACAGAGAAAAAGCTCAGCTAAAAGCAAGTATAAGGACTGCACTATAGTGTAGCTTTATTTCTTGTTTTATTTGGTAATATTATGGTGAGCCAGATATATCAGAATCAGCCGGAATCAGAAATTCATAACAAATATCTCATTGCATGTGGGTAAAAACTGCCAGGATCTGGTGGTTTAGAGAGCAAATGCTTCTATATTTCCTGGTTCCAGGGGGTTCATTTATTTTAAGGCAGAGCTGCAGCAACAGACCAAGAAGAGTCGTAAGTCAGCGGTGGAGCGCAATCACTGCTTGTTCAGTGTTAATAAATGGCTGTGGATGAGAACTATTACTGTTATGGAAGCAGCACAATGCATAAAATCATGCAGATACAGGTCAAGAGCTTCAGTTAATGCCACGTCAAACATCAGAACAGGGAAAAATGTGATCTTATTGAGTTTGACTGTGACATGGTAATTGGTGCCAGAAAGGCTGGCTTGAGTAATTCAGAAACTGGTGTTCTCCTGGGAATTTCACAAGCAGTTTATGCACAATGGTGTGAAAAACAAAAACACATTCAGTGAGCAGCAGTTCTGCAGGTGGAAACGCCTGGCTGATGAGCGAGGTCAGAGGAGAGAGGCTAAACAGATTCGAGCTGACTAGAAGGCTATGGTACCTTAATTAAACTCTCTGTACAACCATGGTGAGCAGAAAAGCATCTCAGATTGCTTCACATTAAATTGTAACTTAGGACTCTACTACAGATGTCAGAAATGAACTTCTGCCACTGGGTTTTGCAATCTGTCACCAGCCAATCTTCACCAAAGCAGCCTTAATCTATAACGGCTTTTGACTACCCTATACTAACCATAGAAATGCAAATCTCCAAAAATCTGGTGGTGTGTATCTTAAGTGGGAATCTATTCAATGTGAAAGTTCAGTGGTTTTTATAGCCAACTGACCTGCTCTGCTCACTCAAACTCACTTCACACAGCGGCCATATTTAGCCTTAAAAAATATACACACATTCTTGCTCTGCCTTTTCAAAGTGCTGTTTGATTGAACATCTTTTTCATATAAATGCAATACACCTTGTAATAACCACACACACACACACACACACACACACACACACACACACACACACACACACACACACACACACACACAC
>JAQQZR010000037.1:6927274-6949444 GCA_030068235.1 Notoglanidium macrostoma | reverse complement strand
CACACACACACACACACACACACACACACACACACACACACACACACACACACACACACACACACACACTCTAAAATTGGTCACATAACATCAGGAAAGTCTGAAGTGCTGCACAACCTGTCGGATTCGATCTGTCACCTGCCGAGCCAATTACAAAGCATACAGCTCTCCGTTCCTAAAAACATGTTTACTTTTGAATGTTGACTAAAATCAGCAGTGTTGAGGACACAGAGGTGAAACTGACACACACACTAAAGCACACACGGTCAATATGTATATTACTGATTAAAGTACTCAGGGCACCCACTCTCCACTCTCACCCCGACACGAACATTTTAGCGTTTTGTGCATTACCTGTGTTCACTTTATAATCTGCTGTAAACATTGAAATCAAACAGAGGCTAGCACACAGTCAGCCATGTGTGGTGTTTGCCACCAGACTGACAAACTGCCCCACAATCAGCACACATTCTCACACCCATAAGCAGCATGAACATCAAAGCTGCACCTTGAAAAGTGCAACCTTTTCTCACTTTGCTGTTGCAACGTTGCCTTATCTCACCTTCAAACTGCATAAGTGTGAGTTGTACATGTGTGTTTGTAACATTTGTCTAAAAATAATCCAGGATGTGAACACAGCCTCTCTCTCGTCACCTTCCCTCAGTTCTACTCCTCACACAGCATCTGTGCCAGCACTAGACACTCCCTCGACATGGCAGCAAGTCTCTGTCACATACTCGTAACATGTGAATCTCACTTCTGCCAGTCTGAAGCCACAGAGAGTTCAAGTTTACATTATTAATGGCAGCTGTCTGGGGTTTTAAGCTTCACTTCTGATGTTGAAGCAGCAGTGCGTCAGAACATGAGGGTTAGAACTGTATAAATAATAATATTTCACTTTTAAGTATTATTTTGGGCTTCTTGAATTAATTAAACATAATCAACTGCCTAGCATTTACTCCTGCTGTTATAGAAAACGACGGCGTGGTGTGATGTAGCCTGTGTTACTGTAACCAAAGTTGATTATTTTCCAATCACAGCATATCCCATGGTGTTTTATTCCTCTTATAATACAACATAACTACACATCTGTTTCTAGTTGCAATTCATTCTTGGTATCCCTTACATTACAGCAGCTCTGATCTAGTCATTCCCCCAACATCCTCTTCTTTAATTTGTAAGACAAAAAGTACTGTTACCAAGAATGATTGTATGAGAATGTATTATTCTCATGGTAGAAAACATACTGACATCAGAATTCAACAGTCCTGTGGTGTAAACATAATTAACTGTGATACTACTGCGTTTAGCGAATGTTAGATAATTGGCCTGTGTTATGGATTTGTATTGATTTCACATATTAAATCACGAGCTCCCATTTATAATCTTACCTGTCAGTTTGGTTGCATACAGTGATGTCTTACTTATTTATTTCTTTGTTTTTTTAGAAGCTACCAACCTGATGCTGAGTGGCCAATACTGCTTTACAACTTTGCATGAGTACTGGATGGGATCAGATTTTTTCTTCCCTCTGATTCATTGATGTATTTCATGCCATGGCATGTGTTGTATAGTGTTGTATTTGTATCTGTTGCATCTGGTTCATGTCTGAAACTTGATTTGTATACTTGTCTACTTAGGATTGTATTTCAGCATTTAAAAGATCCAACTAATGTGCACAGTAACATTCTGATTCAGATTTAAACATCTTAAGCAACATAAGGCTTTAATGTGCTGAGGTCTATAATGTGAAAGAAAAGCCTGATTTGACTTTCAGTTGATTAACTATAATAAATAAAATTTAACATGTGGGGGGCAAGGTGGTGCAGTGGCCCTGTGGCCTCAAAGCAAGAAGGTTCTGGGTTTGAATCTGGTGGCCAACTGGGGCCTTTCCTGTTGTTTGTTCTTCCTGTGCCTCGTCTCTGTTAGTCCTGTGATAGGTTGGTGACCTGCCCAGGGTGTACCCCTCCTCTCCCCTGAAGTCAGCTGGGATTTACACCAGTGGTATGATTACATTATTACTCTTTCTGTACGTTTTATTTCAATATTGTGCACCATAACAGTAAGGGCAGTGGTGGCTCACAAGTTAAGGCACAGGGTTGCTGCTCTATCTACATCAACCCCACATAGAGGCGTGAAAAAGATAACCAACCAACCACTGCGCATCATAATCATGATTAGCATTTCAGCTATTATCCTGCAGCCCTATTCAACAATCATGTCATGATTCATTTATTAAGACATCATTGTCTCATACTGCTTTCTATAAACAGAAAGAGAAATGAACCCAACCATCTTTTATGTGGATGATGATTTTGCATGATTTTTTCAACAGTGCCACTTGCACTAAAAGGCTTTCTTTCTTTGATTTCTCACAGCTCTATGTACCTTATCAGCACACAGGAAGAAGAGCGCAGGTGACAAATAAACGTCAGTCACACTAAACTGAACCTTCACCCTCTGGCTCCCACGCTCTCCCTGGCTCTTGCTCCTGAAGTTTGCAAGGCAAAGACAACATTCCCTGGGACAGCAAAGGCCATGCTTTTGTAACAAAAGGTCAGCACATGCCCTTTTTCCAAGGCAGATACTCAGAGAGAGAGAGAGAGAGAGAGAGAGAGAGAGACAGAGGGAGAGAAACACACAGAGAGGTTGTTGGCTGGGCTTGAGTGTGCCTACAGCTGCCATGGCACATCAACGCAGATGGAGGAGAAAGCCCAGTGTATCACTGAACTGCAGTGAGAGACGAGATGGGTCAGGGCCTCATTCAAACAAACATGCGCCACAAGGATATGTTTTTTTCTTTACAAAGTGCATTTTTCACACTCAAGGACAGGAATAATTACATAACAGAACGAATAAAGCATGCATTTACAATTCATCTTGACCCTTTCACATAGTAAGCTTGAAGGCTCACATCAAATGGTGAAAAAACAAGTAAATACTGAAAAATACTGTATGGACAAATGAAGAACTGTTCATATTTCAGCAATTATTTTTTTTAATCATGAACCATAGTGGTTTCTATAGCAAATCCTCAGTTGCAGCTTATCCAATCACATACATTTATTTCAATTAATTAGGTAGAGTTAATTATTGATAAAGGAAAGGGGGTATCATTTGTTTTATTTTTTTAAAATTGCTGACGACAAAAACAGAAAGTTTGTAGATGACTGAGCAGAGAAATATGCCTTTATGTTCAGCTTCAAGTTCAAAACCAATGTGTGTCATCTGCTCAGAGTCTTTGTGCTAGTCAAAAAAGGTAAAGTGGAGCATTATTGTAAGTCTTACTTGCAGCTATAATGTAATCATTAGTGGCTAGGCATTACAAAAGTAACTGTTGTTGCCATTCTGTCATGTTAGTTACATATTTTGTGTAACTGGACCTTCACAGATTTAGTTGAATACCCCTGGACTAGAACACACACCTTGAGTCGTGCATGAAGAGAAACATGTAGCCCTCCTCTCACTCCTTTCTGTCTCTCAGTCATGCCTGCTAAATGATGGATCAGATCTGTGTGTGGCCAGACAAAGTATGCCAGACGCATCGGAGCCGAGAGTGAAGCTTGCCCTTCTGCATACAGCAAATTCAGGCGTATTTTCTCAAAACCATCATTCATTACAACACTGATGTAACTGAATGTTGATGATGTTTTCTAGCATGATATTTCTGAATTGCAAACTTAAATATGGTTTAGATTCATGTACCTTAAATTCAAAGGCTGAATACTGAGAATATAAACTGATGAGCTCTGTGTGTGTGTGTAAGTGTGTAAGAGCTGAGCAGTGATTATTGAGGTGTTTGCTCTTCATGCATGTCCAATCCTTTGAGTACTCCAGTCAATTGAAACTCTTTCTCCCTCTCTCTCTCCCTTTCCTTCTGGCACACAAGAGAAACGGGGCAGACCGAGCAGACCTGCTCAGCTCCATCCGTCTGGGGCTTTGAAGTCCTTTGGTTATCGGCCAAGCGTGTCACGTGTACTGCAACCATCAGTGAAGAGGCTGCACTTACCAAAATCTGACTGATGGAGAGGAAAGAAACCCCCTACAGTCAGTGTGTGTATACGGACCTTCAGCAGTCTGCTACTCTCTGACATATACTTAAGAAACCTATTGAAAACCACACAGAAAAGTCCTGATGCCAGTTGTCACGGTATTACATCTGCCTATTCCCAAAAAAAGCGTGACGAATGTGATAAATGACATCACTATGTGGTTTTGTAAGAAGCTGTATGAGAAGTATTATAGTCTGTAGTGGGTTTTATCTGGGTAAAGAGCCGAGATATTGGACATTCTGGGACGTTTTGACATTCCAGCTATAAAATCTTTAAAGTATTGACATTTACATTTACAGCCCCACAAAACCAACACATCAAGGTTACGTGAAATTTACATTATGGAAATTCTGAGACAATTATAAAGTGCATTTTATACATTAGCTAAAAACAGATAGAACCATATTATTCTGAAAGATCAAATGCTGTTTGGTTTTGTAAGGTTCCATCTGGTCATGTTGATAGGCTGGCAGATAGAACATGATACAACCAAATGGAGATTTTTTTTAAATATTAAACCAAAACCTAATTACATAATCAACTAAACTGCCAGATTACCATGAGTGCTTTTTCTGACATTCAACTTGGGAACTGACTGGAGGTTAAAGTACTGTATATCACTTTGTTTATTTTTTCTATTTTTCTTTATTATTGTAAGATTATTATTAACTAAATATTAACTAAAAACTTGATGGATGGATTCTGCTGGCAGTTTGGTAACAAACCTAAACACATGATTGTGAAAATATATTCACGTGTCATGAGATATTTTTTCCAAAAGCCCACTGGAGATGACCCCAGCTCTAAATTCTCCTGGATTTCTTTGTACTGTTTTTAATTAGTACAGAGGAAACATATGTTAAAACAACCCAACTAAACTAAGTCAAACATTTCCATAAATCTTATGTAAATGTGAATTATCCATAATTGCATACTACATTAAACAGACCTGGTGCGGCAGTGTAATATTTAGAAACATTTGACCGCTTATATTGAGAACTAAGGAAACATACAATGATCATATTTTCCATTTCAGCAGCTTGCAGAGTTCCCACTCATACCTGTAACCATATAGTTTATATACTCTACTCAATGCACTCCTACTCAGAAGGGTATCAACACCATATCATGAAACTCTCTCTCTCTCTCTTTCTCTCTCTCTTTCTCTGTTTGAGCATGATGTATTTTAAAGGCTGTCTTCTGTCTTTTCTTTTCCCCTAGGGCTTTAGCTGCACTTTCAGTTTTACATCCATCTTTCAGTACAGTATAGGTGAAGCTTAACGATGTTTCAGTGCAGCACATGCATGAGGCTAATCTGCCACGTCTTGTCCTGATATTAAATTATGTCCCAATAAAGCAGCACGGCTGTTCTGCCAGGCCTGGCCATGCTGAAAGCCCTAAGCCAAGGGATATTGTGCAAAACAATAGGATTTAGGGCATGATGATGTGCCTGCAACAAGCTGGCATGGTATGGGGAAAGAGGGGAGGATCTGCTGAAAGAGCAACAAAAGCACTGTGAGCCATCCTGGCCTGCCATTTCCATCCCATCACACACACACACACACGCACACGCACACGCACACGCACACACACACACACACCATCCCTGGGCTCAAAATCTGCACATCAAGCTGTCTGTAAATAAATGGGCCAAATCTTTGCTGACCAGCTATATCAGTGCTAATAAACAGGTCAATGTTTGAAGAACAGCAACATAGCAGACTCCTAAGTTTAAACTTGTTATAGATATATATATATATATATATATATATATATATATATAACAACAGCTAAAAAAACAACAGCCTGGTATGGCATTAAGAAAAACCATTGCATTTTTACCACCATTAACAGAAGTCCTTTTGTATGAAGTAGGAATTGTGTTGCTGTTTACATTTCGTCAGTCAGTGGCTGGTGATATGAGTCGTGGTGGCAGTAACTATAGGTGTGAAGGCAGAATGAATGGCGCCCTTCACGAAGGAGTAATTGCCATGTGATTATAGCCCAACAAATCCGGCTGCAGCAAAGCCCCCTTTCATTTCCCCTGGCTGGCGGAACAATGCGGCGCAGAGAGACCCCGGCATGAACCCATCTTCTCATATCTGATCAAAGGGAACATGTCAGTATGGACCCTGGAAAAAAAAGCACAGCCACCAGACCAGAAGGACTTGAGCTAAGAAGAGGGTTATTTGTAATCACCATAAAATATCATTTTCACGCATGCTTTCTCTTTCTTCACTTCCTTTTGCTGCATTCTCTGATTTTTTTCCCTTTACCACATCAGGTAGCACTGTATGGTTAAGCAGAAATGCTTTGATTAAAGACACAGGGCATTCAGAATCACACATTGAAAAGCTGTGTGCGCTGCTCTGCCTGCAAATGCTGCATCATGGGAATTGGCCTTCACCTCGAAAACAAACAGTAGCCTGGCTTGAGGTTAGCTCGATCCTTTTGTCTTTCTGGATGACTGCAGAGCGCTGCTGAACTCACGCCACGGCAGCTTACAAAGTGCATGAGGTGGAGATCGAGATGTACGACTCAAACCCAGATCAAACAGACCATTTGAAGATGAACTGATTGCATTCTGCTGCAAATAACAGGTTTTCTTTTCACTGATAATATGAGCAGAAGTTCGGAACTAGAGTTGATTTCTATTTCTGCAGTGTACAGTTGAATGTTCGGTTAGAAATGTATACTCAGGGTGTGACAAATCAGTAGCCCAAGCAGATTTCACATCCAGGCTATTTGTTTTATTCACAGCTGCATGGGATAAATACTGTAAGTTCAACAACAGTGCACTCTACAAAAATAGTTTGATGGAAATCTGCCATGCTTACATGCAGTCACATTGCAGCTAAACATACTCAGAGGAAATAAAGATACTAGTTATAACCATATATTGACCAATGACTTGCTTCATTACATTACTATAGCTACCACGTTTTAGCCTAGTCAGTTTCCAAGACAAGGTACTGGACAGCACACTGGAGCTATTACTTGTCCAGTAGGCTAGCTAATCATTTGAAGACTTATCCACCTCTGATGCTATATACATTCTGTATACCTAACGCAGCACCTACTAGGAAATTCACATTCTTGCATATTGTAAGGCGAAAGGTGCAGGTTGATTCTTTCCCCTTCAGGTTCGCACTGTGTGTCAGCTGGACGAAACCCCCATCTGTGTAACCCGACAGCACCACTGCACACCTGTGAGCCATTTCCCTTCAAACATCTGAAGGCTCAGATATCCTTCTGCCTTCAAAGGGCCAAAAGTGAGACGTCGACAGCCTAATCACACTCAACTCTGGCCAGAGTGTCCATTTACAAGAGCCAAAAAAATGCCCAAAGGAACTCTGCAACTCGGAAAGATGACTTACTGCAGTGTATTTCATTTTAGAACAGTAATGTGGATGGTCATGTTAGTTTGGGTATGAGGAACTGTCTGCAATGTTTTCATAGTCTTAACATTTCCTTGTAATCACTACATGACTGTAATATAAATGTGTGGTCATGACCTTGAAATGTGGGGATTTTCCTGCGCCCACAAATGGAAGACTTTAAACGGTAAGCGTTAGCTCATGTCAGCTGCGGAGCCTGAAACAGCAAAAAAAAAAATCCCAGTGTAGAATGAACAGGAACGAAGATAAATTAACTCACAGTGCTCAGCTGGACTCATATCAACACAATCATATCTTTGTGTTAATTCAAATTACCATTGGGGATTTCTGTGTAAAACAAAGGACCATACAGTGCTGCTGTAATATTCCACACATGACCAGTGAAGTTTGTGCAAGCTGCAAATCACAGCATTGCGGAAGACTGAATCTACAAAATCCTCTGCCCCATACAGCCCTGTCTGGTTGACCTAGTTGTATGCTATGTATTACCTTTTCTACGGCTTAAGACAAGTCATCCTGTTCCTCTCCACAGGCATTTATCAACATGTCAGTATGGGTTATGAGGCCAGGCTCCTGGGCTACTATGGACCCAGATTACACTTCTGTCTGGACATTGAGAGCCAGGGTCTGAACCGACACGAAAACCTCATGTTGAAAGAAACAGCACTATTGACTAGCGAGGCAAACGTTTTGACTGATGGCTTTGAGACCAAAGCAATTAAGCAACAGCTGTCTTAAAATAACAAGGAAGTGTGAAGCACAATGAGTAAGGCACAAATAAGCATGCTTATAAAAAAAAACAACCAAAGAAGAAAGAAATTCTCCTAATCAAAATTGCAGTCAAAGAACCTCTTGTTTGACTTTAAATTGCACAGCAAAACATTCGCATATAAAAAGCCACAAATTCTACCAATTACACTACTTTTTACACAGCAATTAAAGTTTCAAGTTTAAAGTTTAAAGTTTTGAGGGAAATCTAAAGGAGCTCCTTTGTTTATTGATCTTTCAGTCAGATTCCCACTTCATTAGCAAGGTGTTTCAGGTGTAACACATCTGAACCTTCTTTTAAGTCAACCAATGACCAGTCTGTTGAGTTTTGTGCCAAACTCAACAGACGTGATTGAAGTTGAATAGTGTTTTGAATCATATACCCTATATGGCAATATCAACCAAAATATCAAACATCCCGAGTCTGAAATAAAACTTCATTCATTCATTCATTCATCTTCAGTAACCGCATTATTCAGTGAATCCAGGACCACCAGGCGCAAGACAGGAATATACCAGGAAAGGAACACCAGTCCATCACAACGCACTACACGCATTCACACCTAGAGGTGGAAATCCATGCAGACATGGAGAGAACATGACACACAGACAGCAAGCTGAGCTCAGGATGAATCCAATGACCTGTATACTACATCAGTGCTACACAAAGCATCTCTATCTATACGGTACAGCATCCTAAATTTTCCTTCAGTTTGTCCTTCTGTAGGAACCCCTAAACGGTTCTATGTAGAAGCTTATAAGAGAGGGTTCCAAATTATACATACAGTACTGTACAGAAGTCTTAGGCACATGTAAAGAAATGCTGTAAAGTAGAGCTGGGAATTAAAACTGAATCCAAAATGCTAAGGTACCTGTAAAAAAAATTATTTCAGTTCTGCTCATGGGTTCTGAAGCATGATAATACTTTATTATTGCAAACAAAGGCCACATATCTGCAAGGAAGTACGTAGCTGTCTGCAAGGACTTGTCTATGTCACTATGTAACGCATCAACGTAACAACATGTCTATTGGTTTAGATACGAGCTAGCATGCATGGCTAACGTCACAACAGTGTGAAAGATGGACCACTCTTTCCAATTACTTTGTAAACACTTCACCTCTTTTTTTTTTTTTTTTTTTTTTTTTTTTACCATTTTGGAATCGAAACGGTGATTCGATAAGAACTGGAATCGACAAGCAGAATCTGAATCCGAATAGAAAAAAATTTAAATGATACCCAACCCTACAGTAAAGCAAAGATGCCTTCAAAATAAAGCAACTACATGCTTTCTACATTAAAAAATATCTATCAAGTGCAGTAAACAGCCTAAAAAAAGGCATTATTTGGTGTGACAACACTTTCAAAATAAAGCATTATTTTCAGGTACATTTGGTGCAGTTTCATAAGGAAATTGACTGGAATGTTTTTAAGCATCATTGAGAATCTGCCACAGTTCTTCTGGAGACTTTGAAGGTTGCACTCCCTTCTGTTTTGCAGCTTATTCCTGACAGGCAGCCTTCATTCTTTTTGGTCTGAAATGCTCTCTATCACGTAATACTGGATGTTGCCTTTTTACTGACATGCAAAAATTTTTCTGTAACATTTCATTTTTGTTCGAAAAATATTGTTTGAAAATCTAAAATGCATTTTTTTTTTACTAACCCATTAATGCACAAGTCACAAAATAAAGCTTGAAGACAAAATTAGCATTTAAAACCTACAGTACATATTGATTCACAGTGTTATACGGTTATATTTCTTATGTCATTTCTTTTAACATTAAAGTCTTTAAAATCTAGTGGAGACCTTCTTTCCTCACACATGTAACTGCATCACTTTCCTATTCCTTTCACTGTAGTTCTATTAAATAATTCATTACGGAATAAAATGAGTCTTCTAAGATGAATAACAGTGTAACTATGCTGTTATTACATTTTACATTTTCTTTGAAATGTTATGTTTGAGTTATGTTAAAATATTATCTCAGATTTGTGGTTTTAAATAAGCTCCAACATTCCGTTAGAAGATATTTAGACTGCCTTTACAATATTCAGAGACAAGTTAAATCTTTATAAGTATCTTTTTAGTGTAAACACAGCAGAGCCTGACTAAAACAGACTACGGCAATTATTTGACTGCAAATAGGCTGCATAATGACATGTAAAACATTATCGGTGTAATTATTTTTAAAATAGTTTGTATTCAAATCAATGATTTCTACACAACTAATACTAAAAGTAATACTAAAAACAGAATTTTTTAATTATTATTACTATTATTATTAGTACTAGTAGTAGTAGTAGTAGTGCATACAATGTCCAGTAAATACTAAGAATTGACATCTGCTTTTCTATTCTGTCTTTTGTTTCATGAAAGGAAATATTATCTGTTATGCTTCATCCCCCTACAAAACCTGCTGCTAACTTCTAATTAACTGCTTAAGTGAAATAGCTCCACTTGACAGATTAAGGTGACATGGTGTGTTCACTGGCTCTTGCAGTAACTACTGTAAACATGCATAGGTGTGATGAGGGTCAGAAGATGATAGGTTCTATGACCTACCTGCCTGCTGTCTTCAAATTCAAAGCAGAGAATCTAATCTAATCCATCAGAACATCGCGTCAGACCTTTACCATCCGACACACCGGCACCCAACAATGCAGCTAAGTTCTAATCATACCTCACTCATGTGTCTGAGGAATGAGTCATTATCCCCAAATCAACATGTCTTATTCATTTCCTTTTTCTAGAAATGAAATTTAATGACAACGAGGATAATATTAACAACATTACTGTTAACAGTGCTACTTGCTCATATGGTAGCAATTAACTGAAGGAATCAATTTAAAGAAGCTAAAGGCAAAGGAAACTTGTCCTCACACTTGAAACTTTTAAACCAAACTGAAAGAATGTGATCATGTGAAGCATCTTGAACTGGTTTCACCTCCTACAGCTTCAGAAGCACTTGGCTTATACAGACGATGAAGAACTACAGCCAACAAACTAGGTTCTATACCACAACTTATCCAACCTATATATCTGTCTACTGTTTATAGAAATCTATCTGTCTGTCTGTATGAAAAGAAATGATGTGCTTTAAACATCTTCAGATGGGGGACAGGATTCACCCCCTACACTTTCAGAAGCACATCACAGTTTATACTGGACTTCTGTTCTAAAACAATCTGGAAGAAAAAACTTCTGAGTATGGGTATCTGGGCTTATACCTGCCTGAAACACTGGATGGCTATCAAATTGGCTTTGACATACTTTGCAATCTGATCCATTGAGCTATATTACGAGGCGACGAGGTGTGGTGGTGACTGACACAATGCAGATAATACACATGAATATAGGGCATTAATTATCTCAGTGCCATTTCTATTGTACCTGTAATATTTCACATAATTTAGCAACAGGAGCTCAAGAAGAATTAGGGTTACTGTGATTAGTGTCAGATATCAGCTGATACTCAGAGCTCTCACATCAGGATTTTACTGAAAATGGTATGACTATGCCTGGAAATTCTACACAATTTTGCTATCTATCTATCTATCTATCTATCTATCTATCTATCTATCTATCTATCTATCTATCTATCTATCTATCTATCTGTCTGTCTGTCTGTTTGCCTGTCTGCCTACTTTTTTTGGTCTGTTTGTCTGTCTACCTACTTACCTATCTATCTGTCTGTCTATCTGTCTGTCTTTCTGACTGTTTGTCTGTCTGCCTGCTTTTTTTGGTCTGTCTTCCTCCTTACCTATCTATCTATCTATTGATCTGTCTGTCTGTCTCTACTCTTTCACACCAGACTTTGTGTACTACACCAGTATTTGTCTAACTTCTCCATATGATGTGATACAGATAAGAGACAGGGAGCATGAGAGAGAAAGACAGTGTGTAATGTTCATTTAAAGCGTGTGATATCTCTCTCTCCGCCAGGGGGAGTGTGTCTAATCAATTACAGCTCCCATCCCGAACCGACAACAAAAATCAACACTTTATAATAGAGCCGATCAGAATTAAAAACGGGTTACCAAAACTTCTTCCACATTTCACATCTATTTCTGTGCTGTCTGAGGAAATCAGACTCATTAATGCTTTCTCCTGGGACCAGTGCAATAGTGCACACTCAGGACAGCAGGAGCTTTTCTCCATCAGAGGTGTTCATGTGTGTATCGAAACCACAACTACAGTAAAAGTTCCTTGTGTCTTCATTTCGTGTTGACCTTGAGGGATTCTCCTGATCTTTCTGAAATTAGGGTGCTCTCACTTCAGTAGCAGATAGTCATGATGGTGAAGCATGAGCCGAGCTTTCAGGCTGGATGAACAGATAGCTAATCGGATTAACAGATCAGATCTACAATAATGAAGCATGCATTTAACTAAAATAGACTTATAGGTTAGCTATAGGGAGGGTGATTTGCTCTAAAAGTATACATTGTGTCATTTTGTACTCGGATTCAATCACCAGGTGCTAAATGCAGGACATTGAACCTCGTCAATAGTAGCCTACTTGTGACTTGGCGCAGCAACCATGTGGCATGGAGCAATTAACTTAATATCATACACACAGGCTACAAATTCATTATGTATACGATTTAAAAGGGAAAAAAATCAAGCCGCTGCGCGCGCGTCGGTCTCTGAGATCCACTTTGCTCTCTCGGGGCTGTTCTGTTTTTAAGGTGATCACCCATGCTGATTTTAACTCCAGCACCAATTTGGTTTAACCAGCTTTGATGTCTCTTAAATGTCTAAACTAAAAGGCAAACACGAGAACAGAGGAAGATCCGTGAGAGAGACAGAGAGAGACAGAGAGAGAGAGAGAGAGAGAGAGAAGCAGTGCGCGGTGATCGGACACCACAGGCACGTACGAAGAACAAAATGTTTACAAATAATTCATCACTAAATAAAAACAACAACTTAAAGCAAATAGTCGGATCTAACCATCTACACAATAATCACATTGCATGACTGATTTCTTCTCACTGAGATCCAGAGAGGAAAGCCCGAGATTGGACAGAGACCTATACATTAGGCGACATTCACACAAATCCTCAAAATGATCCGCATGTTTTCTCTCCGAGATCATTATTCCCATATAATGTCTTACCTTCGTATACAGGGGCCATCGGTGCAAGGGTTTCTGCTATTCATGGCAAAAATATGAAGAGATGCTTCAGTTCAGAACTCAGTAAAAAATCTGCCATCTTGAGCCGCTGACAGAATCACCGTCTCCCACATTACTGAGCCAGTTCATCGGGGGAGAGAACAGAAGACTGAGAGAGAGAGAGAGAGAGAGAGAGAGAGATCACATCCACAACTGCAGTTGTAATAGCCGGATTTCAAAAGAACGATTCCTTCCTTGCAACTTCGCCTAAACGGATGAGAGCAGCTGTTCGGCTCCGAGACCGAGCCGGATTGCAGGTTGGAGCTTCAGCTTGCACTGGGCATGTCTGCGGAGTGCCTGCAAAAGTTGCAATGGTGAAAGAAGCGGAGCGAAACGAGTTGAGCCGAGCCTGAGAGCCATAATCAAACACCTATGCAATCGATCAGACAGCCTCCCGCCTCCAAAAGCAGCTTTACACATGTTGCAGGCAGAAAGCTGTTTCTTTACAGATGCATGCGTATCAACCCCTTAACCCAAGAATGCTATATACGCAGTTATTTATTTTAGAGCATATTATTCAGTACTCTAATTGTAAAATAAAACACCTTCTGGCTTATTGGAAAATAATTCATGAAGAAGAAGAAGTTGATTATTTTCCTAAAACAGCATGTCCCAAAATGTTCACTCCTTTTATACCACATCAATTTGCCGACTATTAACAATTTTTAAGTTACTAATGAAAGACACACCATGCTTTTACGTGCTTATAGCCCAGTCATGTTCAGTCTTGTGGAACATTCAATAAACAGGTTAGTTCCTGTTATCACGATTATAGTAGCTATAAACTGTCATTCCTTCACCATGTAATTTTTTTTTCTCTTACTTGAAATCAATAAAATCAAATAAGTACAGCTTTTCATCCATCTATCAATCCATCAGTCTATTATCTATACCTCTTTTCCATTAAGGGTCGCAGAGAAGCTGGAGCCAATCTCAACAGACATTTCGGGCGAGAGGCAGGGTGCACCCTGGGCAGGTTGCCAAAATATCTCAGGGCAACCACAGTGGCAAACAACTATTCACACTGACATTCATGCCTATGAGCAATTTAGAGTAGCCAGTTGACCTGATCTGCATGTCTTTGAGCTGTGGGAGGAAGCACCCAGAGTAAACCCATGCAGGCATAGGGAAAACATGCAAACTCCAAACAGAAAGGCCACAGTCGGCCAGCAGGTTCAACCCTAGAACCTTCTTGATGTGAAGTGACAGTGATAGCTTGTCATGGTACCGAGAGAGAAGAAAGAACAATGTTCTCTGACCTGAACTCATTCCTGTGGCAAAAGACTTGAAAGAGCTGATATTGTAGCTTGCTTGTTAAATAAAAAATCTTCTTACACAAAGCTGCATCATATCAATAATTAAAAGGTAGTTTGGTTAAGTAGGTACATGCTATTAATTTGTTTATAATTACTGTTAGACTATGTGGCCATTTTGCAATACAAGTCATTGTTAATGAGTTCGTACTAAGGAGCGCTTTATAGTAATTTAATTTGAATTACAGGCAACAATACAGTCAGAGCTGCAGTTATAGAAATTAATTTACACCTTCTGACCAGTCAGGTATAATATGAATTATTGTGTAACTACATGCATAAAGGTATGTATAAAGTTGCAGGAAAAGGTTCTTCAGAGAATATTTTCTCTTCTGTTAAGAATCTTTGAGCAGATGGATTTTAACCCTTGTTGTGTTTCCTTTATTAAGCATTGAAAATACTTTTTAAATATATAAATATGAATAGGCATACAATCAAGAACTGCAATCTGTTAAATGTCCTGAGTACCTGAAGGCTAGGCAGAACCTTAGAAAATAAAAAGAATTCAGGAGAATAAAACTGGAGCAGGAGGCTCACAATCTGTACCACTTGTAATGAATTATTAATGCTTTAGAACAGTAAGTGTCAACTTCAGTCTTGTTCCACTTTTCTCTACTATCCACACATCCGATCTAAGTCATCAGCTCATCAAGCTCTTCACAAGTTGGATCAGATATTTTTGGAATAACTTCCATGTAGGTCTGGAGGTTAGAGGTAAACTGTAGGCTATTTGTAACCCTGAAAGCCTATCTGTACCAATACCATGCAGACTCAAATAGGTATTTCACAAATGAAAGTCCATTAGCTGAATAGCCCTAAATGCCACAGTCTGATCCATACAATCTCAAATGAAGTAGCTAATTACGTGCATTGTTGGATGATTCTGGTTTCTGTAAGTAATGTCTGGATCAGGAGCACCAATGACGCCGCTGGATTTTCACAGAATGACCGAGAGCGGAATCAGATTACACGCCACTCATACAGATGTGCATCATCCCGCATTAACACCCTATCACTGAAAACACCCGCGCCTTGTTTAATTGCGTCTCTATCTGCGTGTGAATGAAGAGCAACAAGGTCGTCCTGAAGCCAAAAAGACTGGTCATATCTCTGACAAACTGGAGGGATGAAAAAAGACCAAACATATGGGAACAGTGTGAGAACACCTAACTACAACTAACTTCTTTAATGTCTAAATGAAGGAAGAAGCAAATAAAAATGCCCTCTAGTACACTTTCTGAGAAATAATAAACTCGGTCATCTCAAAATGTAACGTTAAATGTAGGCTACCCATTAGAGATTAGTATTTTGACAATAAAGGTTTTAAATAAATGACAAACTAAACAACAACAACAACAAAAGTAGTAGTAGTTATAATAATAATAATAATAATAATAATAATAATAATAATAATAATAATAATAATAATGAGAAGAAGAAGAAGAAGAAGAATAAGTTACAATGTTTTTCTTCTTTTTCTTCTTCTTCTTCTTCTTCTTCTTATTGTTGTTGTTTTTGTAGTTGTTGTTGTTGTTGTTGTTGTGTGGTCCACTATTTGTCTAATTCCACATTATTTTTAACTTTTACAAAATCAATCTTATCTAAATTTCCATTTTTATATCTTAATATCCTACTACTTACACTACACGCAGTGAAACAACATAAACAGCTGTTCTTATTTGTCACACTACAAGAACCAAGCTGCTTAACTGTAGTCCTTTTTTTTACACCCACAAAAACTACATTACCCAGAAGCACTTTAGCGTCAACAAACACTACTGCACGCTAGTGAGGACAGAGGTAAGCTTTCTACAGCGTTCGTCCTTCATAAATTGTTGTCATTTATTCTTATAATAGCCTAACATTTTCTAATATAAATCGCTTAACTTTACCAATCAGAAATACTGATTATTCAACCCTTAGGATTCGCTTCCGGTAGGCTCGTGAGACCTCAAAATACACGCGCGCGCATCAGAATTGGAAGTTTAATTTAAGGGGGATTTGTTTTCAAACAAAATAAATATCTGCTTCAAATCCAAGAAGGGTTTATGGGCGGTGCGTCACATAAATAAAGTCTACGTATAGTAGACTATTATGTTAGGCTGAATCCCAAATTCGACACAGTAGAGTACATAGGGGGAAGAAATATCCTATATACTCACAGCCAGTATAGTGTACTATTATGAGGGAGTGTGCTAATGCTTTGTGGGATTAGGCACTGTGAAGTTATATTGCTGTACTTCTCAGTGTGTTGACTGGATCTGATTACTGCACCTTTTGATTTCATTGCATGAATGAAAGTGGCATGTTTGTAAATAACTATACGTTTCTTCAGTAAACTATGTATTTCTGTTTAATCGAAATGCAGCTAGTTTTTGTCTTTGTTTACAACTTCGCTTGGATGGAACAAATAAAATAACAGTGCTATGAAATTGGATTAAACAAATCACAGTCCGTTGGGTGTAATTTCACTGCTGCACCGTGAAATTATATCCAGACGTTTTTGCAGATGTCAGAAGCGCTGAAACGTCAACATTATTACAACCCTAGTCTTCTCCTAGCAGTGGGACTGTGAGTGTTTTGTTAAGTTGATGAATCTTGGTCTCACTGCCTAAAAAGGGAATGAGACACACAACATGACGGCTGTGTAACGTAGATCCCAGTCTTTGATTTGGGGAAAAAAAGAGCAAATCACTTTTGCTAATAAAGATGTCATCTTCTTTACCTCTTTATTCCCACTTCTGTGTGAGGGCGATGTGGAAGTTTGGGCGAGGCGGGGTACACAATGGACAGGTCACCAGCTTATTATGGGGCTAACAGAGAGACAGACAGCCATTCACACTCATGAGCAATTTACAGTAGCCAGTTATCCTTATCCACATGTCTTTGAGCTGTGGGAGGAAACCAGGGCACCAGGAGGAAACCTACACAGGCATGGGGAGAACAAGCTAATTCCATACAGACAGGCCACCTGTCGACCTTCAATTCAGAACCTGCTTGCTGTGAGGCAAAAGTGCTACCCACTGCACCACCATGCTGCCATTTGTTAATAAGGATGTAACAAGATGAAAACCTGGGCCTATCAGTGTCTCACACTGATGCATGCACAGTTAGCGATAGGATTGATATGATATATTGTGGATTATCTACATGAATGTAAAATCTGACATAGTCTATTTAAAGGCTGCATTCTGCTTAATACATTACAAACATATGAATATTTGTGAACTGTAACAGAAAGAAGCAGTAATATAGTAATATAACAGACTTTTTTATAGGCATATTTAAAAAGATTAATATTTGCTTCTAGGACAAAAACATTTAGTTATTGCCTATTCAGAAATGTATTTCTGAATTGAAATATAATTAGATTCATGTATGAAATGTATGCAGTTTTTAATTAGAATTAAATTAGCTTCCGAAAAACAAGTAGATTTAGAGCGTAGAAAAGCAGTGAGGAGCTCAGCTCATTTGGGAAGAAAAGGTGAAGGTGAAGCTCTCTTATGAAGCTTCTTGAGATGATGTCAACAGTGTGCAAAGCTTCATTGATTTTAAAATAGAAAATAGGTTTGGTTTCTTTAAAACTTTGCTTGGTCACGGTATATGAATATCACTGGCAATTGTGAGTGTCTTCATTATTATTCTAAAATGAATAAAATCATTTATTGAGCAGAATTGCAACTGCTAGCTTAGGTCACTTTGTAACTGCAATTATGACTGCAGTCTATCTGTTGCTTTCCACATCATTTCCTGTGCACAGTTTGTTAATCTGGTAGTCTTCTAACCCCAACCACATCATTTGAGTGTAAAACCTTTCTTTTTTTGAGTTATTTTGAAATTCATGGTTCCATTACTCGTTTTTTAGTTTGAAACTTCATACTGCACATTAAGCATGTTAATGGAAACACTCTCACAGTCACCAGATCAAATGAACACTTGTAGGAGACTTTGGAGTGACATGTTAGTTTGCACTATCCACCACCACCATCATCAAAACACCAACTAAGGGTTTATCTTTTGAAAGAATGGTGTCCTTCTTTTCAGCTCAGCTCCTTTTCAGACCCAACACCTTGCAAAGACACTTTATGTTGGTTTTCCCTTTAATTAGTCTCTCATTCTGTACGTTACTGTAATTGTATGCGTGCATCCGGGTTGTGTGTCTGGAAAACCAAGCCAGACGTGTTATGCTAAAATGTTGTGCTGTTATTTAAACAGACTACTTCATGCAGATGTTTCTTTGAAGTGGCGTTTGTTTAATAATTCTTTACTGTGCAACACCATCCATGTGAAGAATTTAATTAAACCATAAAATGACACTTTTAACTCCACTCTTAAAACAGCGCTTCTTGTGTTGTTGGGTTCTGCATACAGCCATATATACTTTAAGCCTCCAGAATGGATTCTTGAATATTGAAATCAGCTGGAACTATTCCATGATGGTACTTTTAAGGGTTCTCCTAACGCTAAGCAGTACACCCTCTTGAGAACGTGGATCTTCATAGGAGAACATTTTTATAACCTGCAATGGCCAGGTGCTACTAGATACAGATTTCAAGTAGAAATCTGAAATCCACCCAACTGCATAGTCTGTGCCTCAGGAGGATAGGAACAAGCTGAAGAAGTGCCAGGAACCATAATTTACTTATGCAACTGGGTAACCACAACACTCTCCCTCAGTAATATTATATACTGTATAATCCTGATGGGGGATTGTATCTTGAATACGTTCTTTGTACTGAGGCATGTGTTCATGTAGGTTTAGGATAATGATACTTTATCTTTTTAGTTCCTACATCATATGTTTATTTATGGATGTGTTGCTGAACTTGTTTAATTTAAATTCGGACCATGAATCTCAGCTAATAGCGTACTCTGCCTTCTCACAACTAAACATGTCCAACTTGTGCGTAGTCTGTTTGTGTTTCTATTTTAATGGTGTTGAAACAGTTCCAGACTTCAGAAAAACGTCTCATAATTATGTGTCTTCAAACGTAGTTTGCTTACAGTTCATTCATGTAAGATACATGTGAAAATTGATCGATTTACTACATTAATAACTGGTAAAAAGTAAGTAAATAAGTCCTTATTTATTACTCCTAGAAGCACTACTCATGTAATCCAAACTCTTTGCACTTTGGATTGCATTGATTGTGCTCTGCATTTTTCTCTGTTTCGGATTAACCATTAACAATTTTATATCCAGACTATAAAAGTAAGTCAAGGGTTGTAGCTAAAGTCACAACATAGATCATAGCTGTTCAGTACTGTCCAAATACAATCTGATCCAGTTTGTGCTGCATGTGGGTAAGTCTAATGCATTTCAAACCTGCAGTTTTTATTGAAATCTGACTTTTTTACGAACATTGTAGTTTATTTTGGGTAATATTTGTTTATTACTGCAAGTTCTTAGGGGATTGTGTTTCAAACCTGTTTATGTATTTGGCCACAGACATGCTGACGATGTTTGGAGTTGAGCCATGTGGATTGTCTGTCTTCATTGGCCTTTTCCTGCTCTTCTTGGTTCTTCTGTACTGGTGAGTTAAACCCCTTCTAACACTGGAGGGGTGCTGCATTTGCCACCATCACCATGTTGAATTGGGAGGAGAAACACTTGTAATAGTAACACTGGTGTAATAAAAAAAATTAGGATAATGGTGTATGACATTGTAGTGGTTTGGAGGTGATTTATATCTTACATATTTCTAAAAAACAGTCTTGAATTAATAGTCTGTGAGTGTAGACACCATTTATGAAGGGGTTAAGGTTACGCAGATGCATGGGTGCTGCAATGGAAAATGATATCAGGGCTGCCCAATAAGCCATGCATTTATCTTAGTCATTATTTCGACTTCAGTAATGAGCTGTACTATGGCTTGTAATAATCTGTCATATAGTAAAACTGACCAGCAGGCTCTCCAATAAGTGAGAGCTTCCCAGTGTGTTTCTGTATGACTGTCCTTTTGTGCCAAAGGTATTAACGTAATTGTAAGATTCATAAACAGGTAATTATGTACTGGAATAATATTAAGGTTGCACATACAAATAAAAGGAATAAAATGAGACTTATTGGGGGAAAATATTCCCTTCTCTTAGTAGATTTTAAGACTTAATTTATTTCTTACTAATCTTGCAATTTGATTTATTACTTTTTGTCCATATGTTCCCATGAAGATATGTTGCAACTAATTACCTTCAGAGTTAATGGAATGGAATAATTTGAAATCAAGGTTTAATCATTTTCGTTTCATGCATGTTGTGACTAGTTGCAGCATGTTCCTCTGCGAGTTTACTGCTCATTTTACAGAGATGATCACAAGGGCAGCCAATTGCAGAGAGCATGTTATTTTGAGGCTTTTCATAATTAACCACATGCCTAAAAGGCAACTGGGATTGTGTCAATTAGGTATTTCTTTACCTTGTGTAGACCATGGCCCGAAAGTTAATATATAGTAATTATAACGGTTTGAAAATAATTATAGTTCTCTCTTTTTTTTCTTTTTTTTTTTTTTATCAGAGCTTTGAAAAATAATGCTTTCATTTGTAATTAAAGGAGAGCACTGTGTTCTCTGTAAATGTCTGTGTCAGAAACTTCTTACAGTTATGGGTTTTATGGTGTTCTTACTCTTTTGTATTATGTTTTAACACAGTTCAGTTCTTTATTATGGCCTTCAGATGTTCCTGTTCCAGCTTTTTGCATCTCTGCACCCATTCGGTCATTCAGAACAAGTAAATTCTTGTCTGCTGGCAAAAGCGCAGCTACAATTCACATTGGACTGAAGGAGGTTGGTTATGTAAAGGCCTGTTATGCTGTCATCTTACAAATGAAGATTTATATCAGTGGATGAAACCCTCCCACATGAGGACAACCATGACACTGAGGTTAAAAAAATAGACGGGATTTAGGATAGGCAGTGTTGATGGGCTTTTCTGGCATGCCTCCAGAGCAGAAATAAGCCACATTAGAGGATTAGTCTCTGGATTTGAAACTACGTGGCACTGTAAAGTAGGAGCCTGGTGTCATTGAAACTGTTCTTGTCAAACATGCCATGCATTTCTAAACTACAAACCACATGGGCTAATGTAATGGATGAAAATGTTCTGAGTGACAGAGGAGCTGGAACGGCTCCATCGCAGAGTGAAGAAACCACAGGCTTCCTTCATGTCTGCACTGATCAGAAGAGTTGATTTTGCCGCTGATGTAGGTTGCGTTTGTGGTTCAGGATAGACACAGCGCAGAGTTTTTTTTTTTTAAAGAAGCCAATCTCCTTAATCATATGTGAATGAAATGTGTGTGAAACATGGCTGAGCCTCAGCTGAACCATCTCCCCCTACTGGCAAGTAAAATGGTGAAGGTGTTGTAATTTCATGTGTATGCACATACAGCAAACATCTTTCGTGTGTGTGTGTGTGTGTGTGTGTGTGTGTGTGTGTGTGTGTGTGTGTGTGTGTGTGTGTGTGTGTGTGTGT
>JAQQZR010000037.1:6911464-6927174 GCA_030068235.1 Notoglanidium macrostoma | reverse complement strand
TGTGTGTGTGTGTGTGTGTGTGTGTGTGTGTGTGTGTGTGTGTGTGTGTGTGTGTGTGTGTGTGTGTGTGTAATGCAGCTGTCACACTGGCTCATATAATGAAGCTTGTATGATCTCGGGGGGGAATTAATTCTACTTTTTCCTGTTGCTGAGGCAGCAGCTTCAAGGACGTATTTTTTACCTGTGTGGGGGGGGGGTGAACCTTTAAAAAATTATTTAAGGTACATAATTGGAATTTAAAGGAAAAATCCACCCAAGATTTATTTAGCAATTATATTTTACCTTTTTTCATCAACATGTTTTCACTTCAGTTAACAGTTTCCTACATGGACCACAATGCCATAGGACTACCTGCATATATTGGTGCCAGTAGGAATTTCTGCTTAAACAGTGTGATGCAGCAGCACTTTATTCCTTTAGCCTGTCTCACTTCCTCATCTGTACATTCTGCTAAACAGAAATGATTCTAAACTTTAATGCTAATAAATTTCTAATAAATAATAAAGTGCTTTTCATCTCTTAGATGACTAACTATCTGAGCTGAGTCTCTGCCATAACTCATCATTCAGTATATTTAATATGTTTCAGGGTGGAGTTTCCCTTCACAAGTGTTCCACCTATAATTATCTTTTATAATAACACTTTAAAGGTGCAAAACATGCACCTCCCTAGGTTAAAGATACATAGCCTACTATACATACTAAAGGCACAAAATTTGTACCAGTGATTGAACCACTGCAGTGACGAGGAGTTAGTGATTAGTGCTTTTTTCCTGAAAACGTATGCATGGTTGGAGGAAGAAAACATAAACAAGAATATATAGGCCATTTGATGAAAAAGCTGATAAATATAATCAACTCATCTGAAGCTCTGATATGATAAGATATAATTTAGATGATTTGGCTTGGCTGAGGAATGTGCTTTAAAGCCAACTGGTCTAAATGTGGGTTAATATGAGGCAATCAGACAGCACTGATGCTGGATCTCTGTATAATCTTGGCTGTGTCATTTCCTGTGTTGCTCACTGGTTTTCATGCTGCTGTTATGAGGTTCAAAATAGACCTCAGTCTTCTTGCAGTTCAGATCTACTTTTCCTGTGAAATGTGAGAAGTTAAGTTAAAGGTTAATATGAGATTAGGTAATTTGCAAAGGATTCCATAACCGGTAACTGAATTTGAAGTGATATGGTGTAGAGGATGAAATATTCACACAGATCTGTTAATAAAATGTGAGAATGTGACACTGAGCCCATCTGTTTGTCTAATCAGCTGTTTCAACAGCTCGTGAATGCTACAAAAGGCCAAAAACTCTCCTTTACTTTATTTATCTGTCAATGTTTTCCAATATATCTCAGTATCTTTCATGTTCCTAAATCAGTTCAGGTTTAGTTACATTCCTCGAATGGTTCAAAAGGAGTCCTGTCTCCTCAGACAATGTCTTTCGTCCGTTGTGTTTAGCAGCATCATGCATTAAGACATTATTCACATAGTGATGCTGGTGTACACCCAACCTGCAGCACTATAGTATTCACAGCCATGTTAACTGAGTTTCACTGCTCTCCTGTGTGCTAACGTATGCTGCCGTTGCACACCAGGCAGTGGTGATCGTATCAGTCTGTGGACAGCTGACGCTGCAGCCCAGCAGTTATGTGGCCAGATTGACTTTCTTTGTCATTGGAGCTGTTATTGCTTAATTGAGGGCTCTTGGACAGCCCATCCATCACGGATGTTAATCATATCAAGGGCTCACACCTCCCTGAGAAACCTGCTACCCTCAGCCCTTTCCATGGCAATAGCCTGATAATAAAACTAATATTGTAATCTAGTCTAATTTCTCTGAGATCCACCCAGCACTGTAAATGAGCTCTCAGCTGGACACGTCAGGTTGCTACTGCAGACAGCACTGTTAATGAGGACTGGAGCACCATCATACAGCATAAAGCTCAGTTGTCTTCATAGCTCAGAAATTGAGCTCACTTGATGAGCTCAATTTGAGCAGACTGTTGACCGAATGTCAAAACGCAAGATAGAAAATGCAGCAGGTGAAACTCGGCGCTGCTGGATGAACCCTCTGGCAAGATATGTGAAGCACATTTTATCCCGGTCACCTTTGAGGGCATTTTTTCTTTACTTGCATTATTTTGATAAATTTTGATGTAAAAAAAAAAATAGCTGGGATAGGAAGAAGAAAATAATCCACAGCAACATTTAAAAAAACCCTACGATTTTAACATTATAAACATGCTACATAAGTAATGTTTCTCCTGAATTGTCAGCAACTATATCATATTTTTCTATTCATTTATATACATTTATAAATCGCTTAAATTGGAAGTTCACTCAAGTCATTTTATTACTGTGACTTGTGATTTCTGCAATGGAAGAGCAATTTAAGATTTTAAAAACTGATTTATCACATTGGAGAATTTCACTCAATTTCCTGAGCTTAAAAATCCAAACTTGGTTAAAAATGTTACAATGATATCAGTTTCCCTTTTTATCTAAAACACTTAAAGCTTGTTAAAACACTCCTCAGCCATTTATTAGCGACATCTGTACGCATGTATGTTCATGCAGTTATCTAATCAGCCAAAACATGTGGCAAATACAGGTCAAGATCGTCAGTTAATGTTCACATCAAACATCAGAGTGTGGAAAAATGTGATCTCAGTGACTTTGTCCTTGGTTGTTTGTGCCAGATGGGCTGGTTTTTAGGTATTCCAGAAACTGCAGATATCCTGGGAATTTCACACACAACAGTCTCTAGAGTTTACACAAAAAGAAAAACAACCAGTGAGCAGCAGTGCTGCAGGTGGGAACACCTTGATTATCAGAGAGTTCAGAGGAGGATCATCAGACTGGTTTGAGCTGACTGACGAACTATAGTAAATCAACGAATCACTTTTCACTTTTCAGTTGTGGTGAGCAGACAAGCATGTTCGAATGCACCACATCTTGAACCCTGATGTGGATGAGCTACAACAGCAGAAGACCACGTTGGACTCCACTCCTGTCAAGAACAGGAATCTGACACTACAGTGGGCACAGGTTCACTGAAACTAGACAGATAACGATTGGAGAAACTTTGGCCAGTTGTCTGTATATGATAATCTCAAATAACTCTAAAATTAGCCAGGTTAAATATGACCATATCCATAGCATTCTTTGCAAGTTTTCAGAATCTTCCTCTTACATTCTGGAGCTTTCTGTCTCCAATACAGCTTTTGACAGTACCAAGCAAAAAACTGAACCGCCATACAGACCCATGTCCTCTATTTTACAGAGCTCTAGCTATGTATCTAACAATCTCTGATGAGTCCCTGCAGAGGGATGGAAATAGCAGAATGTTATTGCTGTGGTGAGTCCCCAAGAGAGCAGGCCTGGGATTTGGAGAGGTGTGATGGAACTACAGGGACTTGCTTGACTAACATAAACTGCAGGGATGTCACAGTAGGGCCACTCACATGTCTGTTGCACCTCTATTTTTGGTTATTGTTATCTTACAGCATGCACCTGCATGCTCGGTGCACTGTAGTTGCAAAGAGAGCTCCTAATAGAACATGAGATGATCCTCCATGAAAGATGCATTCTTTTTTAGTTTTGCATTCATAAAGGGCTGCTTTAAAGGTTTCTGGACATTTAGAAAAGAACCATTATTCAACTCTGCATTGTTGGAGCAGAAGCTCTACTTTATGAGCTTTATGCCTCATGAAATGTTGCTTGCATATGTGACAAAGTGCATGTTCCCATGTTTAATTATGGTTTACCTGAGACTTCTGAATCTGCTGAATGATGTCTAGGTACTGTGAACATGCAAGGAAGGGGGATGGCATAGCATAATGTAATATTCTGCCTCGCTTTACCTCTAAACATCAGTTTCAATCATTTATGTGTGGACATTGGTGTGTAAAAAGAGGGAAAAATACAAATATGGGTCAGGGTCATGTTGGATCCAGAGCCTACCACAGGAACACTGGGTGTGAAGCAGACACTACACACACACACATACACACACACACACACACACACACACACACACACACACACACACACACACACACACATTTGCATTCTCATAAACACCTAGAGGCAATTTAGAATAGCCAGTTCTCCTCCATGTTTTCGGACAATGGGAAGAAACCAGAGAACCCAGAGGAAACCCACACACACATACACGGGGAGGACATTCACATAGTGCATTTACAAAAAACACACACACAAGAAAAAAGGGAGGGGAAAAAGGTCATTTGAGTCTTCTGAAAGCTGTAGTAGTGCTCATATGGATGTGCTTTCAGCAATCACAGTCTTTTTGATGTCCAAAGTGGCCATGTCACAATCCACTCTCCTGCAGCAAACCCCTTACTGCGAAGTGGAGGGATGAAAAAAGCAAACCCAACTGCCTCACTGGAAAAAATTGCATTGTATGTACAGTGAAAGCGTTATACTATATAGATGGGGTGACACATTAAAGGAAAAAATTGGGTGTTTGCTTATGCTGTAGAGAGCATTTATTTTCTTGGCAAGGTTTTGATTTCTGTATACCTTGCAGATCAATATAGTTGTTCTGACTGATCACCTGATCACCTATGATGAACAGTTTCTATACGGATGGGCGTGGTTTCTTCCAGGATGACTATATCCCATTGTGGGGTCATAAGACATCACTGAATGGTCATATCATTATCCATATCCATATCATATCCTGTGGCTTTCATAGTCACCAGATCTCAACCTAACTGAACACCTATGAGAGATTTTGTAGTGATGCGTTAGACCCATTCTCCACCACCATCATCAAATCACCAATATCTTTTGGATGGATACTGTTTCATACATCCCTCCAGTAGATCCATTGGTGCTGTTCTGGTGACTCATCGTGGCCCTCCATTTTACTAAGAGATGCGTTATCTTTTTTCCCCCTTTAATTTGTCACTAATCTGCATCCATAATACAGAAATATAGGCCATGGGTGGGTGAGGCACAGTTTTTATTCTATAATTAATGAAAAACTAATAGGAAAAGATATGCAGTTACAGTACTCAAAGCAGTAGTGTTGATTTTTTTTTTTTTTTTTGTCCTATTTTGTTGTTTTCTCTGCTCTAACACACCTGATCCAACAAATAATTAAGCATTCTGACTCCTAACATGGGTGTGTTAGATGAGTGAAAACATTCAGGACCACAAGGATGTGTTAGCTATGTGTTAATTGAATGTTTAAATTCAGAAGGGGCTTTCAGAAGACTAGAGCACATAATCAACAAAATATGTCATGTATTGATTCATTATACATGTTTCAAAATTGCATTGATATCTGAGTCAAGATCTGTTTGAAAAATCAATCATTGATCAGTACCTATTGAATTTTCATACAGTCTAATGAAATCCCATATTAAATTTAAAGATTTGGTTAACACATAGGTAGCACATGTATTCTTTTAATTGAGGCACAGTGTTAAATGTCTTCTCTTACAAACTATCACTGATATTTACAATGAATACAATCCTCAATGTCATAAAGTATGCATCTCTGCTGGCTTGTTTTGGTGAGAAATATAGAAATACAACTGCCAATCATTTTTATAGACCCTACTAGGTATGTACTCATACTCCTGGGGTGTGGGACGTGGGCGTGATACTGCCGGCTTTTTGCGGCATTATTTCTTCTGTACATATGGCGTGTGTTGCTCTGTGAGGCCGTTGTTTAATCAAGACTAATATTAATGGCAGAGGGAGCCCAGGCTTCAGCTCGCAGCGCTGGGGCTATGAGCTTTTGCATGCTGTGAAAATGATTGATAATGTGATCCTACAGAATGGCAGTAATGCGTAGCTACAAGCATTTTTTAAGCTTCCTGTGTGCATGGCTGCTCAGTGACGCTCTCATTTGCGTTACTTCCTCGGATTATGGGGTAGATTTGAGTGGGATTTTGAGCACTTCTCTCATTTGCTGAGATTAAACATGAGAATGAATGTGGATGGTGATCAGGAATCGAGATTAGACTCATCACACGATCGAAGTGATTTGCTAGTGTCTATTTAGTCCTGTACCGTAGCGTATTATTAGATATTTCCTAAATTCAAGCAGAATAGCATATGCAATGAAAGAAATAAGAATACACAATTGATAATATTTTAATGATTTTTAATTGAATATAATCAGCTCTGACTTTTATTGTTGAAAATGTATATATTTGGCTGTGATGCTTTAAATCACAAGCTTGCATTCAAATCTTTCAAAGGTTTTTTTAACTGTGTCTCTGTTAATGGTGTTGCAAAAATCTGGATCCATAGGCCTTATATGATATTTATTATTTTTCTTTTTATTATTTCAGATCCAAGATAGTTTTGAAACTAACAATAGATCAAATTCAGTCCAACGTCCAAGGCAGTCAATTTGAACATTTGTATTTAAATAAATAATTGCCTATGGATTTAGACTTTTGGGACAACTTGTACGTCTGTCCATTGGTGTGTCTGTCTTTTTTTTTATTTTGATCTATTTGTGTTCATGTTCAAATAATACAAAAGTGCCAAAATGCTTTGTTTCTAATTCATAAGTATAATAGTAATAAATGATTTGAATATCAGTATAATCTTGATTCTCTGCCAGGCAGTGTGGTAGATGTTGTGTGAGTTGGCTTGTAACGGCAGGTCTGAAAGCTCTTTTGTAATCTCCCAGTTGTTTACTTCTCTTGCTTGCTCTCTGCTGCTAATCTTGTGGTTCCAGGTTACTTGGCATGATGTTGGACTGCGGTCTTTTCTCTCACACAGCTGATCGATTGAGAGAACACACTGTTCCCTCCAATAAGCACATACATATTTTCAACCCATTACGTCAGTGTGAGTGCCAAATCTCCTGGTACAGGCCAACAACGGTCTTGGTACGGTCATTCCTCTGGTAGCTTACCAGCAACAAACAACAAACAGAGAAAGCTCCAGGTGGCAGCTCTCTGTGGGGTGTGTGTACTGTATGTGTTAGTCTTTATGAAGGGGGCAGAGGGGAAAGTCCCTCTACAGAGCTGAATGAACAGGTATGAACAGGAATATGTAAGGATAGATTGCCAAGAATCTATATGTTACTATTCTTATGTGTTTGCAGGCATGTGATTTCTTGGCTGTACTAAAATCTGTCAGACTAATCCTGTATGAATCAGTGCACTATCATTGATTTCCATTTTTATTAGGCACTTAACAATTGAAAAGACCTAAAACATGCCACAGATGATAAAGAGAGGTACTGAAAGGACCTATGAACAATTAAAGCTGCCATGATCAATGTGGAATGCTCAGTGCTTCAGGAGCTGTTTGCACTCTCGGCAGTGTTGCTGTATGTGAAATGTAACATTATTACATTTTTTTTCTAGATTTTGATCAATGTCATTCTATACAATTACAAAACACAGTGGGTGTGGGTGGGTATGTTTTCATATCATGCTGAGGACCAAACAACCTACAAGGATCAGAATATCTGAGCGGTTTGATCTTCTGGCTGGTTCTCATGAGGGAAAAATAGCCCTGCAGCGTTTATTTTAAAAACTAAAAGAGTCAAAAGATTTCCTTTTGGTTAGTGTGGTTAAGGTTAGCTACATTAATAATTATGTCAGTGGCAGGTTCCTCATGAAGATAGTAAGACAAGCCTTTGTGTGTGTGTTGTGCTTGTATGCATTTACTACTTATGTTAGATTTTGCGTATGTGCATGTGTTTGCGTGTGTGTGTGTTTGTAAGCATGTCTGCCATTAGAGGTGTGCATCAGCAATAGGATCTGCAGGGTCCAACAAAAAAGATGTGGTAGCAGGCAGTTTTTACTCTCATGCAGGCAGATATGAAGCTTGTAGTCGAGTGGTGCTAGGAGACACTTTTACTGCAATCCTTCCTCATCTCCAGCATCTGCTTCATCCTGTTCCTAATTGCTCTGGGATAAATCACTCAGTTCTATATATTTCAAGGAAACAATACCAACCAAGATAATAAATTTTGCATGTTCTAACTAAGGTCATTAATATTGCATGTGAGTACAAAAAATATAACTGCTAGCGCTGGCAGGACAGGTTGAGAGTGTTGAGAGTGGGGTTGTCCAGAATTATTACAGGAATGAATGAGGGGGAAAAAAAAGTTCCTGCACATACCTCTGTCTGCGAGCCTGTTGGTGTAAGGTGGAAAATGTTCTCTGTAGGCAGTGGAACAACTTTAAACATTACAGCAAACACTTCTGACTAATGGTCTTCACATTTTAAAGCTAGGAAGCATCTGCATATTATGCTGTTAATCATTAAGCAGTGTGTCTACCCTTTTTTTAGCCCCCTTATCAGGATTTTCCGTGAGCTGTATCTCTATCAGGAGTGCAGCTATTTCCTCACTGGTTCACTTCAAAATTGGATTTCCACAAATACCAGGGCTGTTTACATTTACTCACAGTGAAACCAATGCTTGTATCCTTGTTAATCCTACCGAGGGATCTGTGCATGTGCATGTGCGTGTGTGTGTTTGTGTTTAAAAGTCTGTCTTACTGCTGCTCCTATTATTCTGCACAGTCACTAGTACAGACTGTCCTGACAGCCACAGGAGTCATGTTGACTGTCTGTAAAGCACCATTTCTTTCAATCTCTTTCTTTTTCTTTCCCTTTCATTATCTTGCTCTCTCTTTCCTTCTTGTCAGTCAGTCTTTCAGTCTGTCTCAGTGTCTGTTAAATAAAAAAAAACTCCATCACACTGGCTTTTGTCTTTCCTCTTACTTTAGGGTTTTTCTTCTTTTTCTCTCTCTTCTGAGCTAAGCAAAGCAGCTTCAACTGGGGTCGAATGCCGCTCGGCTCTGTGCTGCTCTTTACCTACCAATTACACCTCACCCCAAAAGACCTCTCTCTCTCTCTCTCTCTTGTTCTCTGTCTCTCTCTCATATACACACACACACACATACACACACACTATCCCTCTCTCTCAAACACATGTACTCTCTCTCCTTCCCCTCCTCACTTGCATGCTCATTATCCCATTTTCTCTCTCTCTCTCTCTCTCTCTCTCTCTCTACCCAGCACTTGTCCACAGGCCTAATAAGAACACTGGCTGACCCTTGTGTTCTCTGCTCTCAGGAAAAGCACCACCATGACTCAGAGTCTGTCAGTCAGTCAGAAGTGTCGCTCCCATTCTCTCGTTCTCTCTCACAGAACAGCTCCAGCTCTAAAACTCACACAGCCGTTGCTCATTCAGTGAGGTCACCCTGAAAGTAAAGTCTCCTGACATGTTGTTCACATCAAACTGGCAAAGCAAAGCTCAGTCAAGCTCTTGACTATGTACAGGACATTTGGGCCTCATGTGTGTTTGGACTGGAGACATCCCAAGAGTGTAACATAGGTGTGTTCTGTTGCTACTGCAAACTTTTCACCCCGCTTTGCTTCACCTGTGAAAGCTTGATTCTTCACAATCGAGGATGTTAAAACTTTTTTTTTTTTTTTTTTTTTGGGTGTAGGTGTATACAGTCGAGGTCAAAGGGTTACATCCCTCAGGGTTTTTGAATGGAGGTACATATTAATTTCCTCTATTTTACAATTTACATACAACAGCTTGCTACACTCGACACAGTGTCCTGCTGGTGTGAATTAAAAGTCTTTATACCACAGCACTGTTAAATGCTTGATTGGTCAGAAGGTGGTCATTACTTTTCTGTGACACCAGCTCTGGCCATAATGTGTTTGTTTATTACCATGACTTTTATAACATAAAATAATAGGAACTACCTTATTAATTTGTAATTTTCCACGATATTAAATTTGACTATAAAAGGATAAAATATCAAATGTATGTTATTTAGCATGGAAAATGTGAGGAAGTGTGACTGTAAGTACTGGAAGTATTGGAATATAAGTACAGGAACCTGATGGCCACCGTACATTCTAAAACGTGCTTGGAAAGGGAGGGGTAAGAGAGGGGCATTCAGGCAGTTGGATCCTAGATAGTGGACTTTTAATTCCACTTTGTGTAGGACCTCATTACACTTCCTCGTTTTATTCCTTACTTGTCTTCTTCATTTGGTCCTAAGAGTATGCAAACTTTTTAATGAAACTTTTGTTTTCTATATCTATCGTATGCTCATCATATATCTTATAACATTGTAATTTTGCAGCAGAAATACTTTTCCACTCCAACTGAAGAATGTACCATTATTCGAACTGACAGAATAGTGCAGAGCAAGCAGCACAGTGTTTTACTTTCACCATTACACGCAGCTGTGCATTCATAGCCCACCTGCTGCTCCAGACTATGCCATAGTTCAGATAATTATCTGGCACAGTGTGCCATCTTTAAATGCCTACTAACTCCAACATTCCCTAAGGAGAAATTTAATAGAATCAGAGTCATGTTTTCCAAAATTCCAAACCCCAAACCTTTACGTCTGTCAGATATGTCCTCTCATCTGTGCTGCATCTCGTCCGACTGCTTGTCACAGCGCAGTTATACACACCTCTTTCAGAATTCCTGCATTGGCCCAAAAGTAATTACGAGCTGAATGAATCGGGACGGTCTGTCAGTGGGATATTTGGCAGCGTCTGGCAGTTGATGGTGAACATATCTGTGAAAAATGGGTCTGAGTCCAAACATAGGCAGCGCGAACTGGTGATTCATCCTGATTCGTTAGCGGGGTAGTCTGTTATGATGCCTAGTGCCGCAGAGTAATTAACGAGGTGTCATAAAATGAGCTACTGTTTCAGCTTTTCTACAGCACAGATAAAACCTCCTCAACCAAATCTGGCAATTAAAATGGTAATGAACTCCTGTGGAGGTGGAGATTGGGAGAGAGATTGATGGGAGTTTTTTGGTTACAGTAAAAAAAATTTGGTGCTTGTCTGATCAACAGGGCTTCGATGTATTGAAGTATCCGTAGTCATTGAATCATGACGTATATCAGGAACACTGTAAGTACTGATCTGCTGTATTTGAAGTTAACTTGGCTGATTTGTTTAATGAATACTCATTTGGAGCTTGATCTGTTGCCTCCTGTAACTATAAAAATGTTGAATTCGAGGACCGGTTATGTTAGCAGAGGCAGCACTCATGCGTAAAGCACTCGTTCTCTTCGCATAGAGCAAATGCGGCGCTCCTCTGTGCTCACAGACTCTTTATGTGTCATGATGAGTCTAAAGTGTTTTAAAACAGAACATCTATGCAATTAGGGCCTTTTATTTCTGCTGTAACATTGATTCATCGCTCTAATTTGGCTTGTTGTGAACAAATAAAGCAAGCTTTTTTTTCTCATTTGGATTGTATGTTTTTTTTTTTTCTATACTGTTTATTTATTTTTTTTATTTTTTGTTGTTGTTGTTTGTTTGTTTGTACTGGTTTCAGCTATTCATTGTTCCCCAAAGTGTCAGTCATGATCTTGGTCTCTTTTGCACATCTCACTGAATATCTTTGTCTGTTACAGGTATTCCACCGCCCCATATTCGGTTTTGCAGCGATGTGGCATCCGACACCCCAAACCAGTTCCATTCTTCGGAAACATGTTGCTCTTTCGACATGTGAGTCTGCTTACTTCATCATATCTTTTGCAGAGGGAAGTCAGCATGTGACAGCTGAGCACCCCATCTTTTTTACTGATTCACACTGTAAAAATGTCTTTTGTCTTAATGAAGCTTAAGATATCATAATGAAAATGGTGTCTATTACGAGTTCGAGTGTGTATTGTTGGCACCCTGCTGTTTTTGTTTTGATTGTTTTCCCTTTTTATCTTCTGCCCTAAAACACAGTGGGTGGCCAAAAAAAGCGTAGAAATTCTACATTTTTTGGACAGCTCAATTATACTACCCATATATTTATCATGAAAATAAAGTGAACTGAATGCTTTTATTGATTAGTCTATGATGTAGTGTGTATTTCACATTTTGGACACTACTTCCTAAGCATCTGTGTTGAGTTTGCTTCTTTACTATTTTGTACAGACAAGTAGCTACACTCCGGGGATTTAGTTGGAACCGATCTCAGTGGGGCTGAATCCTGATTCAGTTGAGTGAAATGAGAAAATAGCTCACGCTGTTCAAATATAGAGAAACACCATTGGTGTCAAAAGATGCAACATTGCCAACAGAAGTGTATTTCTAAATGTTGCATGCAATCTGAAATTTTTAGAACTTCAGTGACCCATAACAGTGCAAAACCAGTCATCACTATGTATAATAACTGTGTGTGTGTGTGTGTGTGTGTGTGTGTGTGTGTGTGTGACTGTGTAACTACCAACTAGGGCATGTAAAAAAAGAAAGAAAGAAAGAAATCTGTTTGAAAATAAGCTGTTAGAAATTCATTACAATAGCATTCTGAATTGAATAGGTTTCTCCCATAATTCCAAGGAATTTTGCAATCATTCCACTGCCCGTATACGGTTGTAACAGTGCTTGGACCCTGTGATCAGACCTCACCAAATTGCCTGATCAGGTTTCTCAAATCTCCAGTAACTGCAGTTTTTACACATATAAAATAATGATTTATATGATTAAATTGATTACAATATAAGTTAGTTATTTTAGGTTTTAGGTTTAAAGAATGAAAATGAGTGTATTTATTAATAGTTAAATAATATTTTAGATTAATGCTCTTCTATACACTTTTTCTTTTATTTGGGTTGAAAGTGTGCTGGAGCCACATGACATGCAGCCTACTGGATGATCATCGCTGTCATGCGTGCATTTTCACACAGTTACCTAACATTAAAAGATGATGAAATGAATAATATCAGAAAGAAGATAGGGGGAAGGCTTCAGTACTTCATGCTCTTATAAAAAAAGACATTTACAAGCAGATCTAAGCTAGATTCATTGCTGTAATAAAACATGCACATAGATATCTTGAATATGTTTTCAGATAAGCTTACACTTCTTGCTTTAATGCCCATCTTGTGTAGTTTGTAACTTTTCAGCTTTCAGCTAATTGTAGAATAGCATTCAAGCCTTAATGCGAACCCAGGCCTAGCTTTTATATTGTTTGGACTATGGTGATGTGCAAGCGAATGGGAGTTATGGATGAATCTGTGCTTTCCTGCTGTGGCCCTGATTACATTCACACATCAATATTTTCCTGTCAGGTAGCCATGTTGGACTGGATGACCTGTCGTTTATGGCGCTCTGTACCTTTCTATCACTCTGTTTTTGAAAAGTTGCCTTTCCATGCTTCATTTGTTTTTTTAAAAAAAATTCTTTTCTCTTCCTAACATCTCCATAAATTCTGAGAAGAGTCCTATTGAAAGTGCTATTCAGAATAATGTATGTCAAACATGTTAGTGAACAAAAGAGGATTATACAATAAATAAGTCTAAATGTTTTAGTCTAGACAAATCCTGATTCACTGAAGCCATAAAATCTGATTCAGGATGAACGCTGAGACAGGAATTGGCTTTGAGATGGGTCAGATTCAGCTTTTCAGATGGATCTATTTATCTGTCTGTCTGTATCTTTATCTCTGTTTGTCCCTGCTTCCCCTGTCACTTTCAGTTCATGTTTCTCTTTATTTTGTCTTTACAAAACAGATTTTCCAAGGTGAAGCAAGAAATGAATATGCAAGGAGCATTGTCTTGCATAATTACTGCTTGTGTATCTGTGTGTGTGTCTCTGTGTGTGTGTGTGTGTGTGTGTGTGTCTGTGTGTGTCTGTGTGTGTCTGTGTGTGTCTGTGTGTGTCTGTGTGTGTCTGTGTGTGTCTGTGTGTGTCTGTCTGTGTGTCTGTCTGTGTGTCTGTCTGTGTGTCTGTCTGTGTGTCTGTGTGTCTGTGTGTGTGTGTGTGTCTGTGTGTGTGTGTCTGTGTGTGTGTGTGTGTGTGTGTGTGTGTGTGTCTGTCTGTCTGTCTGTCTGTCTGTCTGTGTGTGTCTGTGTAGGTAGTATAACAACATATCAACAAACTTTAACCCAGTGTCATTATAGTAGAATTCTTTGACCCTGTTCTATAGACCATCTTTTAAGCCAAGTCTAGTATTTGTGAGATCTTTAGTATCAGCAGTGAGCCAGAGTACAAACTAAACCTGAGTATCAAGTGATGATACTTTAGGGAGCAAAAAAGGAAGGAAAGCACAGAACAATAGCAGAGCAATAACATGCATTGTTTTTGTTTAATTCAATTCCATTTAATTTATGTGGCTATAGACATTATCACAAAGCAACTTTACAGAAATAGGGATGTAGATTTAGATTCCTAATGTGTAACCCAGTGGTGACAGTGACCAGAAAAACATGAGATGACATGAGGAAGACACCTTGAGAGAAACCAGACTCAAAAGCAAATCTTCTTCTTGGTGACTTTATCAGTGGTGTTAAAGCTTCTATGTACAAAAATTACCAAAGCTAAACTTAGGAATCATTTTTTTGTTTGTTTGTTTTAACCATTTCTTCATTTGTGCAAAATTCTAGGCACATGGGCCTGATCTGAAAAGCTTTGAATCTATAGCAGCTTTCTATGAGATTAGGTTTATGGCACATGAGGATAGGGACAGTGGGCATATCACTGGCACATATTAATGAAATGATCAATATATATGAAATGATCAATATATAAAACCCAATTTTGTTCATTGTTGTATGTTTTCAAGACATCAACCACATCGACATACGATGGGGATTTCTAGGCCACCTCACGTTTACTTGATCTCAGACAATGTTACTTTTCAGCACTATAATAAACACATTTATAAATATAGTGCAAATTGGTTTTAATTGAACTTTGTCTACTTTAAGCATTTAATATTAAAAAAAATAAATAAGATATTATTTCTATTTGTTTAAAGTGTGTAGCGTTCGTTATAAACATAAGCATTCATCGCACAAATACCACAATCACTGAGGCTTTGTGCTTCTTTAAACTGATTATTTGCTATGCCCGGGCACAACACGTGGAACCATTGCTGGCATGAATGACACTCGATCCAATAAGATGTTGGACCACCTCCTGGGGTTTTTAGTAGAACACATAGAGCAGCAGTGAGCTGTCCTGAATACTAAAGATGTTGGAATTTGTTCTGCCATCTTTTTTTGTGGATAGTCCATTTGTGTCGCAGAAGGGTTTGTATTCAGTCGAGAGGGTATCCTAGGGAAAATCTCATCCATGCCTTGTGCTATTTGCATGCCAAATTCTTCTGGTTATTCTGGTTACCTGTGTTGGTGTAATGAGTACTGTGCAACTACAGGCTACACCGTAATAACACAGCTGTAGATTATGATTTGAAATATTTTTCACAACACATGGTAAGTTGGCTTTGTGAATGTGGCTTGATACCTATGAATATCTTTCCATATATCGTTGGTATTCTGTGTGAATTGACTTCAAGATAGAAAGAGTGTTTGATTCAAGGTAATAGAACTAGTAAATAAAGCATTTATGCAAATATTATATTTGGAAATGATTATTCATGGCATTGTGGAGATGGTAGTGCAAGAAAACATACATTTTCAGCTTCAATCCTGGAAGGACACCATGTGATTTAGGTAAAATGAGTCATTCCTTTTAAATGACTGAATGTTAGTGAGAGAGAGTTAAAACAGATCTGTGTTAAGTAAACAGAGATCAGGTGAGAAGAAGGGGGGGTTATTGACATCTCTTTCATTTTCATTTCAGAATGATTCCTGTCTCCCTTTCTCTTTCTCAAACTCTCTCTCTCTCTCTCTCTCTCTCTCTCTCTCTCTGTCTCTCTCTCTCTCACACACACACACACACACACACACACACACACACACACACACACACACA
>JAQQZR010000037.1:6881349-6902782 GCA_030068235.1 Notoglanidium macrostoma | reverse complement strand
TGTGTGTGTGTGTGTGTGTGTGTGTGTGTGTGTGTGTGTGTGTGTGTGTGTGTGTGTGTGTGTGTGTGTGTTTCTGAGAGGAAGAATCAATAAATGTATGTGTGTACAGTGAGGCATCAATGTGAGCAAAGCTGGCACCACTACACTTTCAACTCCACAATGCCACTGTGGTCACCACTAATGATCATATGACTTATTTATCAAAGCAAAAGGTCAGGTTTTGAGCTAGTCTGGGTCTGGGAGCAGAGCCTTCTGGGTAATGTAAAGATGACAGCAGGAGCAGATCAATACTGAGACCATGTGCCTTGCCATGTATAAAACCCCAGTAGTTTATAAATATCTTTATATCTTCATATCATATCTCGGGCCGTGGCCTGCAGAGCACTTTGGTGTGGGACGTTTGGCCAATGTGGTAAGAGTGTGTGTGTGAGTTTTATTAAGAAGCTCGTGATACACACACCATCTGTGACAGACAGCGGGAGAAAACTCATAAAGTGGATCACCATGGCAGCCCAGAAACAAACATAATGTGTTGGCTTCTGTGTGCACAAATAAATACTCGACATTCTCCCACCAGATACACACCCACATTTAGAAATATGTGCTCAATACTCTGTAGAGCTGAGCCTGCTCTTGGTTATCTTTATTGTCACTGTGTAAACATGACACGGACTAACAGATGGACAATTGCTTTAATTAACTATATTAAATCAGGCTGAGTAACCACAGTAGTCAAAGTACAGTTCATTTTTAATAAAAAAAATAAAAAAAACTGAACAAGCTTCAGATAAATCGGCTTCAGAGGAATCCTTTTAGAGTCAAACAGAACCTTGAAAAATGTTTTCGGTAAAGGACTGAGATCATGACACTGCATTTATTCATTTGGCAGACACTTTTATCTAAATCATCCATTCAAGGGCCTCACGGTGGAATTTACAGTCTTCTGATCACTAGCTCAGGATTGTTACTACTGAGTTACCGCTGGCTTATCCATCTCATTAGGCTGGATTCCATATGACTTCTTTTTACAAAATATCTTTTAAGGTTGCAATGATAGATTACAGCAGAAAGACAAGAATGTCTGACATTTTATTTGAATTCCTCAAATAGTCCAATGTTTTTGGGGTTTTTTTTTTTATCATAATCTCTACCCACTGCTTCTGTAGCATATGAGTGATTACTACAAACAGGAATTTCCTGTACTTAGAGAAGAGAAAAAGTCGGTTTACTCACTTGTAATGGATGTCTGAGGGTTTGTAGGTAGATGTTGGGTATGTGGAACTGTTTATTTCACAAACATATATTTTTGTAGAAGCTTTTTAAAATCCCCAGTCCTTTAAGTTTGCAGAATCAATAAATTTTGAGAGGAAATAATGGTTAATAATTAGGCTATGTCACTACACCTTTGGGAAATCCTAGATAATTAGAATTGAGTTTTTTTTTTTTTTTTTGCGTTATTGCTTACTTCTTTTCCTGTATCGCGTAGGATAAATTGGATACAACTACTCAAAAGCAGCTTTGGTAATAATTTCTCCCCTGTCTGTCTCTTATAAGACCTTTATTCTTAGAATGTTATTATTAATTATTTTTACCCCATTTTCTACCAATTTGGTCATGCCCATTCTTATGCATCACCCTTAACATATGAAGCCTACCAACCAGGGAGAGTGAAGCCTAGCGCCTACTTATTCTGAGACATTTGATGCCAGCCACCATAAATTTTCAAACTGCTGTTCATGCTAGGTTACAGGGTTGCTGAACACATTGAGAGGAAAGTGCAGTCTACCCTCTTCTGCATGCAAGAAGTTACATCATTCCTCTCATTACTTTGCTCTTTTGGATTCCCAGCCACAGATGGCTGTGCTGTTGTTGATATTTGAAGTCACAATCTCCCGATGATGGAGCGACTGCTTTTCTGTTGTGCCAATTGGGAGTGAAGTTCCATTTTTTTTATACTCCTATTTAAATTATTTATTGATTTCTACAACTGCCCTTAGACATCAACTATAAGTAACTTATAAGTCAGTGTATTTTCCATTATTTTATAAATACATGTTAACGTATATGCATACAGTACAGATGCAGTGATCGAGATTACCCTGAAAACCTGTTTTCCTTTAATGTGCTGGATATAGACTAAACCCGAAACAGTGGTATGATCTTTCATCTTTGTCTTCCTAATTATTTAGTCATTAAGCATGGTTACAAAGCCGATGAAGGACAGTCTTGTCATGCTGAGGGATGAACAGTGGAAACGAGTGCGCAGTATCCTCACACCAACCTTCAGCGCAGCCAAGATGAAAGAGGTAAACTCTCACAACAATTCCGTGTTCTCACCATTTTGGTTATTGAAAACTGTGATGCGTGAAAAATGTTGATTGCAGATTATTGAATTGCAGAAGGGAGTATGTTTACTTGTATGTGATCTTTGGTTTGGAATAAAAGTGTCGATCATCTAATTTCTTGAGATATAGTAAAAGACTTGTAATAAAAGTAGTGTAAACTTCAACCTTTTTATTTATGCTTTGTGAGGATTGTTATGACACAGTGCATTATAAGAGATCGGATTAACAGTCAGGTGTGCAGACACACACATGGTGTGGATATCTTAGAGTATTGTTTCTTATGGAGTGTTTGACCTGCATTGATTTGCAGAATACAAGTAAATCTTCTGCACTGGCTGTGAGTAGAATATACTTATTTAAACTGCTGGTATGATAGTAACCTAAGATTTGTATTAAAAGGACAAAATGATGCCTGGTGTGGAGGTATTTGTGAAGTGATCTGAAAATGTTTTTCTTTCACACACTGTTGCGTCGAACTATAATACATGATGTTTTAAGGGTCTTATTATCTGAATAATTGTTTACAAATTCACGGTAGATACTTAGTCAATGACTGAATCACTCACCAATGTTGAATGAATATGTAGTGCAGTGTAGCCTTGCTAGACACTGGTAGATCAGCTCATTTAGGGACTTAGTCCAGGAACCAAAGATGGCAAGAGGACACCCAATGGCAGCCATCAACTTTCAATATTCAATAGACAGCATGGCTCCATTTTACGTGGAGTTTCACATATTGTCCGTGTTTGCAGAGGTTCCTCCAGCTTCTCTGATTTCTTCACAACTCCCAAAAACATACTGCTAGGGGGACTGGTGACTCTAAGTATGAATGAGTGTGTGAATATGATCCCAGTGTTCTTGTGATAGGGTCCTAATCCACTGCCACTCTGAACAGGATAAAGTGATTACTAAAATTGATTGAACCAAGCAGTATGGCTGCCCTTAATCAGCCTTTGGTAAGAGCAGTAGAGCAAGTACATGCTGGCAGTGCAGCAAGAATAAGAAATAGTGAAGAATAGAAGCATAAAAGAATGAAATGAAACAGTAGAGCAAAACAAACACTGACTCAGCTTCAGTAATGCCACTCATACCCAACATAAAAAACATACCTAGGTCCTTGAAGGCTAGAGTTCAGCATAGTTTGGTGATTTTCCTGCTATAACACACCCACTAAACCTGGTAATTATCTGGTGTGGTGAATCTGTTTTTTTAAGCTGGGGAAGAACAGAACTGGTCTCGAACACTCCAGGAATCCTGGCATGAGCAATTGTAGGCTGAGACTGCCCAGAAAGGGTTAGAGTGAAATTTGTGTGATTTGCAGGGCAACATTTTTAGTTTCATGTGACAAAAACACTCGAGGTTCATTAGTTATTCTCAAACACATGAACTCTCAGCTTTGTAATTGCTTGTTTGTAATTTCCTTGTATGAAGAGCCTTATCACCAAAATAAGTTTTAGTTTATAGAAAGGTCTCTCTGATGAGTTTACTTCCTATAAAGGAGGACAACAGATTTTCTTTGTGTATTTTCATGAAACAATATTGCTTTCTTAAAGCACTTGAAATGGTAAACGTACTGAGACGGGAAAGTGACATCAGATAAGGTGACATTAGAATTTGGTGACATCAAGCGATAGAAACCCGCAAGCGTCAGACTCGCAGCGGAATAGCATGGGAGAGTGAAATCCTGGCCACAGTGTAGCAATGTCCTAAATATTTAATGACCTCATAAACATCTTTACTGTCAACACCAAACCCGAGTTCAGGCATGCAGGGCATGTTTGTTAACTTAATTACAGCGCAGAGAATATTATTTTCTTTCTCCTGCTGCTCTCTCCTGACCACACTGTGTAGCTGGATGAGGAACCAGAGCTGACGTATTAAATTGTATAACCATGAAAAGCAATTTAAATCAGGAATATTAAAGTATGTGAGTATCTGGCGTTCAGGCTTTGTTTTGTGATGTTGAATCATATTTAAACTCATACTCAAAAAGTATTGTGGTTTGAAGGACTGCCACAGGTCGTAGAACAGTTTCTGTTATTATTTCAAAGAGCAAAAGCTGTTTGATTAAAGCATTTGATTAAAGAATTTCATGGTATCCATTGAAATAGTTACAGGCAGGACACTGATACTGCCAAAACTATCAGAGCACCCATTTTAAAACTAGATAATACCTGGAAAATGATGTGCTATTTTTATACACAATACTTGCCTACCTTTTTAATGTTCAACCTCGAGGACTTTGAGGTATTCACACATCTTGCATCCTTGTATTGATTTTCATTAGTTGTGTTGGAGTCGCAGGAAGAGACAGAGGACGCTGCTCCTGTCATCCTCCATCAGCTTTTCTAGTCTTCTTCATTTGCCTTCAAGCCCAGCACTGATTTGATCTGAGGCACACATCCTGTTACACCACTCGAGCATGCACATAGCCAGGGCAAAATACAAGCAATGAATAGGCATTATTTTCCAGTCATTATTTTAATTTGAAATCTGTTTTGAATTAATGACAAATATTGAAATCTGCCTGAAGGAACGAAGTCTCTGACTGTACACCATCTAAACAGGCAGGTCATCTCCCTACACAGCTGTGTTGCAGAGGGGATCACAAGTACCTCAGAACTATGTCGAAGTGAATACATGGAGTATTAAAACATCCAACATACTGTTATATTTCACAAGAAGCAGAGGAGCCTAACATTGCACTCTGCTCACATTCATCACCATATTGTGAGTAACACAACAGTAAACCTGTAATTAAAGCCACTCAGGCAAGCTAAAACCAAGGGAAAAACATTTTACTAACTACCAGAAAGGTACATTGCTGATGTAAGTAATTCTCAGATTATATTCCAGCAACATTAGAGCTAAGTAGTTCAAATGGTGTTTTTTGCATGCTTCTCTCAAAACTCATTCCTGACATTTGAAGCACATAAAAGCTACGGTTCACTGAATGGACCAAAATAATTGTTTTGTTAAATGTTGGTTATCTGTGAAAGGGTATTTATCACCACAGGATGCGGAGACGTATATGAAGGGAAATAAGTATTTGAACACTTTGGTTTTTATTATTTATTCTTCTGTATTTACAGTGCATATAATGCTCTTCTTATTTACATACACTTACATAAATAGGTTTTATAATCCTAAATCACGTTCAAGATCTAAATGGTGCAAAAAAACGCTTTCAGGTAATTTGTCCATGGTGACATTATGAAAGATGTTGGCATGGGTTAAGAAAATTTTACACAACAAGAAGCAATCATGATGAAGGTGAAGGAGTTTCCTATAATTCTCAGGGACAATATTAGTAAACAACACCACACAAATGGGAAAAGCTAGAAAGCCATAACAAAGACATTAAACATTACTCTCAGTACAGTTGGTTCAATAATATAGGAAGTTCATGAACATGCTCTCAGACTAATGATAAGGAAGGTAAGAGAGAAGCCAGCATTCATTCCAAAAAAATGCATGATGACTTGAAAGTAGCAGGAATATATATACAGTATATATATATATATATATATATATATATATATTAGAATATATTAAATAACATAAACAAAAGTGTCTGAATACTTATTTCCCCTCACTGTACGTCTCTGATTCGAATTATTCACCTTTTTTAAAATGTTTTTTTCCTCTCTTTTGTTGATTTAAAATTCATGTTATTTAAATGATACTACTGTCATGGCTGATGTTAAGTTGTTATGCAGTGCTCCCCTTGAGGGGAGTGACCTTGGGCTAGGGACCATAACAGAATATTCATAATATTATTTATTAAATATTTATACATCGTTATTTTTAGTTTTTATATAAGAGGGTTTTTTCTATTTGTTCTTAGATTGTTGTTTTTTTTGTTGCTATGATCAGGAGAGGAAAAATCTTCTGCTTAAGGAAAAAATAGCTGGCACAGTGAGAGACGGGATGCTGTGAGATAAGGTAGCAGGTGAAGATTAGGATTAGATCAAAAATATAAAGCATGACCTTGCTAACAAACTGCCAGTAAAACAGTAGTGCTGCATTTGTAAAAAAAAAAAAAAAAAAAAAAAAAAATTTGAAAACTGTTATTTAGTGTCTACAAAAATAATTTAACAGTGAAAAGTGGACAAGAGAAAAGTTGTATAAGAATGTTTTAATGATTTAAAACAGTACAGAACATTAACATCAAATCAGCTTCTTCCGATCCGAGTTTGCAATTGTTATTACAAACATAAAATGCATTGGAAAAACGTTATCCTGATACTTGCGATACCTCAGAAAAGTGTACTCTGGCATAATTTATCACACTCTTTATATTATATTGTTATGTGGCCCAGGTTAGTTAATATTCTAGTTAGGGTATTAGTGTGGCTCATATTGGCCTACACTTTCTCCACTCAGGATTTGCCAGCTGGTCTTGCTTCAGTGCCCATAAAGCCTCTCCTTCTCTTCCTTTTGCCCATTTTTTTTCTTTTTCTTTTTTTGTCATTGCTGCTTGCACCCTCATCTCTCTCTTCCTGAGTGAGCAGGATCAATAGGCAGGCCTGGTGTAAGATGGTGGCTTATCACAATGTCAGTCACTGGCATCTGAAGGGAAAGCTACAATGCGAGAGAGAGAGAGAGAGAGAGAGAGAGAGAGAGAGAGAGAGAGAGAGATGGAGAGATGGAGATGGAGATGGCGGGAGGAAGGTGGTGGTGGATGGGAGAGATCACCACGACTTCTGCTTAGACAGTGACCTGACTGTAGTGCACCGTCCTCACTCACTGACTCGACTCAGATGACAGACAAGTTTACAGTGCCTTGCATAAGTATTCACCCCCTTGAACTTTTTTTATATTGTAGTGTTACACTATCTGGAACTGAAAAGGACTTAATTGGCATTAGTAAAACCTAAATCTACACAAAACAGCTATTAATACTGAAGTTGTAGGAATTAATATAGTTTGCAAAATTGTTTACCAATAGAAGTTTTCACCCCCTGTTTATTTCTGGTGCAGGTTGATTGGAGAATGCATCTGTTTCTGGGTGGCCTCAGAACCTACCTAAACAAACCGCATCATAAAGACCAAGCAGCAATCGAAACAAGTCCATGACAATGTTGTGAAACAATATCAATCAGAATTTGGTTATAATAAATAGCCCTAACTTTGAACATCCTACAGGGCATTATTAAGTCCATTAATTTTAAAAATGTGAAAGAATATGGCACAACCACAAAATCAAAACTAAAAGTCAGGGAGTTGCCAGATCATTCAGACCATTGCGATGATTTGTAATCCTTTCTGTTGTACATAATCTTTTCAAACCAAATTAACTTTATATATGCTTGTCACATGGGTGATGGTGCAGTGGTTAGCACTGTCGCCTCACAGTAAGAAGGTCCTGGGTTCGATCCCCGGGTCATCCAGCGTACCTTTCTGTGTGGAGTTTGCATAAATTACCCGTAGGTGTGAATGCGAGCGTGTGTGGTTGTTTGTCTGTGTTGGCCCTGTGGTGGACTGGCCATCTGCCCAGGGTGTACCCCGCCTCTCGCCCGAAAATGCTGGGATTGGCTCCAGCTTCCCCGCGACCCAGATGGATAAAGCGGTATAGATATGGATGGATGGATGGATGGATGGATGGATGCACTTCACATATAATCACAATTATGTTCATTTCAATTCCAGGTTATAAAATATGGAAAAGTTCAATGGGAGTTAATACTTATGCAAGTGCTATTTAAATATATAAAAAATCTTAATGACTTAATTAGCAGTGGTTTGACCCATTATTATCATTGGGTTGTTGTTTTTTTTGGGGGGGGGTTGCCCTTGGTGATAACCTGCAAAATTAAATGGGATTTTAATTGATTCATCACATTGCAGTAGACTCTCCCACACTCTTCTAGCAAGTTAAAGATTTGTTCAAGCATTGCCTTTTTCATATCACTCAAATTTTTGGTTTGGGATTGTGCTACATCTCCCACTGTGTATTGTTTTATTAAAATGGCAAAATAGTTAAGCACTGTCTAATTATTATTGGTAGTAAAAGGTTTGAAGTGTTAAACATTATTTTTGTGTGTTTTGGCACAGATGGTTCCACTTATCCATGAAGCTACAGAAACACTACTGAACAACCTAAAGACTTATGCAGAGTCTGGAGAGAGCGTTGACATCCACAGGTATGACTGTGTCTGTGGGCATGTTTTTATATCTTAATGGAGAACAGATTTCCATTTTTTGACCTTGTAGTGACATCTGGCTGGTCCCCATGAGGAAAAGTGATTTTTAAAATGAAATCTGAACATTAAAAAAAGAGCCAAAAGGTTTTCTTGAAGTGTATACTGCTTAAAAGCTTGTGGTGGTAACTCATTAATATTTTCCTGCAGGTGTTTTGGTTGCTTCACTATGGATGTGATAGCAAGTGTGGCATTTGGCATGGATGTGGACTCACAGAACACCCCCAACGATCCATTTGTGCACTACGCCTCCAAGTTCTTTGCCTTCAATTTTTTCAGACCCATCATGCTCTTCTTCAGTATGTTACACTGTCACATTTTGCCATTCATCTAATCCAAAACTCCTTCAGTGCCCATTATTTCCCATTTAATTATTCAACAGCTGAGGTCACACCACATAGGGAGCTCCTTAAACGACTATTTGATATGAACTTTAATGAAGGCAGTATAAAGATATAGCACATTTATTGTAGGCTGGAGAAAGAGGTCTCATATAAAATGCCTTTGTCCTTGTGTTTATGACTTAAGAATATTGGTAAATGGCCTTGTGGTTGTCCTTTGTGCTTTTAGTGAATTTCCCGTTCCTGGTTGGGCCGCTCAGTGGCTTGATCCAAGATAAAGATCGCAATGAGTTGAGCAAATTCTTCACCACTTGCATTCAGAAACTTATAAAGCAGAGGGATGCGTTGCCACCCAGTCAGGTACAGTACAACCTTGGAGAAATTAATAAAAATAAAAAAACATCAGCTATGCATATAGTTGAGTACAGTAATATAGTTTCATGCCCCATGATTTCTGGGTATATATGGAAAATGTGCATCCATCTTGCACATTTTTGCAGAAAATAAATTGAAACTATAGTCAAGACCACCATTATAAAGTCCAAGACCAGGACTAGCCAACATTGAGTCAAGACTGAATTTTAAGGGGGTAGAGGCCATGTCAAAACCAAAAAAGGCATTCCTTTTCTTCAACTAGTTGGCGTCATTTGTACATCGTGTCAATGATTAGGCTATGTTTTCTAGAAGAAGGAATTACCTTTTTTGTCGAAAAGTCAACATGAACATTATTTTTTAACATTAATCAATGCCAAGACCAAGACCAGACTCGAGTTCTATAGCTCTAGCTAGTGTATTCTTCAACAAGACATCCATAATGTTTTTCAAGGTTTGAATATAAGAAGTGAAAATGTGATTTGATGTGATTTGAAGAAAGCAGAGCATTATATTTGGCAAGGTTATTAGAACTGATATGTGAAGAGGACTTGAGGATGAGTATTGTAAATATTATACACAGATAAGATGGAGGCAAATGGAGTGCATGCAAGTTATTTGAGAACATTTATATCTTATTCACTAAGGGAGTGAATACTAACTTATAATAACTTGTAATACTTTTATGTTTTTCACAGTTAATATTCACTCACGATTTTTGTTACTTGTGACCATCTGTGAAACCAAATAGAATAAATTTTTTTGACTTATTTATTTTGCCCTATCTTTTACAGTAATGCATTTCTCCTTACAATCTCCTGTCTTAACCTTTGTCCTATATCTTTGATAGAGACGGAGGGACTTCATGCAGCTGATGCTGGATGTGAGGAGCAGTAAGGAGTGTGTGTCCCTGGATCACTTTGACGTGGTTAATCAAGCAGATGAGCAAGTTGTGGCTGATGGAAAGGCGGAAAGCTGTAACGAGTCAGAAAAACGCAGCCAGCAGAAAAGGATGATGACTGAGGATGAAATCATAGGCCAGGCCTTCATCTTCCTCGTTGCTGGCTATGAGACGAGCAGTAACACTCTTGCATTCGCTTGCTACCTGCTGGCTACCCACCCAGAATGTCAGGAGAAGGTTCAGAGAGAGGTGGACAACTTCTTCAGCAGATATGTGAGTGAAAAAATGCAGTAGCATCTAACTCCACCTTAACATTTAGCATTTAACACAGTGAATTTGTATGAGCTGCCACCCAGTCAAGTACAGTGCACCCTTGAAGAAATGAAAAAGATCTCATCATTTAACTCCCTGAACACATTAAATACACCCACTGTCTACTTTAAGAGAAAAAACTGTCCACCTGCACATTCATGCAGTTATCTAATCAGCCGATCCTGTGAAAACAGTGCAATGCATAAAGTCATGCAGATACAGGTGAAGAGCTTCAGTTAATGTTCACAATAAACATCAGAATAGGGGAAATGTGATCTCAGTGACTCTAACCATCGGATGGTGGTTGGTGCCAGATGGGCTTGTTTGAGTATTTCAGAAATTGCCAATCTCCTTGGATTTTCACACCCAGCAGTCTCTAGGGTTTATAGAGAATTGTCCAAAAAACAAAAAACAATAAGCGAGCAACAGTTCTGTGGCTGGATACGCTTTGTTGAGAAATGAAGTCAGAGGAAAATGCCCAGAGTGGTTTGAACTGTCAGGAAGGATATAGTAACTCAAATAATCACTCTTTATAACAGTAGTGAGCAGAAAAGCATTTCAGCATGCACAAAACATTGAATCTTGTTTCCAACAAATCATCAAACCACTCCTGTTAGCCAAGAACCGAAATCTGAGGCTAGACTCTGATCTGAGAGACAGACTCACAAAACTGGACAGTTGAAAACTAGAAAAAAAAATGACTGGAGCTTTTTCCAGTCTTCATCTGTCCGGTTTTGATGAGCCTGTGCCCATGATAGCCCTGTGAAATGAGTAGGTGTACAGGTGTTCATACTAAAGTGGACAGTGAGTGCATGTTTATGTTGAAATATTTGTGATGTGCTCAGCCATTCTGGTGCTGATTTGTTGGTTTTCATTATTCCTGTGAGAGTTTAGTAGATGTGTGCAAGTTGTTCAGTAAATTTTTCCTTTTAATAGGATCAGGTGTTGATTTCTGTCATATATTTATGCAGTTTGCTTACTAAAATCTGATTCTTTTTTTGACCATGTATTATTGCAGAAAAGATTCCAAAGATGGGTTGCATTTTAAGTCAGCTCTTCATTTTTAAATGTGTTGTAGTTTGTTGTAATATCTCTGTGTATTATGCCTTCTGTTGTTTCCACAGCAAATACTGTGTGCCAGACTAACAAATAAAAATTTCAGAGCAACCACTGCATTGAAAAGCAAGCTGTGTTTGGTTATGGAGCCTCAACAATGTGGGTACTGTCTGTCTGAATGCTGAGCGTTCTCCTGCATTCTCCCTTTTTCTGTACAAGCACTCAGTGCAATGGAACACACAGACCCACTCATAAATATAGCACAGGTTTGCAATAATGGTGGCACTTCTTGGGTGTGTGTGCTTGTGTGCGTGTGTGCGTGCGTGCGTGCGTGCGTGGAAGAGAATGCAAGAAACAGAGAATGGTAAGGGATGACTCCTAGCTGAAAACTGCAGTCTATGTGCAGAGAGAGGAAGCATGATGGTAGGAAAAGAGCAGAGGGGTCTGAGCAGGTCTATTCAGTGTGTGCTGTTAAAGGAAATAAAGGTCTCTGGCTGACCCACATTGCTTTTTCTGTCATTATCACTTCTCCGTGAATTCACTTTACCCTGCAAAGTAGCATTCCAAAGTCAGGGATGCAGATAAGCAGAACTGCATAATGCAATTTTTCACAAAATATGTGATTAAAAAAGACTGGGAGGTGCGACTGCATGACGCCGTGTTCAGATAAACAGCTCATGGCGAAAAATCAGAGAGCACTAAGAGCAGGAAGTGTTTTAGCAGCTCTGACTACACTAGAGCACTGGCAGTTCTATTCAGCTCCTTGTCCTCTTTTCTCATAATGCCACGGTAATAGCTGACACATAAACCCGGCCTTGTTAAGCACGCGCCTGCATCTGCTGAATCTTAATACCTGCAGCCAAGGCCAGGCAGCCGCTCGGATCAAACGCAGAGCTAGCCCATCTCAATGACTCCCTTTCTCCACTTTCATCTTATACACTTACTCCCATTGACTCTCTCATGCTCCATTTAGCCCTGCTCAGGAAGTCTGCGTCTTTTTAGCGTCTTTTTTTCTTTTTGGGGCAACGGGGAGTTTGGAAATGTAAACCTTGGCTGCAGCTCTCTGGGCATCATTTGTTACCAATGGCAGCTTATGCATGAAACTCCTTTTTCTTCAGTCATGCTTTTTATGAAATGAGTCCTATTCAATTTTTTTGCTTGGTTGTTCCAAAAAGGGAAATCTTTATTAGATAAGTCAATCAGATGATGTTGGATTCAGAATTTGCTTATTTTGTTTTTGTTTCATTATCCATTTGGTAACACATTTCAATTGAATGACATAAAGCACCTGCAGTTTACTTTTTATTTTTAAGTATAACATAGTAGGGTGCTGTCATACGCATTAATTTTTTGTGCTTGTACATTTTGAAAAGTTTTAAAGAAAGTTTTCGCAGCTCTTGCAGATCTCTCATCTTTGAGCTGTGCAGTTGTATATGGTGTCAGCAGGACTGGGTTTCTGTTGGTGCGTTTAGAAGACGTGACTGCAGCAATAGCAGTGCTCTTTAAGTTTTACATGGAGCAGCTGGGCATCAGTCCACAGCAAGCCATCTGACCATAGTGGATATGAAGGTCAGTGCATCCCCCCCGGCTGAGGCTGCACTGCCTGGCACGACTTTTGAATTTAGCTCACTGAGGAGCAAAGGGCCTTTCAGTTTATTTTGTAAATGCATCTCGCTGTGCTCAAACTGAATGCTCCTCGGCTCTGAAAGCTTTTCAAATGTCACTCTCTTGCTCAAGCGGCACAGCGCACCGAGGCTGTACCATAACACTGATGTACACAGATGAAGTAAAACACTTTAAAATGTCAACCTTTTTAATAGGTACTTATCATACTATTTGAATGACTAATTGTTGTGTGCTGTTTCTGAGCTATTAATACTACGTTCATGTTTAATTCATGTGCTGCTTTGAGCCCAAAATGGCATCATTTGCTCTTGGACTTAAATGTTTTATTTGCTTAGCAGTTAGTATCAGTAGCTTTCTTGGCTGTAGGTGCATCACTGGGCAACATATGTGGCCTTGTTTATCTTCTTCTAAATGGCAGTTATGAGATCAAAGTAGAGACCAAATTTTGTTTGGTAATGTTTGATAGCTTTCATGGTTATGTAGCTGCGGAGATGACATGGTGGTTACGCCCACAAATTAATACAGTGAGACCACAGGTTAAACTTCTTGCAGTCACAAATTAAGTTTCATGTGTACAGGAATTAATATATTAAGGCCACAAATAAGGCTATGTTTCTTACACTATTTCATGGCCATGAAAAATGTGGCCAACAGAATATGGCCATTTCCATCAATCTTGGAATAATGCACAAAGTTAAACTGGAAAGTTAAACTCGTATAAGCTTAAGCAAATTCTCAAAAGGAGTAGATTTTTTTGGCCCATTCCCACCAAATAATTAACCGGAGGCCTCATGTTAAGTATGATGTTCCCAGAACACTTTAAGTCATGGGCTCAAGTTACACAATTTGTGGCCACAGCTTTGGTATCTCACCACCACAACATAATAATTCCATGAGATACCTCAAAATATTAACTCCTAGCCTCAATATGATTCATGGTCATGCCTTATTGAAAAATAACCACCATGTCACTTCAGCGGTTTTGAACTGTACATGATAGATACAATAAAAGATTTATTTGTTCAGCAGTCACTGTCATACCTTCTTGGCTGTAGATTCTAGATACTAAGTTAGAGGATAGATAGGAATGGAGTATTTTTCACCTTCAGAATGTCATTCTTACTAAACCTCTGTTTTTTACATAAGCAGTATCACTGACTCAGAGCTGCCTCCAAGCTCCAACATGCAACAGTTTTACCATCGGGTGGTTTAAGAGGCAAAAATGCTAATTTCTTGCTGCCTGTCTGAGTGTGTGTGGCACACATCGTGTCAAGGCTCTCATTTTCTCTTCCTGCATTGTGCGGTGGCTCCCCAGGGTGTCCCTCATTAATTTGCCCTTTTTTTATCTACATAAATAGCAGAGTGAGATGAAGCAGAGCGTCACCTAATGAGTCAGCCAGAGGTGGGAGACGAGGGCAGGAAGGCGAGCCATGTAGCAAAATTACACATTTACTGCTTCAGCCATTACTGCTTTCTGAAAAAGAAAGCTTTGGAGAAGAAAAAGACAAAATTCATGTCCAAATTCATTCTCAATTTACCATATAGTGCACTATTTGGATGTTCACAATTTTACAAATCCAGGCTACAACTGCACACAATAAGCACAACGATTTATTTTAGCTTTAAATTTACTTTCCAGAGACATCATGTATAAGTGATGATTGTAAAACGTAATACTAGAGCCAACAGTACATGGTGGTGTATTTAATTTTTATTTTAGTTTCAGATTTGGTGAATGAAATGAGTATTTACACTGGAACATTCGTCTATATTCAGAGATAGGTTATGCACATATAAAATGCAATGATATAGAGCATGAATGAAAAGATGACAAGCACTGAAATAGACATTGTAATGTAATTGTAATGATGAGATTAATTACAGCAAATTTGTCTTAAATTAACAATATAGCATCCACACTAATTGTTGTTAAGGTGCCTTGATACATTTTTGGATGTAGTGTTTTGTGTAGAGCAGTTTCAGTTGTAGAACAGTAAATTAGTGAGTGAAGGAGGGATTTCAGATACAGTGAAGGATTTTTAAGCTGTCCGTACTGAAGTCTCTGACATTCTCAGATTTTAATATGGTTATTGTTTACCACCACTATTCTGTTCTATTCTGTTCTATTCATGCCATGTCACATCACGTCAAGTCACACCAAGTCAATTCAAGTCAATTCCATTTGTATAGCACATTTAAGAATGGACATTATCACAAAGCAGCTTTACAGAAATACTTGTATATAAATTAGGAATATAAATTTAAAATTTATAAATGTATCCCCAATGAGCAAGCCAATGGTGATGGTGGCAAGGAAAAACTCCCTGAGACAATATGAGGGAGAAACCATGAGAGGAACTAGACTAAAAAGGGAACCCATCTTCACATGAGCTTAAGTGCAACTTATTATCATCAGAGTTATTTCTGAATTCATTATAGTTTTATCGTGAAGTGTATTTTGTTGATGTTATCAACTATTCAGTGATGGAAGCTTGAGTGCAAATCTGTTCATAGCAATTGCAGTCCTAAGGTTAAGAACATTCACAGCCATCTTTATTGTTTCTATGTTGTGCCATCCAGGATGGATCAGGCAGGTTCTGAGAGCAGAAGGGGTCAGGATCACTGATATCTCAGGAGTAGCATGGGTAGTACGAGAGAGAGAGAGAGAGAGAGAGAGAGAGAAACAGTGAGAGAGAGAGAGAGAGAGAGAGAGAGAGAGAGAGAGAGAGAGAGAATATTAGCTATAATAATTGTTTCATAATTTATAGAGAACATCTAATATTGTGTACTCAACTAGTTTTGCTGGAGTCCCTGCTTGCACTATGACAGAAGGTAAAACAGATATTAGGGCACCCTGTGACATAAAGTCACTCCACCATCAACAAACTTGAGTGATCCTGAGAGAGTGGGTTGGCAACAGCATCCAAATATCCCAGTTCACCAAAACACTCTATGTCCATGAACACTCCTGATCTGCTGTTTTACCTAAGAAAAATATATTAACAAAAGGCTTGACTAAACAATTATATTTTCAGGCTAGAATTAAAGACTGAGACCTGTGTCTACGTCCCGAACACTAACTGGAAGGCTGTTCCATAACTGAGGGGCTTTGTAAGAGAAAGCTCTGCCCCCTGTGGTAGCCTTCATTATTTGAGGTACCAACAAAGATCCTGCACCTTTTGATCAAAGCAGGCATGTGGGATCATAAAAGACCAGATGTTCACTTCGGTGCAGCAGCATGAGACTATTCGGTGCTTTATAGGTCAATGGTAGTGTTTTATAATCAATGCAAAATTTGATTGGGAGCCACTGCAGTGTGAATAAGATGGGGTGATGTGGTCATATCTTCTGCACCTACTGGAACATCCAGACAGCAAGGCATTACAATAATCTAACCTAGAGGTAACAAAAGTATGAATTGGTTTTTCTGCTTCATGTATTGACATTATATTTCTTATCTTAGCATTATTTCTGAGATGGAAGAAGGCTGTCCTAGTAATACTGTATCTATGTACATGAGCTTTAAAGGAGAGACTGGAGTCCATAATCACACCGAGGTGTTTTACTGCTGCACATTATGAAACAGAAAGGACATCCAGAGTTACTATGTAATCAGAAAGCTTACTTGTAGCCTCATGTGGTCGTAGTACAAGTACTTCTGTCTTGTCGGAGTTAGGTAGAAGGAAGTTAATAAGGTGTTCACTACCACTCTGTGCTTTGAACATACCACAGAACTGCATGGTTTGATATTCTATCTCAGACTGAGTTTGAAGTACTGTTATGAACTCCTTGTTACCTAATACACAGTGTAGGGGGTCATGAAAGAACACTAAAAGCTATGAGCTGATGTTACTCATGATGTTACACATGAATAGAGCATGGTATTTTAACAAAATGAGTGGCACTTTTTGAGATGAGTGGCAACCTTCATCTATTTTCATATACACTCAACCAACTTCAGAGCTTTCTGACTTTTTCATTCATAAGAGAAGCTTTGTAAGACATTATCTGGAGTGCATCTGATAGATTGACAGGATTAAAGGAACACAGAATAGTAAATATATCATACAAATATATGACAAAATATATTTATATAGTAAATATATCTGACATAAGTTTGGGGTTTAACAGTGTAATTACTAGAATAATTGAACTTTGTTGCTATACTTTATTACTTTGGAATATTTATTCTATTATTATTGAAATTGGCTATGTGAGCTCTAAAAACTTACTTTTTACTCCTTATATTTTTATTTAGACTTTCAAAGTAATTGTTGCAAATCTTGAAGGTCTGTTCCCTATATATCAATTTAATGGGGCTCAATTTAACATCCAATCATCCTAGCATTGACTCCAGTAGCTAACATAAATTGTCTAGACAGTTAGTCAAATACTTGTTAGTCAAATACTCATCTTCTAACAGTTTTAGATAAGTAAGAAAAATTGCTTTTTATTTGAAAACATGACTAACAATTTCATCAGTTAAAACTTTAACTTTTCTTTTTACTTGAATACATTTTAGCTGGGTGCTTCCACTTTTAAATGGGTACAATTTTGTTACCCACATTACATAACACATTATCTATTTCTTGGCAATGAAAAATGTAACTCATGGCAACTATTACATTTGAAAATTTTAAAAAGAAATCAATTAAACCATTGTGGCCAGTAGAACATAAGGCTGGAGATGGCTAGGAATATAGAGCTTCACTCTTAACTTCTATCTCAGAGTTATGCATAAAAGATATACTCAAATTCTTTTTAAAATATTTATTTGTTCTGCAGTCACTGTCATGCTTTCTTGGCTGTAGATCCTAGATGCTAAATTAGTAGACAGATAGGACTGGAGCATCTTTCACCTTCAGGCTGTCACTCTTACTAAGCCTCTGTTTTTTACATAAGCAGTATCACTGACTCAGAGCTGCCTCAGCGCTCCAGCATGCAACATTTTTACCCACGGGTGGTTTAAGCGATAAAAACGCAAATTCCGTGCTGCCTACCTAAGTGAGAATCATCACAGTTTTGGATAAGTAATAAAGGTTTTCACATGAAAAAATGGCATCAGTTACAACATTTCATCAGTTAAAATATTAACTTTTTACTTTGACTTGGATACATTTTTGGCTGGATGCTCCCACTGAGTATGTCGTATGACAGATTATCTATATACTTTGGAGGCATGGTGGTGCACCGGTTAGCACTGTGACCTCACAGCAATAAGGTTCTGGGTTTGTCCCTGCCAGCTTTATTATAAATGGCCCATAGGTATGAATGTGAGTGTTCATGGTTGTTCATCTTTGCAATAGTTTGGTGACCTTCCCAGGGTGTACCTCACCTCTCTCCCGAAATCAGCTGGGATTGGCTCCAGCTTTCCTGGGACCCTTAAAGGATAAGTGGTATAGATAATGGATGGATCTACATGCTTTCAATTAAGTATAATTTCTCTATAATTTTCCACCCCTGGGTTTAAAACACAGAGGAATTGATATCTTATTCTTAAAAAATTTATATATACAGATCATGGCAGCTCTTTAGAGAAGACAAAAGGCACGGGCAAGGTTAGACAGCTGTACATAAAGAGGGTGAAAATATGAACATGAGACAAAGATTCAGGAAGGTGTGAAACAGATAGAATGAGAGGAAGCAAAGGAAAAGGTGAAAGAAACAAAGACAGGAAGTAACAGTGACTGGTGGGAGGTGGGAGTGAGCCTAGCTGCCAGGGCTAAAAAGAGAGAGAGAGAGAGAGAGAGAGAGAGAGAGAGAGAAGGGAGTGCAGCCTGACTTTCCTGTACGTGAATAATTCATTCGTGCTGTGCCTGTGAGGCTGAATCTCCAGGAGGCTCTTTCCCTCACTCATCACCCTTCACTCATATCACTCAGCCCCAAATAAAGACCATGCATCTTGGCTGCTAAATTCAATAACGCAGCTCTTAGTCCAGCACACACCACAGCACTACAGCTGTCAGTTTCTAATCAAAGTGCTATTATTTGTCGTGTTGCTTTTTGTGAACCTTGAATCAAGAGTATAGAAATTATTTCTAGCGCTTCCTGATTGTGAACGATCCTTTGTTTACTTAAAGGATATGTCGCGTGCTTGGTGATTCCACAGCACAGAGCAAGAGAGAGGATGAGACTACAGGACTCACAATTGCATCACTTTCTTATTCTATTCTCCCTCTTCATCTCTCTCTCTCTCTCTCTCTCTCTCTCTCTCTCTCTTTCACACACACACACACACACACACACACTCTTTTTCTCTCTCACTCACTAGCTGAGATGAAGGCTGTATGGTGTGTGAGTAGCCTCGCATCCCTGGGGTCAGAACTGCAAAGCTTGGACACTTTGATTAGGAGAGCTGAAGCTCAGCAGGTGAAAGACACTGAACCACACTCACAGCCAACTCTCATCCAGCGTCTCATCAAACTGGCACAGAAGAGTTTATTTAGTGTAAGATGAAATGATTAGAGAAGCAGAGAGGAGGGAAAGGATTAAGGCTTTGCAAAGAATGTTAAAAATAGTCACACCTTGAATTAATACCTGACCTTTATTGAGATGGCCATACTTGCTGTTCCTCAAACAGACGAAAGGATTTGTATAGCACTTCTTCCCCATCCTTAGTCATCCCATGCTTGGGCATGCTTGTCTCACACTGATGAGGAGATGGTAATGCATTCTGTGGATATGGTGAAAGGCAGAACGATGTGTAGAGAGCTGAGACCAGTGATCATGAAGGGAAGGTTCAGTAACTGATCTCTCTCTCTCTTTCTCTCTCTTTTTTTTCTTTCTCTTTCTCTGTCTCTCAGAATAGTGGGAGCATAATAATGGAAAATTGAGATTTTCAAAGAAACGCACGACGGATCAGCATTTCTGTCACTTGCCATACATTCTGTCTGTGTTGCGGTCCAATCACCCTGTGTCTCCCCATGTCCTCATGGGGTACCCCAGGTACTTCGGTTTTCACCTACCTCCCAAATATATGCACAAGGTGCACAAAACACAAGGTGGATTGGCTATGGTAATTTGCCCCAGGAGTGAATAAGTGTGTGATTTTGTGTGTATGGTGCCATGCAATGGATCAGCGTTACATTGAGGGTACAGTATATTGCTGCCTTTCACCCAGTTTCCATCATAGGCTCTGAATAAACCAAGACCCTGACCAGGATAAGGGAATTACTGAAGATAAACAAATGAATGGAAGATATGGACATAAGTTATACATTGGTTAGGCACTTTTATTTAAAGAACGTACACATTTAGAAAAAAATTTACTTGGGTAGTCATCATTGTACTAACTTCTCTCTAACAGAATTTCAGGTATTTGTGTTCAGGTTTTTGTGTTCAGTCCTGAACTATTTGTAGTAGCATGAACATCTATTTATCCATAGATACTCCAAAGCACTTCTGTAATTTGCTTTAGATAAAGGTCTAGTCATATACTAGTATTACGTTTAATATGTCAGCTGTGTAAAATCATCATAAAATCATCATAAAATCTTTTTGCATGGACTTTGAGAATGCTTACAGGAGCATCAGAGCTACTAATGGGAATTGTTTTAGTGGCCTGCTAATTTGCTGTGTAGTTACAGCTTGTTTTTTGTTTATTCTCGCTGCTCAATAAGGATATTTCACATCAATTGCTATTTCTGTCAATATTGGTCTGTATCATAATATGTAATGCATGCAGTTATTGTTTCATGTAATAGTGAAATTTAGCAAACTATTCATGCAGCTACACACACTATAATCACCACCTACACAGTATACACTTAATTACCAGTTATTTGAATCTACAATAGCTGGCCGTTTTATAAAGTCCAACGTTATTGACTGAGGCTCAGCTGTACTGGAGATTTTAAAAACTGTTGTTTCCACCATTCAGGTAATCTCTGCTCAGCAGTGATCCAGTGGTGCTCCCTTTACACTGATGGATTGAATAAAAGAAGCATGGTAAATTATTCATGAACTACTGCCAGTAATTGAACACCTTTGCAATGACCTGCATAGATACCTGTGTAAAATGGCTAGTGAGTGAAGGTACAATATTGATGTAGCTAATACTACAACTGACAATATCCTGAGTTTCAAATAATATTTGAAATACTGTATTTTGCTCAGTGCTTATGCATGCTAATAAATTTATTATTTATCCATCTGGGTCTCCGGGAAGCTGGAGCCAATCCCAGCATCTTCGTGCGGGTTCCACCCTGGGCAGGTCGCCAGTCCACCACAGGGCCAACACAGACAAACAGCCACACACGCTCGCATTCACACCTATGG
>JAQQZR010000037.1:6845131-6867732 GCA_030068235.1 Notoglanidium macrostoma | reverse complement strand
TTCTTTTGATACACTGCAAATAATATATCTTAGCAAGTGAAAATATTTTGAAGGTGGTATGTTTCTAATAATAAAATGATTCTAAATCAAATGTTATTCTGTCTGCTTTAGATTTTGCTTATAATTACAAAAATGATCTGCCAATAGAACAAGACTATTTCAAGGTTGAAATTAGTAAAAATGTCTAGAAATTAATGTTTGTTGTAAACGAAAATACTAAATTAGTTTGATTATAATCAAGATATAATTTTTTGCAGTCTACCAGTTCTTCATAATTAAGGGCATTTAAATTATATTTAATTAAGCTTTTAATTAAAGTCAAGTAAACTGCATACCTTGTAGGTGTGGTCGGGAAGGGCTTCCTTTTCCCAATAATCAGGAACATTCATAAGGGACGAGCTGCAACTTTCACTGCTGTGGGAATGTGGGAACACATTAAGGATAATATTGACAAAAAATATCCTTAAAAACACTGCACTACATTCAGATGATACCTTTTTAGTTTTCTCTCAACTTCTTCAGTAGAGATAAACCTAGGCCTCCTCCGAATGTGTCGTATTGTCATGTGCTTAAGGTTTTGCTGATACATGCCTGCATTTCAAATATCTCGGTATGTAAATTACAATGGATTTATTTTAATTGAATGTATGCCAGTAAGTCTAGGACATTAGACATACCTCCAAAGTTAAGAATATACTCATGGCTCTCAGATCTGAATGGCAGTTTATCTTTAGGGTCTTTGAGGTAAGCATCTTCCAGGGTTTTCGACGTAACCAAAGCCTTACGCTTTGCATCCTCCTACACGACACATTTCACTTGTAAAACACAGCATCTGAGTTGTTTTTTAAGCAGTTTTCTACCAAATGTGTCAGAAATGTGAAAGTAAGAAATTGCTTTGTACTGATGTTTGTAAAATAAAAACATTTATTGGTTACACTGCTAGACACTAATGGACTTACTACTTACTATTGTATAATGCCAACCTAATCTAGTCCTTATAAAGGAAAAAACCAACCCCACAGCCATATTCAATCCATCTTCCTTTTTCATCCTTCCAGTACCAAAGCCAGGTAGTGGTCAGGATAAAGTGAGGAGGTTTGTTAACAGAGGACACTGTGGACAGACGACGAACCCGCATCCCATCATATGTCATAGAGTCGAAGTTCACCTGAGTAAACCCTATACTGGGGCAGGAACATGCTTGTTATTATAAGTAATACATTTCAGTAATATGCTATGAAAATACGGTCATGCTATCATTTCAATAATTTAATAATACCTCCTGTTATTATCCGGAATACAGTAGGCCCTCTCAATATCCTCTCCATTTGAGAAGTCTTTCCAAGTTCCACTATTTAAATACTGCCATTTATAAGGCAGGTGATGATGTACACGGGCACATTTCTCTAAAGAGGAAATACAATATCTGAGAGGCATTAATTGTGTCAATCAAACAAAACACACAGCTGCAGGAGATGCAATGAAAGCAGTAGCAAAGTTTTGGTATACAAACGAAAACATTTGTCGCTTGCCCATAAGGGCAGATGGGCCCTTATGATGTAGATGTAGCCCAGTCATATTTATCAGCCATTCAAAAATGTTCTAATTCAAAAAAGTCCTAATACACAAGTCCATGCGTTTCCATCTTTTTGGAATGACCAGCAATTTAACAGTGTTTCTATATTAAAGGTAAAAGCTGATGTTCCTTTGATTTAATCACCTTTCTAGATGTTGTGCAAACATGCTGTCATTTATCTCCATATACCTTTTGACCTAGTGGTCACAAATGGGAACTGCAACAAGCTCTAATAGAGGCTCACTGGGGCGTGAATCTATGGGTTCATGACAATTTTCAGGCTGGGAGGAGCAGCGGACAGAACCATTTTTTTATGTCTCAATTATTTCAAATTGGGCTAGTTTAAAAATGTTCCATGATTGCCAAGATTTTGCTTTATAGCAAGTATTTGGAATTAAAAATAATACATATCTGCAAACAAAGGCCACTCTTTTTGGTGACCTCGTTTCTTATGCAAAGACAAAGAAAAAGGAAGAAACCTTGCCAATGTTGCCTTACAAAATTAACATAATTTGTGTACATCATGCAAGTATGAGAGAACTTGTCCTTATTTTTTATATGCACTAGCTACTATTCAAATGGTATTCTTTTTACATGAATGTTTTCCATGTTTTGCTATTTTTATGACATTTAAAAATGGATGAAATTTTCTCTGAAAACATTCAGCATGTTCTAAATAAAGGTCTGATGTGGATACCTTTGAAAGTACATCCTCTGCGTATGAAGAAGAGGCAGATTTCTTCAGAATCTACCTCACACACTGCTGCACTGTTTGGCTGCTTGGTGCTCATTTCTGGTTTCACTGTATTACAACAACAAAGTGCATGGCAAGATCAGAAGAGTATGTTCACTATAAGAACTGTGTGTATATGGGTGGGAGGGAGGACAAAACAATAAAATTTAATAATATCACTTTTTACCTGTTTCTACTCTCTGAGCTGGTTTGCCTTTGTAACAGGAAATGAGAAAGCTGTTCTTGTAGGTTTTAAGAAACCCATGAATTTCATCTTTGCCAAGTCCATGACTAAGGATCTTCATGCTGTTTGTATCAAACTTATGAGCTCGTTTGCATTCAATTCCAAATTTACAGTTATCCTGCAGAAAGTGCTGGCAGGCATGCAAATTGGTGCAGGACGTTGAATACTTGCAACTGCCATGCTCTCCATTTCCTTTATTGTAGTGAGAGCATACCTAAATGATGTTAAATTACAAAATGTAAAAACTCTATGCAGTCGCTTGGGATGTAGAAATGTTTTTATAAAGGATTTGATATTTCATAAACATGATGAACCACAAATGGTGCGTAACACAATCAACCTGAGGCAGTAGTGATGGATCATTCTGTAGCAGAAGCTGAAATAATTCTTTTTCCTTAAGATCTTGAAGACCTGCTTTTTTTAGGAGTGACGTGTTATGGGTAGACTTCACGTCATGGGACATTCTGCACTTGTCACTAGGGTAGAGGTTATGATCCATCAGCATAAACAGAAGCAGTGTATTGTAGAAATTGCAATTGAGTGTGTGTGCCTTTTAAATACACACTTGTGTGATTAAACCCATCTGGATGATGCACAAAGTAGTAGAAAACAAGAAAAACAAGTCTGATAACATTTTTATTTTATGGTGCATGCTGTTGTATGTCTAACCACACCCCACACTCTTATACACATTAAACTTTCTGTAAAATAAAACTTAAAAACAAACAGAACTTATTGCATTGCTGTATTGTACTGTTACTATTTGTATCCACTGGTAAAATGCACGATTAGCTGATGCTTTCATACACCTTTTGGAGCTGTAAATGATTGAGTTTATACTTCAGAATCTGTCAGTTGCTTACAAATCATGCTCATCCGTGGAGTGAGTGACAACATCTGAACCTGGCATTAAACTACTAGGAACTAAATGAGAAGTGATGTCCAGCTAATGTTAGCTCTGGTTTAAGAACGTAGTGGAAATACAATCAAATGAAATTTTAAATTCATATGTAGATTCTGTAAAATACCAATAATTAGTAAGTGAATTATTATTCAGCCAAAAGTTAATTTACTTCATTAGTGAAACTGAGAATCATGTTTACAAAGTTTACATTTTATTTATTGAACTATACAAAAAAGGGAAATAGGGAAAAATAGTACTTACCCAAACTTACATGTTCCACAAACAAAATACTTGCAAATTTGCAGATGCTCACAGTTTCTACATTTCTCAGGAACATCTGGACACACACGAAGGTGTGTTTTTGCAATAACCAAAGTGTTGGGAGAACAGACAGAACCCTTTTTGCCATCTTCCGCAAGAACAAATTGAGTGTTTGCAGAGATGATCCCTATAAGATTCTGATCAGACACAACCTGCCCTTTTCTAATGGTCTGACTGAGCTCCCTAAACTCCAAGCATCCTTGTTTTTCCAGGAGAAGTCGAGTTATTTGACTCGGAGTGACAGAAGACATCTTTTTAACGTACTTTAGCAGGAATAGGTGTGCTGTGAAATCTCTGACTGTTTCATTTGTTCATAAATGAAAGTGAAACTGGTCTTGGTATCTGTCGTCCTGAAGGTGTGTATATCCAGCATTTGGCCACTCCCGGAAAAATAATTTGCAATTAATGCAAATTGCAATCGTGAAATTATAGTGAAGAAAGGGGTAAAACTGAGGCCTAAACCTATTGCTCCTGGAAGACCAGAGAGTAACCGAACCAAAAAGCACGAATGACTGAGATTGGGAGGAGTGGCTGTGCTTAGGACTGAACTTGACCGGAATTCAAACCCAGGATCTCCGGTTTACAACGCATAAGCATTATCCTGCTGCTCTCCCTGGCATAACTCAAGCTAGATGTGTATATTTCCATTTCCATTTTCGTTTCCTATATCTACCGACAACGCGGCAATCTAATGTCCGCGTGGTGAGCTGTGCTTTCCACAGGTTTTTAAGGTGTGAAGCCCAGCTGCGGCGCGCGGCGCATTTGCGTTGATTGCACCAGCATAAGCGTCGCTTAGCAACCGGGTCCATATCAGGACCCCGGCCTGGCCGGGGCGCTGCCTGTGCTGTGGCGTGGAGGTGGCAGTGTAGTGCATAAAATCGTGCAGATACGGGCCAACAGGCTTAGGTAATGTTAACATCAAACATCACAATGGGGAAGAAATGTCATCTCAGTCATTTTGACTGTGGCATGATAATTGTTGCCGGACAATCTGGTTTCAACTTCTGATCTCCTGGGATTTTAACCTGCAACAATCTTTAGAGTTTACTCAGAATGGTGCAATAAAGAAAAAACATCCAGTGAACTGCACCTCTGTGGATGGAAGCACCGTTTTGATGAAAGAGGTCAATGGAGAATGGCTAGACTGGTTTGAGCTGACAGAAAGGCTACAGTAACTCAAATAACCACTCTGTACAATTGTAGTGAGCAGAAATGCATCTTAGAATGCACAACATACGCTGTATGGACAAAAGTATTGGGACACCTGACCATTACACCAACAGGGACTTTAATGACATTGCATTCAAATACATAGACTTTAATATGGAGTTGGTCCCCCCTTTGCAGCTATAACAGCTTCCACTCTTCTTTCTGTGGGAATTTGTGCCAATTCAATCTGTAGAGCATTTATGAGGTCAGGCACTGATGTTGGATGAGAAGGCCTGGCTCTCAATCTCCGTTCCAGTTCATCCCAAAGGTGTTCTGTGGGGTTGAGGTCAGGGCTCTGTGCAGACCAGTCAAATTCTTCCTCACCGAACTCATCCAACCATGTCTTTATGGACCTTGCTTTGTGCACTGGGGAACAGTCATGCTGGAATAGAAAAGGGCCTTTCCCAAACTGTGTTCACAAAGTTGGAAGCATAGGGTTGTCCAAAATGGCTTGGTATGCTGAAGCATTAAGATTTCCCTTCACTGGAAGTAAGGGGCCTAAATCAAACCCTGAAAAACAGCCCCACACCATTATCCCTCCCCCACCAAAATTCACAGTTGGCACAATGCAGTCAGACAGGTAACGTTCTCCCAGCATCTGCCAAACTGAGATGCACCCATCTGATTGTCAAACAGAGAAGCGTGATTCGTCACTCCATAGAACGTGCTTCCACTGCTCCACAGTCCAGTGTTGGTGTGCTTTACACTACTCCATCCGACACTTGGCATTGGACTTGGTGATGTGAGGCTTGCATGCAGCAGCTCGGCCGTGGAAACCCATTTCATGAAGCTCCCGCTGCAGTTTTTGTGCTTACATTAATGCTAGTGGAAGTTTGGAAATCTTCAGCTATGGAATCACCAGAATGTTGGCGACCTTTACGCACCATGGTCCTTAGTATTCGTTGACCCCACTCTGTGACTTTGCGTGGTCTTCTGCTTCAAGGCTGAGTTGCTATAGTGCCTAAACACTTCAAATAACCAGTAATACCACTTACAGTTGACCGTGGAATATTCTGCAGGGATGAAATTTCTCAAACCGTCTTATTGCAAAGGTGGCATCCTATCACAGTACCATGTTTGAAGTCACTGATTTCTTCAGAACGACCCATTTTGTTTCACAAATGTTTGTAAAGGGAGAGTGCGTGGCTCGGTGCTTAATTTTATACACCTGTGGCAACGAGTCTGATTGAAATACCTGAATTCAGTAATTAAGAGGTGTGTCCCAATACTTTTGTCCATATAGTGTATCAAAACCTGAGGCACATGGGCTACAACAGCAGAAGACATCATCAGGTTCCTCTTTTGTCAGCCAAGAATAGAAAGCTAAGGCTGTAGTGGACACAGGTTCACCAAAACTGGACAGTTGAAGACTGTAAAAATGTAGCCTGGACTGATGAATCTCGGTTTCTACTGAGGCACACAGATAGGGACGGAATTTGGTGCCAACAGCATGAATCAATGAACACATCCTGCTTTGTGTCGACAGTCCAGGCTGGTGGAGGTGGTGTAATGGTGTGGGGAATGCTTTCTTAGCACACTTTGGGCCCATTATTTAAAAAATCAATCATCACTTGAATGTCACAGCCTATTTGAGTATTTTTGCTGACCATGTGCATCCCTTAATGTCCACAATTTACCCATCTTCTAAACTTACTTACAACAGGATAATGCACCATGTCACAAAGGAAAAGTTAGTTAAAACTTGTTTCATGGACATGCCAATGAGTTCAATGTTCTTCACAGGCCATCCCAGTCAATGGATCCCATACAACACCTTTGGGATGTGATAGAACGTAAGATTCGCAGCATGAAAGTGCACCTGAAAAATCTGCAGGAATTGCAAGATGCAACGTCAACATTGACCAGAAACTCTAAGAAATGTTTCCAACATCTTGTGGAATCAATACCTCAAAGAATTGAGAATGTTTTAATAGCAAAGAGAGACCCTACCCAGTATTAGCATAGTGTTCCTAATAAAATGCTCAGTAAGTGTTTAACTTACGCTATATGGTTAAAGGTTTGTTTATTATTATTATAGCACCAGAAAGTAGTTATAGCACAAACACACACTGTTTCAAAATAAAATTATATCATGTAGCTTACCTAAAAATAATCTAACAAACATTCAATTCAATGTTCAATTCAACACACACTTATGTGACATGTAGAGGCTGTTTCAATGTGTAATAATAATAACGCTCATAATGTGAAATATAATGTGCTATATTTGTTAACAGTGTGTCTAACACACTTGTACACATGCTAAGGACTGTTAAACACACTACACTTTACACCTGCACTTTTATAATCAGTTATGGTCACTTTGTCAATTGTACATGTTACTTGTACTAGATAATTTTTATTGTATTTACTGTAATGTTGCACTAACATGTTTGTTAATTGTTCTATTCTATTCTGTGAAAAAAGAATTCAAGTAAGACTTTCATCGTACTCTGTACAGTGTACTTCATACGTATGACAAACTTTAATCCTTTAATCCTTAATGGCTAACACACACCTACAGAACAATCTATCCAATATTATGTCATTAAAACCCTCCAGTTTATGTTAGTTGTCTCATCTTATGTTGGATACCTCAGACTACAGTCATTTAGTGAAGTTGGTACTTCAGTTAATAGTTAAGTTGGATCCTAATGTTAGTTGGCTAGTTAATGCTAGCTAATTTAGTTAGTAGTTACTGTTAGCTAGCTGTCAAGGGCTGAGTTAGCTAGTGTTTAGCTAGCGAAGAATAGCTTAATTAGCTAATGATTAATGTTAGCTGGCTACTAACAGCTGAGTTAACTAGCAGTAAATCATGTAAGAAAGAAAACACAATGGGACCTGCTGTTATAGAAAAATAATCTATGACAAGACAGTACTGTATATAAATGTGTTTAGACCACAGTACAAGTTGCTGTTGCCAAAGTCATGATGCATAGAAAATAAATGGTTGTGTGTTTCTTTTTAACACATTAAGAGAATGAAGTAATAGACACACTAGCAATTTCAAGGGCAAAAATGTATTTATGAAGGTTATTCATTCATTCAAATCTCATTTCTATGCAATAGTCAGTGATCTGAATACCACCTTTCTCTACTTCTCTTTATCTGCAGTCTTGTTAAAATTTTAGTGCAATGTCTTGTTGTAAATGTGGAAATTTCATGAGCTGACTTTGGTCAGACAAGTAATGCCAAACCAACCTGGAGCCTCAAAATCAAGTTATTATGACTCGTTTCACTTAAAGTTAAAATGACTCTATAAAAAGGTTTGGTAGCCTGACATATTGTATGTCTATAGACACTATAGACTTGATTAAACAAACCATATGCCCAAGATATACTTAACACCACATTTTGATTTAGAACCTATTTTTAATAATTGCACTGCAGCAATTATTAATTATGTCTCTATAGCAATAAGCAATAAAGAGAAAGTGCAATATTAAGCTAACATTAAGCTTTTTTCATAAAAGTTCATATCAGTAAAACTCTAAAAACAAAATTTCTTTGATATTGTGAAGTAAACATCACATTCATTACAGTCCACACATCTGGATCTTAAGAGTATTCAATGATGTACTCAGGGTAGATCTGATACTTTTCAAAGATGACAAAAATAGCCGGGTTGCTTGTATTGTCTACACAGCTGTCATAAAACCCTGCCTGCAGTGTCTTCTGTGGAGGTCGGAGAAAACTGCTGGATCCTTTGATAAATTCTCCAACAAGGACAAGTGCAACAAACATCATCTTTATGCCATTTTTGGATTTGGCGTATGTATCTGAATACTTGGCATCTCTGGCAAAGTAACTTCCTATACAGAAGAATAAAAATAAACATACTACAGAATGATGTGGAAGACATTATGTAAAAAATCTATCAATTTTAAAGGAACATTTAAATGTTTCTTTTTAATTATTATGTTTTACTTATAATAGAATGCATTATTTTGTAGCCAAAACACATTAATGTTGTGGAACATCTTTAAAAAAAAGTTAGTTTAATCATTTATGTTATAGAGGCCATAAACAGTCAGTATGTAATAAGAAAATAATGTGCATTGTAACTTATCCGTAAACCCATAAAATGAAAAATCCTCCATCCTTAAACAGACTTGGCAGAAAACATAATGCTTCTACCTGTTAATGTTCCTAGCAATACATTTTCCGTATGGTTTTTTAAAAAATCTTGCTTTTATTAGGCTTACACTATGTGGAATGTTTGCCATACATGTCCTGGTCAATTAGCTTTAACTATAGAAATGATAATGCATTAGAACATGCACATTAATATCAGACTTGTGATGTGCCTTGCAGCTAGAACGACTCTCAGAGTTATTGTTATAAAAAAAAAAAAAAAATCAACATCAGACCAATTTAGAAATCAAGGTTACTGCGATATAAAAAAATGGTACAGATGAGTTTTGATGCATATTAACCATTAAAAACTGAAAGCTACCTTTGCCATAAAGTGATCCATGGACACCGCAAACCCTCCAGTCAAAGTTTTGCTCACAGATGGCCTCTATTAGAGACTTATCTGTGCCATGGAAGAGATAACGCTCATCTATATCTCCTCCTCTGCTCCTCTCCTTCATCTGTTCTTTCTGCCTAGAAAAGAATTCAAGTAGTTAAAACTATTGCCCACTAGGTGAGGTAGGTGAGTTTGTAACTCGGTGCAATACTGTCAGAGTTAAAAATGCATGTACCACTTAAAAACTTTCCAGAGCGAAGGATTTTGCACTCTCTTGATGCTGTGGATGGTACTTGAGGACATCGTCCGTTTGAACAGTAAGGTTACTTTTTGGTAATCAGGTGCAGATTTTGACAGTTGGACAATCTGAAGGGAAAGCTTTATTAATCAACATTCTGCTTAATATCGTGAAAACATCTTTCATTACCTGCCGGGCATAAGAAACCTAGTAAATATCAAACTGCTCTATACATTTCTGTACACTCTAAAAGCACTTTACTTATAAACTTTGTATGAGTGAGTTCTGTACCGTATAGGAGAAGCTGGGCAGAGATGTTTTATCCCAGTGACCAGGAACTTCCACAGCAGAGCAGCCAGTGGCTTCTGCAGAATCACTAAAGATCACGCATTACCAAAGACTTTATTAGAACATTATTTAATAGAATGTAAATATAATCTAGTCAGAAAAGTCAAAGACTATCATATTCCTTACTTATTTTACATTCAATATTTTGAGTATACTGTATTTGTAGCTTAAAGTCCAGCAAAGTCTAAATTAATAAAAAAAAAAAAAAAAGATTTCATGCCCACAAACTGACAGACAAATAAATTCCATACATTATCATCTGTATAATATTTCTCAGAGCAAGTGGACTCAATTTTCTTCAATTTAAAAAGTATTTCTATGCACGTTCCTCATCAGAGGCTACATATTAAACTGCTAAACTTTCCACATACAAAATTCCATGCATTTAATTTTGTCAGGGGATTTGCATTTGAAGTTAAATATTGAAGATGAATTCAACTTTCACCTTTGACTGGCAATATGTGAATTGTAAGGATTGAGTTTGGAGTAGATGGTCTAACTATTTGGTTTTTCATCATTTGAGTTGTCTAGCTAGCTACAATGCTAACAACATCTTTCAACAATGTAACTAGCTTCCCAACTTGTGATGTATATAAATGTCCAATGTACAAAACATTGGAAATACTCTAAATAAAACTTTGGGAATACTCACAAATGAGTCTAGTTCTTGTTTGGGATCATCAATATTTGTTTGAATCTAGTAACATGGTGGGCTATTTTCTGTACTATTGTATTGTATATTGTAAATTTGCACCGTATAAAAATGGCACTGACAAAAACATAAATAAATTGTTGACCATTATGACAGTCTATGTAAGCAAATATGCTCAAATAGATTAAATCACATGGCTCATCTAAAAACTGTACCTTTTTGATTTTCCCTTAACATCTTGAGCTGAAACAAATCGTGGCCTCCGCCGAACTGCTCGTTTGGTTTTGAACCTTAAGTTTTGTTGATACATATCTGAAAATTGAAAATATTCTATGAATCAACTTTATGAAAACAAAATTTGTTTTAAATAGGTACAAAATTTTTATGTACAGGTCTTGAAAGATGACTACCTTTTATGCTGAGCACATAGTTATTCCCACCCAGGCTGAATGGAATTTCAGTTTCAACTTCAGAGAGATACACATTCTCTAAGCTGATGGATGTCAAAGGTTTTTCATCTTCCTACAGAAAATATTATTAACATTATCTGGTTATTAAACAGATCTGTATATTTACCCATGGATATATATTTGTTTGTGATGAAATGTGCAATAATCATATAAAATAGTTATATAAATTTTGTAGTTATGTAAATTAATATTTAAAATGTATGTAGTACTAAATAATTGTTAATGAACTTTACTGACCCCCTGGCCATATTTAATCCATTGCCCTTGATCATTCTTCCAGTACCAAAGCCACTCAGTGGTCAGGATGAAGTGAGGAGGCTTGGTAACAGAGGATGCTGTGGACAGACGACGAACCGGTCTCCCTCCACACTTCATTAATGTGAAGTCCACAGGCAGAGGCCCAAAACTGCGATCCAGAAACACAAGATGGTCATATGGTCATCATGGGTTCTCTCTCTAATGAAAACATATTTTCATTTAAACGAACTGTAAGATGCAAGCTGACTCATCTTTTAGTTTTAGCTTATTAGAATATTAATGAGTCCTGTATCTCAGCAATTCCAAGGACCATGTGTGGTTCTTCCCCAAACTGTTGCCACAAAGATGAAAGCACACAGTTGACTAGAATGCCTTTGTACTCTGCTTTAAGATTACCCTTCACTATAACCAAGAGACCAAAACCCATTCCATCATGACCCGTTGCATCCCTGTGTACAAAGCATGCTCCATAAATGTTTTGCCAAGAAAGGAGTGAAAGAACTCGTGGGTCCTGCACAGAGCCCTGACCTCAAGCCCACTGAATACCTTTGGTATGAACTGGAACACCAACTGTGTGCCAGACCTCCTAATTCAAAATCTCTGTCTGATCTCACTAATGATATTGTGGATTTATGAACACAAATCCCCAAAGACACAAAATCTAGTAAAAAGCCTTCCCAGTAGAGGCTGTTATAGCTGCAAAGAGGGGACCAACTTTGGAATGGGATGTTCAAAAAGCACACATAGGTATGACAGTCAGGTTTCCACAAACATTCGGCCATATAGTGTATATTTAAAGGCCTCATTCACAGAACTTAGTGCAATTACTTTGTTATGGCCTTCCCTGTATGTAGTAAATAATGAATACCAACTTCAAATCAGTTTAAAAAATGGAAAACTTTGAGAAAGGCAAAAAGCCGAAAATCTGTGCATGTGACTTAAAATCTACACTACTCATAGGTGATAGGTAGAACATGCAGCTTCATTATGTTGTATGATGTGTTGAGCGCAAACAAAGTGAACAAGGTACCAACAGGGGAGGAATTCAGAACATAACAAGAGTTAAATAAGTAAAAATGAATCCGAATTTAATTCATTCATTTATCTTCAGTAAGCCAATCTGGGGATAACGGAATACACCCGGAATAGAATTCCAGTCCATCATATGGCATCATATACATATTCACACACTCATTCAGACCTAGGAGCAATTTAGCATAGCTAATCCACATACTGATATTTTTTGGCAAGGCAGGTGGGAAGAAAGAACAGAACCTGGAAGAAATCCATTTGGAGAACATGCACAAAACTCCAGACAGACAGTAACCTGGGCTTAAGATCGAACCAGAGAGCTGTAGCTGATCGAACCCTGCAGCTGTGATGCATCACCGCAGCACCCCTGAAATTGCCTGATGTGTAAAACTGTGGCATTCAGTCAGGACACCTGTGTGACTGAGTTTGACCAAACAATGGTCTGCTCAATGGCTTATCTCACATGATACGGTGGTACCTCCCATGATGGTGAAATAGCAACAATATGGAGGACTATGGTTAATTTGCTGAGCTATGCAATGCTGCACCACCTGGTGAAAAAGTGCTATTACTGACTTTGAAAGAAGCACTTCTAGTTATATGAAATACCTTGTGTCATTAGTTGGATTACAGTAGGCCCTCTCAACATCCTCTTCATTGGGAAAGTGTTTCCATGTCACGCCATCTTTATCCAGAATCTCCCATTTATACGGTAGATCATGATGAACACGGACACATTTCTCTAATGAAGAGATCAAGATATTGGTCACATGATTATTAAAACCAAGGTTTAATGGTTTAAAGTTTAATAGCAAGTTATCTGATTTCTAGATTATGGTTAATTTTCTATATAGTATAAGAAATAAAAGAGTAATCTGACCTGGAGTGATGATGTAAGTGAAAGCCAGAGTGTATGTATATATATATATAAAATAATATTTTGGATTTTGAAACACTTAGTGAATTGTTAAAGATTGGTACCTTTGAAACTGCATCCCTTGCGCACAAAGAAGAGACAGATTTCATCGTGGTCTGCCTCACTCACTGAGATGCTGGAGTGCTGCTTTTTCACTTGTTTGTCTAGCAAAGAAGAGACCCTGTTAGAAATTAAGGTTTGAAAATGTTGTTTTGTAATGCTGTACTCCGCGAGTGACCTTCTACTCTGTCCACCTGCTCATTAGTCTCCACTCCTGTTAGACTAACTTAAAATAAACTAAGATAAGTCAAATGGTGCACTCCATGTGCCTGGCATGAAAGAGTATAAACTGTGGCTGAATCTTTCTTACACTGTGTGAGTTGAGACAGTATAGTGTATATAGACAGTATTGAGACAAATAACATCTGATCATTTAGAGCAGTAAACTACTCTACAGCACAGTGCAGTTTAATTCATGATTTGTATTCATCAGAAGGTCTTGATTAATTTTCCATAATAGCAGCTCTGACAATAATGCTAGCTGAAAGGCTAATCACAGATTTGTATCACAGATAGCACGGTGGAGTAGTGGTTAGCACTGTTGCCTCACAGCAAGAAGGTCCCGGGTTCGATTCTTAGATCACCCATTGTGCCTTTCTGTGTGGACTTTGCATGTTCTCCCTGTGCATGTGTGGGTTTCCTCCAGGGACTCTGGTTTCATCCCACGGTCCAAAAATGAGAATTAGGTTAATTGTCCAAAAACATGTGAATTAGGTTACTTGGCTACTCTAAATTGCCTGTGAGTGTGAATAGTCCCAGCCACTACGGAGCACAGTTAGTGTGTCATGGTGCTGGGATGAATTGGGAGGGTTACACCAAATTGATATGCGCATGACAGACGATCTGCTATGGCGACCCAGACCAGGGAATAAGCCGGAAGAAGATCGTTGCTATGTTAAAGAAAACTCATTCACATTTGTATGGCATATCGCATAATATAAGACTAATAATAAATTATTTGTTAAAATGTTTTCTAGAAAACATTGAAAACAAAAGAAAAATGCCCAATCATTGATATGGAGAAGTTTTCAATAAAGAGATGTCACCACTTTGTAACAATCAGAAATATACAGTCCACTTCAGGAAAGTCATTAGGACAGAACGTTTTCTTATTTCTTGGTAATGTGGTAGCTGTTTTTTTCATGTTACTAACTTCAAGGCTTATGTTGCCCCCGCTGTTACATATGTAAGTGATAATGGTAACTAACTTGTTTGGTTCCTCAAATCTAACTATAAATGTTACATAATTAATAATTACATGATACATAATTACATAAATTTACACTTTGAATCATTGGTAAATTGCTGTGGTATAACAGGAACTAATCATGCTGGGACATGTACTTATTGGAAAATAACTAACTTTAGGATGGTAATGGCTTTCTCTCTTCCGATCATTCATTGTTTTCCAAAAACACATGCCTGTTACATGGTATTTCTTACATAACCAAAGGTGACTCATCAATTTTTGGGCCAAAGTGAACAGCATACAATACAGGAAAGAATAAGCTGTTAGTTTCTTTGTTTTTTGCGACTGTGTTATAAGCCCAGCAGAAATAATTTTTATAAACATAATCATAAAACATAATAATAATGATAAAATCACATCAAAGATTGCCAAACCTTTCTCTGCTCCTTTGGCGATAGACTTGTCTGTTTGATTGGTGAGAAGAAACTTATTCTTGTATGTTTTCTGAAGGATGCGAATATTTTCTGGACTGAAACCTCTGCCATTCAGAATTTTCATAGCGGTTGCATCAAAATTATGAGCTCTTTTGCATACAGCTCCAAATTTACAGTCATCCTGTAGGAAGTGCTGGCAGACATGCAGGCTGGTGCAGGAAGTTTGATATTTACAGCTTCCATGTTCTCCATTCCCCTTATTGTAGTGAGAACAAATCTGAAGAAAGAGCACATGATCATAAGTGTCAATGAAACTGATAAGTGTATGCAAAGTCACACTGTGTTACGGTGGTGTTGAATTTATCTTTGCAATATTAATGAGCTGCATGCAAGCTAATCTAACCTCTGGAACAAGAGAAGGATCATTCTGTATCAGAAGTTGAAACAATTGTGTTTCTTCAAGGAACTGAAGATTCTTGTTTTTCAGGAGAGCAGAATTGTGTGCAGATTTCAAATCATGGGAGTTTTTGCATTTATTCCTGGGGTTGACAGAGAAGAGATTGTGCTCATCAACCATCAGAGATAAGGGTAGGATAAACATACATTGTCAGAATTAAAAATGCTCCCTGAATTAATAAAATAAAATAGGTTAATATGATACATTTGTTTAATTTTTAGATATGCACAGTTGGTTGGCATGGAGGTGCAGTGGTTAACACTTTCACCTCACAGCAAGTGGATTCTGGGTTTGAACCTGCTGGCTGACTGGGGCCTTTCCGTGCAGAGCTTGCACATTCTCCCTGTACCAGTGGGGGTTCCTCTGGGTACTCCAGTTTCCTCCCACAGCCCAAAGACATGCAGATTAGGTCAACTGGCTACTCTAAATCGCTCATAGTTGTAAACGTGAGTGTGACTGGCTCTTCATCTCTATGTGTTAGCCCTGCAATAGATTGAAGACCTGCCTAGGGTGTACCTCACCACTTGGTATAGATAATGGATGGACAGAAGGATATCCTCAATTTATAATTAGATAATTCAGTTCTTTGCATGTGCTGTGCTAAATACAGAGATACTGTATATCCATCCATCCATCCATTATCTATACCGCTTTATGCACAGGGAGAACATGCAAACTCCGCACAGAAAGGCACCCTGGGTGACCCGGGGATCGAACCCGGGACCTTCTTGCTGTGAGGCGACAGTGTTTACCACCCCACCACCATGCCGCCCCACAGAGGTATATAATACTTGATTTTGCTATCATCACTAACTGAAGGCCTTCACATAGTGTCTGAAATTAGGGTGGTGAGTAATCATGTGAAAGAATATCCATCCATCCATCCATCCATCCATCCATTATCTATACCGCTTCATCCAGCTGGGTCGCGGGGAAACTGGAGCCAATCCCAGCATCTTCAGGTAAGAGGCGGGGTACACCCTGGGCAGGTCGCCAGTCCACCACAGGGCCAACACAGACAAACAACCACACGCTCGAATTCACACCTATGGGCAATTTAGAGTAGCCAGTTGACGTAATCTGCATGTCTTTGGACTGTGGGAAGAAACCGGAGCACCCGGAGGAAACCCACACATGCACGGGGAGAACATGCAAACTCCTGTGACAGAATAAAACTAAATATAAAAAATAAAACAGGTTTTATTTCTTTTCTGACTTCTCTGATTACACTGTCAGCATTATCATTAAATCCTTTTTTTTTTTAACGTAGTACCAAAATATCTTAAAGTTCCTGCCATTATATAAAAACAACAAACCAAATAACAGATTTCTGACCTCTCAAACAATGGTAAATTCAGCTGTCAGCTGGTGCAAATTTAACATGGCCAGTATTTCACAATGCTGTTACTCCAACAACTTACTTACACAACTTAACTTTACACCAATACATGCCAGAAATGTCTACACAACAAGGCCATTCTCTTTCCTGGATGTTTTTCAGATTTAGTACCTTACTTTTTACTTGATTTATTTTTTCAGGACTGGCCTAGGTGGAGCACTTAGCTACAGCAGGTTACTCAATGAGCCAATGTGTGAAGCGCTACCATGCAATAAAATAAAATAGTTGAAATGACCCCTATGTAGAATCAGATGTTAGTGTTTATCGCCTGTAGTGTTTATGATAGTCAGCTGGACTCAGTAAATGGGCATTCCTCACTCTGAGTGTTAAATCAGTAAGGATTTGAGGCAATCAGGTGAAAGTAAACTCTTACCCGAATCTGCACTTCCCGCAAACTAGATAGCGGCACAAGTGCAGCTCCTCACAGCGCGCGCATTTCACCTGGTCTTTACACACCCGCAGCGACGTTGACGCAATGATTAAAGCGCCGGGATTAAGCGCGCGCTCGGCCGAGTCCTCATCGACAACACGGAAGCTCTCGCTTTCCAGCAGCGCGCGCCGCAATATCTGCTCATCCACCGTGAAAGTCTGCCGTAAAATTATTTCCAACTGCTGGAACTCCAAACAGCACTGGTTATCGCAAAGCAGTCGCAGGATGTAGTTAGCTACGAGAGTCGCCATTCTGTCACCCAGTCGTCGTAATTAACTTTCTTCCTTGATTGGTTTTAGTCTTGGTTTGAAGAAAACGAAAGTGAGAACGTCGGTGTTGGTTTGGTGCTTACTGGCAGAAGCCAGGTCTCTATGAGACACACAAGAGCACAATCCCAAATTGATTCATCTAGTCTCCATAGAAGTGCACTACTTTCATCCTAAGTAGTGCACTATTTCCGGTGGATGGGTTTATCCTGTATCATTTAGTTCGCATTACAAAATGTTGTTATAGGCGAGTTATTATTTTTTATTATTTTATTACTATTTACTTACCCGTCAGGGTAATATTTATTTTGATTTTTAAATCTTTTTTTTAATATAAAAATTTAGGTTGTTAATTAATGCGCTATATTTTGCAAAACAAGTGTTTATTGTGCATTATCACAAGCAATATTGCAATTTTTGGTCTTTTGCATATATCAGATCTCCAGTTATAAAGCAATATAGGTATTATGAGTAAACCTCTTCCAAGTGTGTAATTTTATCTTATTACACAAATAACAAGAATTAAGAATACCCTTATATGTATTCCTATAAATTAAGCGTTACCCTGCTCACTGATGTTAAGTATGTTTAACACAAACCTCAATAATTAAAATATAATGTAAATATTCCATTTTGGTTAACTGCTATTTTTTAACTATCATAGGTTTCTTATGTGATGAAAGTGCTTTGTTTTTTCACATAATGGAGCAAATACTGTATAGTGATTTACATGTGGGTCATTTACATTTCATCCAAATGTAATTTTGTACTACTTTTTTCCCCCAATGTTACATTTATTTACATTATTCTTATGGGTGTCCATATTTTTGCTCCTTTCAGGAAAGACATGTTAAAAAAAAAAAAAGTTAAAAACTTATTTTTATTATTAAGTTAAAAACTTATTATAATTATAAAATGATTATTATTTTTATAAGTCCCTTTAACCATAATAAATCTGTAGTACAATCATGTTATAAGATCAAGTTTGTTCTCGAAGAGTGTCAAAAAATATGGAGTTAACTCCATCTTGATTTGCAAGGCTAAAATATTCTTTAACTGTAATTAAGATTAATTTATCATTTCATTAAGATGATTATTTATTAGGATTGTAAGTTTCTATTTACTGCAAATATCAAGTTTATTCGAAAGCCCGTATTTTTTCTGTGGCAATATGTATTCAAGGATGTTTTGACAGAAATGGGGAAGACTTGATTTTCTTTATTTATCTTTAATTTTGCTATTTGCTGAAAAGTTGTACTTTAAGGATAATAGTCCCTAATCAAGCATTCAAAGATACAATGTGATTTAAAAAAAAAAAAAAAAAACACTCTAAATTGTATAAATGTATAAAGTGCCATAAAAGCCCCAAACAGTCTGACTTTCATATGCATTAAATACCTTTTTGGAGTCATTATTTTAAACATATATAACTGAGAAACAAAACACAATGAGGCCATAACTTGAGTGGGCTTTGCTGATTAAACTCTATCCCTGCAGCGGAGTTCAGAAAAGACTGAATTGTAGTGCAAAAAGCCCTTTTTAACATTTAATTCAGGGAAAATGAAATTCCCTATAGAAACCAGGTTTGACACAATCCATATAGTTTTTGTTACAGAAGCTTATCATTGCAACAGGAAAAATATATAATATTCACTGACTAAACCAGACATTTTTACAGTACATCCTTTCCACATCTATGATAAATGTAATATTGCAGTTATAAAAAAAATGTACTAAATAAGATTCCTTCATTATATGTGGTTTACTGTATATTCCATACGTTAAATGACATTTATGAAATCAAACATTTGGACTCTTCAGGAGTATATTCTATTATGAATTCAGGGTAAATCTGGTACTTCTCAAAGACAACAAAAATGCTTGGATTGCTGCAGACGTCCACACAGCTGTCATAGAAGCCTGTGCCCATGGTTTTAGGAGGAGGACGGACAAATGTGCTGTGGCCACTGGTGTAGTGACCCACCAGAACCCGCGCCACAAACATCTTTTTGCTGCTGTCTGCAGACTGAGAGTATTGATCAGAGTAGGAAGCATCTCTGGCAAAATAACTTCCTGTGTAAGAAACAAAAAACACCCACTGATGCATAGAAAAACCGTTATTGTGCACTGCCTTAACAAAAGTGAAAATGTATACTTATATTTACTTGTACTGCAAGTTATGTATAATTTATTCATTTGCCCTCACCTTTTCCATATAACGTGCCATTCACCCCACAAATCCTCCAGTCAAAGTTCTGCTCACAGATAGCCTCTATTAGAGATTGCTGTGTGCCGTGAAACAAGAGTCTCTCATCCACATCTCTCCCTCCATTCCGCTCCTTCATCTGCTCTTTCTGCCTGAAAAGAAGATTCATAATATGCAGTCTCAGTATGAATGTAGAGATTCCCAACCACCAAGCCATCTAGCACTACGCTACAGTGAAGGAGCAGTGAAGACGTTAGGCCTTTCACAGTGGAGAAAATAAAACTGTAATCACACACACAGCTGTATTCCACTAAAGTATAAGACTGCCAAAAGATTGACAGATCATGAAGACCTACAGCTCAAAAGGTTTAAAATTTTACAGGTCTATCAAAATATTGTGGGAAACCCCAGTTATATATATATGCGAGTGCTAGGTTTTCATAAATAGTCATTGGCACTGGCATTTTTAAGAATGCTAACAATGTTGAGAAAAGGTAAATATCTTTGGTCTACATTTAGTAGATTACACTGATTTTTTTCTTATCCATAAATTATTTATACTGCTTATCCATCAGGATTGTGGAGACAATCCCAGCTGACTTCAGGTGAGAGGCTGGTACACCCTGTCCAGGTCACCGATCTATCACAGGGCTAACACAGAGATAAACAGCTATTCACACTCACATTCACACCTATGGGAAATTTAGAGTACCCAGTTTACCTAATCCACATGTCCTCGGACAGTGAGAGGAAACCCACACAGGCACAGGAGACTCAAACTCAACACAGAAAGGCCCCAAACCCAGAACCTTCTTGCTGTAAGGCAACAGTGCTAACCACTGCACCACCATGTCACCCATTTTTTTTTTTTTTTATCTTATCAGTAATTCTATTATAATAAGCAGCTTTCTCAGAGTGCAGTGACCTTGTTAATACAAACTTCCTTGATAATGTTTCATGACTCATAATCATAACGTTTCATGAGAGTAGGCAGGCTTTGACCTTACCACTGGAAAACCTTCCATAAAGAGCTGTTCTGGTTCCTCTCAATGTTGATGATGTTGAACTTTGGCATGGTCTCTTTAAAGAGTTTCTCTACCCTGAGGAATTCATCCTCCGTCCTAGACAGGGAAACAAGCTGACAACCAAAGTTCAAGTTACTATAGATTTACTATCACATGCAACTTACTAAGCATTTTATGGACAACAGCAAACCTCAAGCAGTAGGGAACAGAAATCAATTAAAAAACAGTCACTAAACAGAACAATATGCCAACAACGGAAAGCTTGGACTCATAGCCTTGATACAAATAAAACAACACACGATGTATACCTGGTATGAGAAGCTGGGTAAAGCTCCTCTATCCCAGTGAGCAGGAACTGCCACAGAGGAGGAGCTGGAGCTTTCACTATGAAGAAAACACACAAAAGAAAGACATGTGTTTATATCTCCCTAACTTTCTATGTGAGAGATACTTGGTCATTTTCTATTGTTGTCTTACATTGTTTCATTAAATAGAATTTTATTCATTTAACAACAGTTTAACAACAGACATAACTCACAATTCAGCTTTACAGAAATCTGTATGTAGCTTCAGGTCCCTAATAAACAAATTAGAGGGGACAGTGGCAGGAAGAATCTCCATGAGATGACATGAGGAGGAAACCTCAAGAGGAACACGATTTAAAAGGGACTCCTCTTCTGATGACAACTGGTTCCAAAAAACACTTATTGGAAAGTGCAGATCTTATTCAGGGTATTCAAGTGATACCATCAACAGCAGAGGGTGAGGTAGAATGAGGCACAGGCATCATATCAAGGTTTATAAGGTTTATTTGCTATTGCTAAACTCAGTGACAAGCTTTGACTTCTTACAAAGTAACAGTTGATTCTGAAACATAACTAAATGACTTATTGACTTATGAATTGAATTGATTTATTCAGGGGTGGCACAGTGGATCCAATAGCCCCAGTTCGATCCTGTACTCAGGTTACTGTCTGTGTAGAATATACTGTACTTGCTGCAGCATGTTCTCCTAGTGTTTGTGTGGGTTTCCTCTGGATTCTTTGGTTTATTAGGTAGGCAGATTGGCTATGTTATATTGCATATTGGCTATGTTATATGCAATATATATATATGTTATATTGCCCTTAGGTGTGAATGTGTGCGCATATTTTACAGTGGTGGACATTGGCCCCATCTAGGGTGGATTCCCTCACCAATTGCCCTCAAAACATCACATAAGATTGTTCTAATGTCGGTTAAGCCTTCATCTTGTGATATTAAATCAGAACATAACATCTAGGTTAAAATTGAGCATCCGTGAATATGCATCAACACAACAGTAATTCAGTCAGTTGAAGCCTTTGATACCTTTTTAGCTTGCTCTCAACCTCAAGAGCAGAGACTAATCGCGGCCTCCTCCGAATCTCTCTTTTTGTTTGGTACAGAATGTTTTGCTGATACATGTCTGCAAATAAAATATACCACAACAAAAACTGAGTATATATATACACTACCAGTCAAAAGTTTGGACACACCTTGTAATTCAATTTTTTTTTCTTTATTTTTATTACTTAAAAGACACTTCATGTCTTAAAGTAATGATGGATTGTTGTTTCTCTTTACTTGGTTGAGCGGTTGTTGACATAATACAAATTACTACAGTTGTTCAATAGGGCTGTTATAAAAAATACTGTATTTTTATCCTTTAGCATTTACTAGTTACTGTATGTCTCAAATGCATTAAGAAGGCAAGAAATGCCACTAATAAGCTTTTAACGAGG
>JAQQZR010000037.1:6824014-6845031 GCA_030068235.1 Notoglanidium macrostoma | reverse complement strand
CCTAATATGCTGTTGGACCTCCGCGTGCTACCAAAACAGCTCTGATTTGTCGAGGCATGGACTCTACATGATAGACCTCTGAAGGTGCCCTGTGATAGCTGGCACCAAGATGTTAGCAGATCCTCTAAGTCCTGTATGTTGTGAGGAGGAGCCGCTGTGGAGCAGACTTCTTCTCCCACAAATCCAACAGATGCTTGATTGGAAAATCTTGGAAATTTGGAAGCCAGGGCAACACTTTGAACTCTTCATCATATTGAACTCTTCATCCATAAAATTCCAAAACAATGTGTGCAGTGTAGCAGGGGGCATTGTCCTGCTTAAAGAAGCACACTTACCCAACCGTCCACTCGATGTAAAGAAAACGGGACTCATGTGACCTTCTTCTATCGCTCCAAGATCCAGTAAGCTCCACTACACAGTCCCATATGAAGCAGGGTGCAACACATTCCTTCGTCACCAAAATCTTTGGTGCCACGGTGTCCCTTCTGTCAGTTTGGATGAGACAGAATGGCCATTGTCATTGTGCATTGATGAGCCTTGGATGCCCAACACCCTGTCACCCGTTTATGGTTTGTCTCCACTTGGATCATTGTCAGTAGGTCCTCACCACTGATTTTCCCCTCAGTTTTGGTGATGGTGGCGAGCGCTGTCAAAGAAGTAACTCCCATTGGTGTAGGATTGGGTTGATGACTGGGGACTGTGATTGGCATAGGATACAATTTTACACCATTAAACTCCTCATGGGGCGGCATGGTGGTGCGGTGGTTAGCACTGTCGGCTCACAGCAAGAAGGTCCTGGGTTCGACAGGGTGCCTTTCTGTGTGGAGTTTGCATGTTGTCCTCGTGCATGTGTGGGTTTCCTCCGGGTGCTCCGGTTTCCTCCCACAGTCCAAAGACATGCTCTACTTAAAGCTTAAACCTACTCTAAATTGCCCATAGGTGTGAATGTGAGCGTGTGTGGCTGTTTGTCTGTGTTGGCCCTGTGGTGAACTGGCGACCTGCCCAGGGTGTACCACGCCTCTCGCCTGAAGTCTCCTGAGATTGGCTCCAGCTTCCCCCGCGACCCAGATGGATAAAGCGGTATAGATAATGGATGGATGGATAATACACTATATGGCCTGTAATGTTTGTTGACACCTGACCGTGACACCCATATATGGTTCTTCTTCAAACTTTTGTCACAATGTTGGAAGCACACAATTATGTAGGATGTCTTTGTATGCTGTAGCGTTACAGTTTCCCTTCACTTGAGCTAAGATGGCTCATAATTTTTCTAGCAATAGCTTATTCAAAGTGACATGAATGGCAGATCTTACAAATAATCCAAGCTCTTGGGCTAAAGGTTAGAAATGCGGGCTTGGGATCACAAGGTCACCAGTTTGATTTCCTGAACCAGTGGGAAGAATGTGTGGGTAGGGGGAGTGACTGAACAGTGCTTTCCCTTCCCTCTGCATCCATGTTTGAAGTGATCTGGAGGAAGGCTGCTCACTCCTCCAGGTGTGTGTGCTCACTTATGCGTGTTTGCTGCTGGGATAGGTAAAACACAGAAACGAGTTTTCCCTCAGGGATTAATACAATTAATACTATCCAAAACAAACAAAAAAAACATTTGCTTATGTACAAGAGGAATGAATGATTAAAAATCTGCTTCCTTTCTTCGTTTTTCTTTTTCTTCTACTTTGGTTCACCTACATTTCATGTATGAAAGTTCATTCTGCATATCGTCTAATTTCTAAAGGTTTATTGAGCACATACAACCATACAGGACAGCAACATGCTGATCAAACTATGTTGTTTATTAGAAAGACATGATCCAGAGCAGTGCCCCTGCCCAAATAAAATAAAACAAAATTAAAACAATAAAAAAAGCTCCATAATGTGTTAGGATGTTGCATGCCATATATACAGTCTTATACATAAAAGTGCAATGTCACAATGAATAAGCAGAATATTTATCGCATTACTTCTACTGATCAATAATGCATTCACTGTCTTTTCCTATGTACTGCACAGGTATGAGAGATGAGCGTGAGGACATTGGCTTGAAGCTCCTCTACAACGGCTTTTATAGGCACTTTCACAAGTCCATATTACAGATGAACATTGCCAAATTGATATAACAGCAGTCTGCTACTGTACAGCTATGGAGGGATCAATCCAGAAAAAAAAAAAACCCCTGAAAAAAATACACTCTCTAATAAAGCATATTCGGTCTGCAATGCACTGTACACCTTATTACAAAAAAAAGACAACCTACATTAAAATGTTATTACAATTTAAGTGTTAGTCATTCAAAAGGCAAAATAATTATAATCATGTTTGAAATACTTTATGAAATATTAGCAACCGGTGTTACTTATTTCCTGACAACACTGGTTCTACAGATGGTACATTGTTGTGTATTAAAATTCAGTATGAGCATAAGATTTATGATTATTAATATAACACACACACACACTCACAGACACACACTCCATTCTGTCGCATTTGCCTACACTGTTTAGTGGAATGACTATAGTTAAAATGTGTCCAATTTACAAATGCCAGTTTTATTTGCAATTTAAACATTTTTCTCCGATCTCAGTGGTCACTGTTTATTTAACTGTACAATTGGGACCAGCTGCTACATTTTCAATGCCTTTGTTTGGTGAAATTACAGAAATATTGCCTTGACTCTTTTTTTTTTTTTTAAGACTTAATAAAAGCTCTTTGCATATCATAACTAAAAGGTTTCATACTCCATGCTCTATAGGTAGAAATCTGAGGGATTTAGTGATTTTTGTACAACAAAGTTCTGTACCGTCTGTAAGAGCAGTGGTGTGGATTAACGCATAGTGGAGTTGTTTGTGGCAGCTAAACTGGACATTTCATAATGGCTAAAGATACATTTGATTCTGATTAGCTGTTCAGAATACACAGTTGTTTTTCTATTAACAAAAACATCTGAAAAAAAATTAAATCTTTCAGAACGTGTACTCCTCTTCCTACTGTCCTATATGTTCGAGTCATGGTGATGGTAATATTATTGGATGTATTAAACAAAAAAAATTTCAAAAATCAAAAACCACCGTTTTATTAATTAAATTATTCTACTTTCATCGGTGTGTGTATATAGAGTACATATTACTACTGTTACTATCAAAAATATAATATTCAAAGTAAAGTCTTGCATACACTACTTCGCTTGGTCTAAAAAATTGCAACTGCTTTTCAGAACAAGGAATGAGCAGCTTTTATTTTTAGAGACACCACCAAGAACAGGGTTAGTTTTTCATGCGGCAGTGCTGCTTTGTTAGAAGTAAACCACATTCATTGCTTAGTAACTGATTAGCTGTAGGCTCAGGTCCATTTGAGACAAAAGAAATGAAATTTCACACAATCCTGAGGCTGTAAACAAAGAAATGAAAAAACCCTGCTTTGTTCCTGTATTATTCACATTTAGCATTTCTCTACTAGATGTAAACTATGAACAAATTATTCTAACCACGCAGGAAGCCTTTGTGATTTGTTGCTTTCTTTTATAATATAGTTGCTTGACCTAGTTACAGATAGTTTCCTTTTCTATTCATATTGACAATTACTTCGGAAATTAACCTGGTTTATATACATGCAAGAAATGATCAGACGCACATCTCTGTGAACGAATTTCTACGCAACGTGACTGTTTTGTGTTTTGCACCAAAATTGGATCAAAGTGTGGCTTTGAATGCAGACCACATTGTAGAATGGCTCACATTTCAATGCAAAAAGAAAGATTAAAATCCTTTAAGCAAGTAAAGTAAGTTTTGCTCTCATATTACAGTTTATTATTGACCTGTGAAATTATTAGTAGTACATGTATCGAAGCTTAAACACCTCTCCAGGCTGATGGTCAGCACGTGTTCTGTTTCATAGCAATGGAACAGTAGGTTCTTCAGTCCAGTCTGGATGCAGAATATGGAGATGTAACAGTTATAAAGCAATCCATTAAAATCAAAGAAGAATTCCCACTGCTGAGCTGTGATTGGCTCACATGGTGCAGGACTTGTCGAGAGGATCCTGGGGAGGTGACGCTGAAGCCTGAGCTGCGCCTCCCTTAGGCAGCACCACCATGGGCTTGGGACGGAGAGCAGGGGGTTTGAGCTGCACACCCATTCGCGGGGCTACGGTGGGTTTGAAGGTGCTCATAGCGTCGTTAGAGGAGCTGGTGCTGCGACGGAGCGGGTGACGATTCAGAGACTCAGCAGAGCTGCCCGCTGTAGTCGGAGAGTTCTTCATCTGCTCCAGCGTGTCCAGCACCACATCAGGGGCGTGCTTAGCCGAGCTCTGTCTCTCCAGCTCACGTAGCTCGTTCAGAGCCGTGTTCATTGTCTCTTCTATGTCCTAGTGAGAGAGACAAGAATGAGGCATATGGCATACAGAACACAGAATAAATCAGGTACAGTTATAGTGACTCCACTATAATGACTCCTCATTATTTTGTAAAACAATGCAATACATAGAGATTAGAGATAGCCATATAAAACTTTGAATTGTTATATGTTTCTAAACAACAGCTTGGTTGAGTTACTGTGTGTGTGTGTGTGTGTGTTCTCTCACTGAATTGTGCTGCTGTCATTAGTGGCTGCTGCTGGATCTTGACAATGTTATCAGCATAATAATAATGAACTGACTAAACTGAACACTGTGTGAATTAGTAAATGTGTATTTACTAATATTTATAAACCATCAGTGGTAGCTTGGGAATCCTAACAGACCTGAAGATTCAATTTAATTTCATTTGCAATGATGTGAATATACATGGTGTTTTAATGAATCTTTATAATGTATTTTAGATTTTCCAGTATGCATCTGGTTTTGTCATCATTTTCAACCACCATGAATAAGACTTCTGTGCATTAGGTCTGTCAGTACCAACTTCAGTACAAAAGTCTATCAAAATAAGCATTTACTATATGTTTTGGCCAAATGACCATCATTCCATCATGTATAGAAATGGCTCTGATTAAATTCATTGGGGTTTTTTTTGTTTGTTTTGAAGCTCTTACTTTTCTAATCATACAAAAAAAATGAAACAAGTGTGTGGTAATACTGTAGGATTCATATACAGAACAACTTCCTAATACTTACTGGACCCACACTTTTTCTATGGCTGAATCGATCTTAAATCCTAAATCTCTTAAACAGTATTCCATGTTATACCATATGTAGGGTTCATATATAGTGAACAGGAAGTCACTTGGGATTCAGGCTCACTGTGTGGCATTCCTGAGTGAAGATGAGTGGATTATTTCTTGGATGGTGGATATTAATAGAGCAGTTCACTCACTGTCATCTGTCAAACATGTGCAAAGTGTGCCATTTGAGACACAGCAATAGTGTGGTGCTGCTGCTAATCTTAGTCTGTGGCGGTAAAATATATACTGCTCATTAATATTTTAAAGCATTCAAATACTAAATCAAATCTGTAATTTGTATTTTAATTTTCATCAGAATCTTTTTTTTTTTTTACTGTTGAATACTACGTATTCCAAAAACATCAATGCAAAAGCCTACATAAATGTCCATTTATGGCACTTTCTGTGCAATCAAGAGAAGATCGTGATGCATTTAAGAATCAATCATTTGCTTGACATGAATGGATCTTGAAGACACAAGAACCGTAAGTTGATACCATTAGTTAATCAGTTAGTTAATCACTCATGAAGCCCTTTGCATAACTGGCAAAAATTTATGACACAGATCCATTTGCCTTAAAACCAGAACATTTTAAGAGGACGTGTGTGTTAGAAGCAGTAGGCAGTCACTGACTGTGTTACAGGGCGTGGTGTGAGGGATGCCGCCACTCGCTGACCTGTGCGATGCTTTCTGGGTCCAGACCCCTAGCCATGTACTGGCCCGAGGAAGTGGATCTGCGGATCGGGGGGCTCTCCATCTTCTTCAGAGACTCGTGACGGCTGATGTTGGTAAGGCTGCTGTGGCCTGAGAGGCCGCTGTGGCCAGTGCGTCTGCGTCTCTCCGGGCTATCTGTGACCATCGGGCCTCTGCTACGCACCACCTCACGAGGGCTGTAATGGCCTAGCACAGGGGAGCCGTGGGCTGCGTTCCCATGAGTACCGTGGTTCCCATGACTCCCATGGCTTTGAGATGGATGGACCATGCAGTGGGCATCACTGGGGCGTGCTGGGGGCTTGCGATTTGGTGGGTCACTCCTCTTCCTGTGGCGACTACTGGGGAGAGTAAGAAAGTGATACTCGTGAACGAAAAGGCAATAAAACAGCTCTTTTCACATTCCTGGTTTAATGGATAAAAGCCAGGTTTTGTTTGTAATTTATGGTTTTCACTGCCTTCTCTACGTGCATGTGACCTTCAGATGAGCACTTCTGCTCATTATCTTTGTTTGCACTCAGTCTGGCTTGTGGTACACAAAGAAAAGCATGGTCACAGCGGTCGAGATGTACCACACATAGCACAACAAAGCATAATAACGAATAACGCATCATTTTTGGAGTGCATTTTATTTACACATTACGATGCTGCTGTTGAAATCGGTAACAACCGACCAGTTGCTGCATTAAAGTTTATCATTTCCATAAACTCTCGTGCCACATTAATGAGAACAATGTGAGGTTATACTGGTAACTCCAAAATGAATCACACAGCATAATTATAAATATATACAGTATTCAATCAGCCAACAAAAATAACAAGATATCAGACAATATACATGAATACACAATAAGTTGAATTAGTTGCAAGATACCCAAATACTCCTCGTTTACACCTGGGTAGGTGGTATTATTAATGCCAATACATTATTGTTGCTCAATTTTTCAGGAAACTCAATACCCTGATTTTAATGTGCTGATATATAGTGCTAAGCCATAGGGCCAGATTAAAATTCTTAAAATTTATGTAAAGTAATTCTTTCTTTGCAAAACTGCATGACATGTTTAGATCCCTATAATACTACTAATACTACCTCTTACATATTCTATCTGAGATTAAGCTAATTAACTAAACATTTTTCCATAAACCTTTCACCCAGCTTTACCAAGGGTGCCAATAAATTTGCACCTGACTGCAAATTTAGTGGCAGGCTGGCAAAACATGTTAGTGCACTTTATGACCAGCAGAGTGCGCTCTACACTGCACAAAATCTCCCTTGCTGCCTCACAACACACTGCCTTATTGTTTACATTCAACTGAGCATGGAGAAGAAACAAGCTCACACAGTAAGTAACCCACAGCCTGATCTCAAATATCTAAAGGTGGTTCATATCTGAAAGAACTCGCATTAAACAGTAATGACAAGATAAGCTAGATACAGCCGATGAAGAAGACTAGACTTTCTAAAGTTGGGGGAGCAGACAATCTGTTATTGATATACATTCTAACCAACTTTTTAATAACAAAACGTGTTATGATCTGATCACTATCATTACGTGCTTTTTGTTGCAGAAAGCAGTTGTGTTAGACAGAAGTAGAGCATGTTCGTCACTCGCAGAAGGACAATAAAGTCTAAATAAAGACAAATGCAATGAATGATTTAGAATGGAGGAGACACTGTTGTAAGGGAAAGACAGAATGAGGGAAGAGACCGAGTGCAGAAATACAGGATATTTTCTTGTGAACCCCAAATGATTTAAAACATAGAACCTGTGCAACGGACACAAAAAACAGTGAAAGCTGAACTCGGTGGCATACAGAAAAAACAGGGTACTAACCGATCCCTATACACTTGTTATTGTACTCTCATTGTATGAGATTTCAGAGGATACACAGTTGGGCGGGGTAGGTGAGACGAGAGGAAGCACATCCTGGGCCATTGCTCCGTTTAGTGTTAGGGTATTGGGAGTTTTTTTTAATATAAATAATGTATTAGATTAGGGTCTTGTTGAGGGCTGTAAGGGACATTGTATTAAATATTTGTATAAATATTGTATAAGGGGGTTAGAGTTCTACAGCTGAAGGCTGATATAATGAGAACTGGATATACATTGGCACATTAGTAGCTGCTGTATATAAGTATTATATTTTTGTGGAAAGGGTTTAGTGTCTTACTTGCTGATGTATGCTTCAGGTCTGTCTGCAGGAGAGGTCAGATCTCTGATGGAGCACTTCTCGTCTGCTCCGTGTCCACTGCTTGCCTCACTGTCTGCCTTCTGACTCAGAGTGTCCGAGAAGGTATCGTCCCTGAGACACACGACACACGGGAGGACAATCAAAACTCTGCTTCATAATTATTTCCTGGAAGCCTGCTGTCCTCACTGCTTAAACCTATACAATGTTTTACAGCTTAAAGTGACAGATATGAAAAATACAATTACAAATTGCCCACAAGGGGTGGTCATCGGGGCCCAAGCACTACTTCATAAGTAGGTTTGACGTTGCCATTATAGCTAATGATGTGTATGCCTTTTAAATCAGAATCAGCTAAATGTTTCAACAAAATGCACTGAACAACTCTACCAAATTTGTTCATCCCTTACTGACGAGCACAAACGTAAAGCATACAAAATTTTAATTCCATCAGACAAGCAGTTTCTGAGAAACTTATTTTAAATATTTAATTACGGCCCCTTTAGACAAACAGCCCACAAATTTTGCCAGCTTCCTTAGAATCAGGTACCGATATGACTCAAGAGTCCATGAAAGCATTTTTGGGTAACAAATGTTTAAAGCACCTAAGCTCCACCCTGAAATGATTCATTGGCATATGTTGCACATACCATTTATGAAAGATTTTGGATCTTTTTTAAGTTGCTCTGGATAAGGGTGTCTGCCAAATGTCATAAATTTAATTGTTAAACTCAGTCATTGTGCAAAACAATCAGACTACTTCATGAAATAGATTTTATATATTAAAGAAACCTGGTGCTTGGATCCCAAGTGAAAACAGCTTATGCAGATTTTACACTTGAATTATCAGTTGCTCAGCATATGAAATTAACACGAAATATCTTCTGAGAGCTTAATGATTTGCTTTAGATCACCAAATTATCAGTCAAATCTTCTGCATGCTGTATTATTAGTTACTTAGCACACTAAATAGCACTAGGCTACATATGAGATTTAAATTGAGGTCACTGCAGGCTGAGCTTACGGAGGAAATCCTGCCTGTGTGGGAGCTGTCCTGCAGACTTCCGTTCCCTCCAACCATCTCTCTACAGGATAGAATGCCTGACACTGTCTGCCTCTGCATCTTCAACTCCCTCCAACCCTGTGCTGGCCTATAAATTCTCTCACCCCCAATATCATTATCAACAGCCATGGCTTTGCTCAGGATCAGGCATAACTCAGGCAGTGTCTCTATGAGACCTGCTCTCCTCAGTTATGCTACACAGGTTGCCCAGGCAGTATTTGTCATGACTGTGGGATTTGTTAAAAGAAGAGTTCACAGGAGAGTGAATGGCAGGGATGAAAAAGTAGCCTAACCACTGCCAAGATGAGCAAACCAGGGGAGGACAGTCAGTAGGGGGTTAGCTTTAAGTAATACCATGGAATGGTGTTACTGATGGGAAAACTTCACTTGCCAAGTTTGGATTTCTCCCAGAAGCTGGGAAGCTTAGAGTCTTAATGAAAGAATAAATAGCTGACAGAGGAAGTGACCAATAGACCTTCGCCAAGGACAATAGTTCACTATTCTATAATATGCAGATCTGTTTATATGTCTGGGTATATTTCCAATGGAGTCATCATATTTCTACATTGGCTATGTTTTGTCACTATTGTCTACTCATTGAGATGTCCACATATTTATGGGCATATATGGTATCATACACCTATCATCAATTAAGTGATTCTTATTAACCCCAAATAAAGATCAGCTCTTTCTGTAGGATTCTCTTGAATCTTCCTGGTTTCATCCGACTGCTGAAGCCGCAAAGTGCTTACAAAACAAAACAAACTTAAGTTAACAAAGGAAAACTTTCATTACAAGATCAAAGTTTTGAAATGGCCAAGTCAGAACCCAGATCTAAATCCTATCAGTCACCTGTGGAATGATTTGAAGAGTGCTGTGCTCTCACATATTGATTGACATGGACCATTTTTGCAAAGACGAATGGAATAAAATTGCCAAATCAAGATGTTGGTAGGCTCTTACAAAACCTTTTTTTAAATCCTAAAACAGCTCTATTTGTTTCGATTTGTAATTTTAGCATATTGTGTCAACAATACCAATGATGCGCACATGAAGGTTTTAAGATAATCAATCCATAGTGAAGAGTTTGACAAGTTTATTTGTTCCAATGAACTTGAGGGATATGTACATGTGCATGTCCATGATCTCAGAAAGAATGATTCCTCTATGGCCACTCACCTGTGTTAAATATATTTCATACCTCGACAATGTGAGAAATCTTTTTTATTACTTTCCCCCCATTTCTTCCCCAATTTGGTAATTTGCCAGTTCCCATCCACCAGGTAGCTCTCCCCGTCACATGACAGCTATCGAACAGGGAGGGTGAAGGCAAGAACATGTGTTCTTACAGAATGCACATGATGTCACCTTTTCAAACTGCTTCTCATTCTGTCACAGGGCAGTATAATACTGTGCTATCTGCTCTCTTTCACATACATGACATTACAGCCACCCACAATTGTATAGTGTTGCTCTGATTTAAAAAGGAAGTGAAAGTAATGCCATCCTTGTAATTAAGACAGCATGGCCAATTTTTGCCTTCTGATCACACATGACTAAGCTATAAAGGGATGGTTTGCTGAGGATTTGGACCTGGCACAAAAAGGTTAACAAAAAAATAAAAACACCTTTCAGGCTTGGATTGGATAATAAATAGAAGTGGGTAATAGAAGTGGTTTATCTGTATTAGTTTACGTCATACTCACATATCCTGCACTACGATGTACTGGTGAGGCACCAATCCGTCGATGCCATTATGTCTGCCCTCCCACCAGTCTTCTGAAGCACGCTGGTACAGCAGCAGAGACGCACCCTTCTTGAAGGACAGCTCACGCGAAGAGCGGCCCACATAGTCGAACTTGGCGATGGCTTCAATTGGTTCGCCCTCTGCACAGACGAGACAATACATTTAAGTTCAGCCATAGAAAATCTGCATCAGAATGAAGGTTATATGCGACTACATTACATAGACTCTTCATTCAGGCTGAATTTGTGCATGTGCTGATTTCATTGGCAGTGAGAAACCATAAATACATAAGAAACATTTAGGCATGGGAGAGAATATAGACCTTACGGAATATATCTAAACAATTGATGTCACTCAACATAAGCTTTGCATTGGCAAAATTTGAATAAAATTGTTCAAATGCAGTGAGATTAGAGCTCTGGCTCTGACCCTTTATGTAAGAACTCAATGGAGCGTGAAGGGCTTCGATGCATGTAAAGTAGCAGCAGTCCTGGCAGCACTGCCTGTTCCCATCTTAAGCTGTTGCTTTAGCAACATGTCCAGACTGGGATCAGGGCCCGTTTTAGGCTCTACTCAAACCAAATACATCACAGCTTTTCAGATGAACATCTAGTGCGTGAGTGGAATATGATTATTATTGTTGAAGAATAATTATTAACTAATAATCAGTGAAAATGCTGAGTACAACCACACACTCTACTTCACTGGAATGACACATGGGAAGAAAAACAACCATGAAACATTAAAACCTAGCAGTCTTACTATAGGTGTACAGCAGTGAAACAGTGAAGCAACTCAGCCAGCAAGTGAAATGCAGACCTAAAAATAGCCTCCGCTCCTTTATCTCCCAAACCCCATTAAGTCAGACAGGGGGTCCCTGAGCGCCAGCTCCACTGCTGCTACCTACTTGCAGCACACCTTCAATATGAGATGTGTGCTTTGCAAGTACAATCTGAACAAACCACAAAGGCCTTTTTCCACTGCACATTCAAAAACAAAAACTGTCCCAAACAGCAACCTATTACACTTTGTCATATTTCTAACTCATTCTCCAATAATGTAAGTGCTGAATAAAATGATCACAGTGATGACAAAAGAGACTGAATCATCATTATGGGACATAATGACAACACTGTCACGTTCAGTATGGAGGAAACGTCTACAGGCCATTTGGTTAACTCACAATTTGGTGAAATTAACAAAAAAGCTCAAAGAGTTTTTAAATTTTCAACAGCAATAAGATGACAGGATAAGAACTGAATTCTCTTGTTGCTGAAATGTCAATACTGATTGGGCAGAAGTTTATTTGACTGTAGTGCTAGCTACAAATCATGTGGTTATATTAATGCTCCTGATATAGTTTCTATAGTAAGAACGTAATTTAGACTTGTATGGCAGATATCTAATTGCTGATATTGTGAAATTTTATGTTAGGAGATTGTTTAAATTTTTGGAAGGAGTCTTAAATGTCACAGCTTTGTAACAGGCAGAGATAAAGCTGTAAAGCTTTTCAACATGGAGAAAGACTTCAGGGTGGAGAGATTTGCAGTTTATAGTTATAGTTTTTTTTTATCTTTTTAACTTCAAGAGAAAAAAAGGATGCTGGTGAGGGAATGACAGAATTGACTTGTTGTGTAGACATTCCACAACATAAAATGTAACGATAAACGAAACAATGTGAACACTTTAATTAGTAATAAGTGTAATCATTGGCAAATATCTGTGGTATATGAGGAATTAATTCTAGACTTGCTCTTACTGGCATCACACTACTCTGTGAGCATTGTGTATTGCTCCTTACTTTATGCATAGTTGACAATTATGAATAAACAATTATATAGTCATAAGGACATTATGAATGTAGTAAAAATATAATAATCAGAAAAGAAAGTGTTTTTCACTTGTGGTGTTCTCATTAAAAAATCAGTTTTGAGAGAGAAAATTTCAATGTTTATGCTGGTCAAGAAATTAAAAATGAAAGCACTGCTTCAGTTTCCTGGTGCCATAGGTTTTGTAGTGGAAGAGCCATGAATAATACAAATTGTCTAACATTGACAGGGTAAAAAATACTTCATTTCATTCTTGGTACACACAGTCAATAGGACGTGACAGGCAGGAATTTGCTTGGTCTGAATTAATAGGCTTGTCTGAGGCTGACAGTCGGTTAATAAAGGTGACGGCAGAGAGATCAATATGCTCATGTGTTGTGCAGATGTCCCTTTCTCTGATACTACTCTCGGTATCTTTATCACTTGCTGTCACAGTCTGATAAACACCATCCTTCAGTGAGTGTGTCTTCAGCTGCCTCAGTGCCATCAGGGCTGAGCTGGATGGAGCTGAGAATACGGGGCCAAGCTCTGCAGGTTGAGGCTAACCTTCAATAATAGTGAGGACGCAAAACAAAGCCCTGGCATTTACTACAATGATGCAAACAAATAAAAAATAGAAGGTTTGAATTGCCACTGTTAGGTTACATTTGCCATTTTTCAACCTACTGAATTCACCAAATATAAAGACTAACAATGCTCTGATTCCTGTAGAAAATAAATCAAATTGGCTAAACTGGTTCAAGCGCAGCTAAAAATCCACAACTCAGCAGTTTCCGCCAACCAAACAGAACATGCTCCACTGCACTCACCACAGCCTCCAGTCTCCAGATGGACTAGCGGGTGACCGAGGGGGAACTAATGACCCATGCAGAGTAGTCCAAATAAGACACACAGCTCTAACTGTGACTCCAAACAGCACTTGCATTGTGTCCACTTACTGTAAATCAACACCAAGGACTATTGACTTCTGACCCAGAGACATATTAATAACAGAGGGAACATTGATGGTATTGACAGAATTGGAAAAATGGAGAGTAAAGATGTGTCTATAATGACTGCTGTATTGTTTCCACTTCCATTCCTTGAAGTGGCCCTGCCATTTTATAACATTTAAATAAGGTAACCTGTAGAAATTATGGAGCACTATCTCAATTTTTAAAAAAACTAATCGTAAGACCAATACTTCTGTGGACTGAGCTATGACTGGCTATTATATCAGAACACGCAATTATTATTTTGTATGGTCTGTTTTTATGGCGGTATGGAGGTTATATGTTATACATGTACATTTGTTTCTTTGGCAATGGCATGTTCTATTAAATACATGTCAAAAATCTAATTTGACAACTTGTAGGTTGTATATTATATCTAAGAGGCTCCAACAGTTGTTCAGATTTGTAGATATGAAGACGTTTGGAGGCATAAAAGGCATAAAAAGTATTATATTTATATTGTACACTCAGTGACAAAAAAGTTAAGCACCCAGATGGAATGGTTGAAATGAAATGAACCTGCACGTGGTGATAGGTCATGTGATATCAAAAGGACAACAGAGTTGGCAGTATGGTCACACTGCCGGTCCCATGTCAGTAGGGTCACCCCTCGGGCCTGGATACATGCGGAGATATGGTGAGGAAGGCAGTCATACAGCCATTGTATCCTCTCCTGTGGCAAGTCGGCCATAAGCTGTTGTAACTAGACCTCGAGATCCTGCAGACTGTCACTGAGTCTGTGTTGTTGTCCGAGCTGATACCACACATGTTTGATTGATGAAAGATCAGGGGACTTGGCTGGCCACGGGAGGACCTAACATCTGACATGACACAAGAAGTCCATAGATACATATGCCGTGTGTGGATGGACGTTGTGTGATTGAAAGTTTGTACCAGGGTGCTGTCTCAGGAGGGGTAAGATATGCGGACACAGGATGTTTCTAACATAGTGCTGTGCCGTCTGGTTCCCTGAATCACTACTAAAGATGACCTGAAGTCATACCCTATGGCTCCCCACACCTTGATGCCAGGAGTAACACCTGTGTATCTCTCCACAACATTGGCAGGCTTGGTCCACTCCCATCAGTGCTGCCACAGGCACACACAACGGTCATCCGTGATAATGCAGAACCAAGATTAATGGCTGAACATGGCACAATGCCACTCATCATCAGTCCATGCCTCCTGGTTACGGCACCACTCCAAAAGCAGCCGTCTCTGAGCTGGTGTTAATGGCAGCCTACGCATGGGACAGTGAACCCGTAATCCGACTGATGCCAGTCATTGAGACACGGTGCGGGGTGACACGTGATGTTGTAGAGAGTCCAATACCTGTGTCCGGATGGCAGGCGCAGATGTCATAGGGTAGTGTAATGCCTGGCGCACAATACAATGATCCTCCCTTCGTGTGGTCTGTCTTGGGTGACCGGACCCTTCACGATGTGTGTGGGTGCCCTCATGTGCCCATTGGTTCCATCATCGGGATACTGTGACATCTGTATGCCCCACATGCCAGACAATTGCTTGATACAACCATCCGGCCTCATGCAAACCCACAACGCGACCCCTATCAAATTCCATCAAGCGCTAGTAATGCTGTCTAATGCGTCTACGGGGCATCCTCTGTGTCTAGTGACTAGACATACCAGCTCCTTGCAAATCAAGTCTCTTACATACCCATCGCTGTTCTGCATGTGTACCGAATTAAATCCAAACTGGACCATTCCTTCTGGGTGCTTAACGTTTTTTGGCACAGAGTGTATTTCAGAAAAAGAGATGGAAAACAGTAGTTAAACCGATATTTTATGATTGTTACAATATTAACATACCCTATTCGGCTGTTTTTGTTACTTGTGATAATGAAGTAATATCAGTGAAACCTAACACACTAAAGGTGTTTCTGAAGTAAATCAAATTTTTCTTCATTTTGTTCCAAATATGTGCAAGCTTTTTTTTTTTTTATATTAATGCACAAAAAAAGTGTACGGAAAGCATACAAAACGTGTCCCTAACTTCTCATTCAGACGCTGATACCTGTTCTACGCTCTAATAGCAATGCCTGTTCATTTCATTTAGTACATAAGAACAAACAGCACTGGTTAAAATATAATGCTCAGGTTCTCACTGCACACGATAGCCCAGTAAGGAAGGCTTCCAGGATGGACTAAGTGGTACATAACTAATATCAGTTATGAAACCTAAGCTAATTTCTATAAAAGACAGATTGCTAGCAGTTTGAACATATATTGGGATGAAGCTGAAAGAGTTCTGTCAAGGTGAAGCTCACAATGGGGTTTAACATGTTATGTGTACACCTTTGACAGTGAGTTCTGGAAAGATCCATCTCCAGAGCACTTTGCTGGAGCAAAAAAAATTTGGAGCAATATCATGGCAGCTGAGAGTAATGATCTGGGATCTGTAAGGGTAAGCCTACATCTGTGGAAGCTGATGGAAACTCGGTTGATGATACGCACAATCAGGAGTCATGTGGGTTCTAATGGCTGAATGAATGAATACATATGAGTCATGGTGTCTGAATAGGCAGTGAGATGAGAACAGGCCAAAATAATCCTTGGCATGGTGAAATGCTGTTTAAAGACTTGATGAGGACTGATGTTTGGAAGGGAAAAATTTGTATGAACAGAGCTAATAAGGTTTGAGGTGATGTTACAGTTGCCATGGAAATGAGATTCATCTTTCAGACAGTGTTTGGAGAAACCCTGATAGGACACATGATAAATATGGTGGACTGGGAATGGACACAGGCTCCTGGGGTAGGTGGCGTTTAACAGAACGATTGTGGACTTCTTGTAATTCCTCATTAATGGGCCAACATATCTGAGTTTTGCTACCAAATATGATTGTTGAGAAGACCATTTAAAGCAAAAGTGAACCGAATTTCAGTTAAAGAGAATTAATAATACAAGTGCTCATTTAAGGTCCGCCAGGAATAAACATGGCATTAATATGAAACTCACTTCAAACGATGCTTGAGGAATCAACATTTAAACAACCCTACAATCACACATGATTCACTGAGTGGCTTAAGAGAAATTCAGTGTAATAGATTACGCCTTTTGCTCCCTCAGGAGCATGAGGCGAGCGTGAGCAGAACTATACTGAAAGACAGGAAACATGTCCGCTTTCAAGGGAATTGTTTTCAGTTTTGGTGCTCTGACAGCTGTTTCCTCTCAGTCTCTTTGAAGAGCTACGCAGATGAGCAGGATAAAGGATTAGAAAGAGATTTTAAATCTCAAACCTGTTTTTTTCCCCATATGCATCTTCCATCTAGAGCCTTGTTTGGCTTGGCGAAGCTATAAATATGATGAAACTTTCAAGAAACATTATATTTTCAGAATTCTTGGCACTGTTTGTTATAACCTTAGTGTCCGTTTGTTATGTGGTTGCAAACTACCTGAGCCTCACCACAAGCATTTCAATAAGTATATGTCAAACTTGCTCTAAAATGATAAAGAAATCAAATATTGGCTAAATTGGAAGCACTATTAAATTATTTGAAGAATCTTATGGTACGCTACAGCAGCACTAGCACATGGCTCATGAAGGAACTGGCACTTATTTGGAGCTTTAGGAAAGAACTTAAAGAACTGATAAGGGCTCTGTTCTGTTTGTTGAGGCCCACATTTGTCAAGATTATAATATGAAAGTATGACCAAAGTTGTCCTCTGTTCCCACTCCAAAAGCAATTTCATTAAGAAAGACAGGATTAGCTACAGAAGCTTGTGTGAACCCTGCTTAACCTTGACATACCTTCAGGAGAATCTTAACTCTACCAGGATATACCCAAATCCACCCCAACTAAAAATAGTGCTAGTCATTATCTTTCCTTGGGTTTAAAAATAATTTTTTTTAATGAATCCCATGGTAGGAGACAGGCATTAAAGTGAACTGGGTCAGCCTGGTTACTTGATACTTACTAGAAACAGTTCTAGAAACACGTCACTAGTAATGCTGATTAATGTTAGGAGCACAAGATATTGACTGAATACATGCCTGTATGACTTATGGGGACTTGCCCTTGATTCAGCATACAGCTTAAACAGGGAATGGTGAATCCAGGTCAAGCAGAATTCATCTTTGGTAAGCATTTTATCCTGAACACTGTTGTGGGGGATTCGAAGCATAGCCTAGGAAACACTGGAGAAGAGGCAGGAATATACTCTGGACCCTCTGCACCATGCACACACATATTCACACACACTCTAACACTTAGGGCCAATTTAGAGTCACCAATCCACCTATTAGCATGTATTTGGAAGGTGGGAGGAAACCAGAGAACCCTGAGGAAAACCGGACAGAGCAATTTACCTGGAGCTATGAGGAGTCAAACACTATCCACTGTGAGAGCCAAGTTAAGATTTAAGTTACCTTAACTCAAAACGTTCTAGTTCACAAATTATTCCACTTTTATGTTATGCCAACGACCATCCAATCAGATCTGTGAAGTTAATTAAAGCCACACTTACCATCTTCACTGGTGTGTGTCTCTGCACCTCCATCCTGGTCCACTTCTTCCAGGACTGCATGCTCACTATAAGGACTTTCACTGCAGAGGAGACAGCAGCAGGAAGATAAAGTTAATGGCACTGAATACATTACACACATGACACAATAGCTAAAAGAGTCGCTAAAACAATTCAGCCAGGTGCTTTTAAACAGATCAGGTTCCAGTCCAGTCCAGTGGCAAGCAGGCACCAGGAGCCATGGTAGCAAACAGCCTAGCATTTCAAATACCTAGATAAAATGACATCAGATCTTCTTAAAAAAAATAAAATAAAACAAATCTTAACTAGATTCCAGAATTGAATATATATTTTTGCGAATATTTTAAATAATTTTTTTAATATCTTTTTCTGTTCTTTGTAACTAAACAGCAAATATTTAACTTTGTTATGGTTAGTCTGGTGGCGATAATTATTATGATTGTTTACATTCAGCAACCAATGAAAACTGACAACAGGTGAGACTTTCACATTTAGTTAAATACCGATGATTGCAAAAGTTTGCATCCCCCAAGGTTTCTGGCTGAAAAAATGAAAATGCATGTCTGTTTAACATTACATTTACAAAATGAATGCATCCTAATATGTATATAATTAAATGTGACTATATCCTGCAACAAAACAAGATCCCAAAACATGAGAAGTTTAAGAAGTAGTTTTGTGTTGCTTTTTGTGGGCTCCAGACCTGATTGGAAGTTTAAATCACATTCAGAAAGAGAGCTGTAACATGAATTATTATTATAATATTTTGTCTTTATTCTTAATAACTTATTGCATACTATTTAATCATTTGTGTTAGTTATGACATTGAAGGAGACCTTTTTGCTATAAACTGTATTTTTTTGGTCATTTTGTCCAAGGAGTATGCAAACATTTGCAATAAACTGCAGTGTGTCAGAAACCATTCCAAACTAAATCAGTGATTTCTGATTACAGTGATATTACTGATAATTTAGCTAACTTAGTTAATCTACCTTAGGCCAAATTTCCCTGAGTCTGCTGTGTGCATTAGCTCCTGTTCTACACAGTTCAGCTCAAAAAATGCCACATATACAGTACAGCGGCGGACGTTTTCCCACAGAGCACACTTCTCGGAATTCTCAGAGCATGTGTGTGGTGGTCATTAGTATTCCGGGGATTGCTGTCAGGGTGACTGGGAGGCTCTCTTAGGTGCATTGTGTGTTTAAAGTGGAACTAATGGCCGTAATATCTGATATACACCATTCAATTAACTCTGGCACCTATACGCCATACCATCAGAGGGACAGAGAAAGAGAGAGAGAGAGAGAGAGAGAGAGAGAGAGAGAGAGAGAGAGAGAGAGAGACACACACAGACACAGAGAGAGACAGAGAGAGGTAGAGAGAGGGAGAAAGGAAGGTTTTGTCCACGTGTATGTGTGTGTGTGTGTGTGTGTGTGTGAGAGGGAGACCTAAACAACTCAAGGACCGATGCAAAGAGATCCATTTGAACTGCTTCAGACGTTCTCTAGAGAGCAGTGTTGGGGTGTTTTTTTAAAGATGACAGAAAGATATGCTTCCCTCTCTCTCACACACACTCCCACACACACGCACCTGTGGGATCTCACAAAGGACATTATACCTTTACTCTACTCCTCCTTAAGGCACAGAGGAATTACACTCTTTTTGTTTTCAAGTATTTCTTACTTTAATGACTATAATTTTCAGGAAGACTTTCGTCTGTCTCACCTAGCTGAAACAGACATGCAAACTGCTCACAACAAAAGCGTCCTGTCCCGTCAAAAGCTCTTACTACAGACACCTCTTCATTTCATCTAATTACCCACAAAGGCTCTGAAGCACAAGGCCTGCTGAGCTTCTCCTCTTTCCCGTGCGCTCTCACACACATACTCCTCAACCTAGTTCTTAAAAAGACCTCTGACTCTAGGCCTGTTTCAAACTCCTGCAATTCTAAGTAAACACACTTATACATCTGTTGAATGTATTAAAGCTGAACTCAGCACTATGTTTCATACCCCACATACAACACGAAAATCAAAAACTATTCTAAACCTCTAAGCCATTCTGCTCTCCATCAGTAGCTCTCGTCCAATTTTTACTGTGCCAACCGAACAGATGTATTCAGCCCACGTCTCTCACCAGTAGTCCCCTCCAGCCATGCATTTCTCGTACACAGGACCGTCTAGCTCTTTAATGTCAGGAAAGATGGTCTCATGGTGGATGATGATGGTCTTGATGACCTCATTGACGTGGGCTTGGCAAGACACCTGGTCCTGTGTGTCAGGGGTGGGCATGAGGGTGGGGCCGAAACAAATGGCCAGGTTGTAGGGGTCCATCATGTTCTCATCACTGTACTGGGACAGACTGTAAACACACAGCAGGAAGTAATGAGGAACACATGAGGCAGTGTTGGAGAGTGTTACATGAATCATCAGATTACACAGAGTGTGAGTATTATGGCAGGCATTTACTATCTCACATTAACCATATGATGCTATTTCTAAGAGATTTCCTCTTGTGGGTTCACATACTTGTTCTATGTGGCTGCAGTACACATACTCTATGAGTGTGTATTACATGAACAAGTTGTGCTGGGTGTAAAATCATGTGTGTGTATTCAGACTTACTGGTTGAGAAAAGCAAACAGGTAGCGCATGACTATGAGGACAGATCTGGGGACCGTGAGGAGGATCTTACGAATGTACAGGGCCCTCTCATACAGATTATCTATTCCTGAGAGACAGACAGAGAGAAAGTGAGAGAGAGAGAGAGAGAGAGAGAGAGAGAGAGAGAGAGAGAGAGAGAGAGAGAGAGAGAGAGAGA
>JAQQZR010000037.1:6798797-6822408 GCA_030068235.1 Notoglanidium macrostoma | reverse complement strand
AAGATAATGCCCACAATATCATCAAGCTAAATGGGGGCGACTTTGAAGAATCTAAAATATGAAACATATTTTTTTTTCTTTTTTTGTTTTGTTTTTTTCCACTTTTTTGTTTACCACATAATTCAGTATATGTGTTGCTTCACAGTTTGAGGTATTCAGTATTGTTTTACAATGTAGAAAACAACAACAAAAAAGAAAAACCTATAAAAGAGAAGGTGTGTCCAAACTTTTGACTGGTAGTGTATATAATATGTACACAGCACACACTGCCTTTGGTATAAAATAACCCTCCAAATTGCCATCATTCTTAATTCTAGCTGAGCTTGGGGGAAAAAAAAGTGTGAACGTGTGGGATTGAGTGCAGTGGAATCTGACTGGTTTCAATTAGCACACATGCGGAACACTATTCAAATGCACTTGGCTGACAGTAACTTAATCCCACGTCCAGCTCAGCACGCCTGAATTTTTGCCCCGTCACACACTTTCCGCCAGTGAACAATGCGAAGTTTGCTACTTTGTGACAAAATGGGCACTGGGGAAGACCTGCCATTGCTTTTCGACAGACACACAATCTGACTTGTACAGGAGCAGAATATTCAACATATTGGTGCTGCAGATCAACACAAAGCATCACTGCTTATAAGAGGCTGGTGAGAGAATGACCATGTTAATGTTTAAAGAAAAGTGATCGCACTTATTTAATGTATGTTCCAAAACAGTGTAAATAACTATAAAAAAAAAAAAGCAAAGAAATGTACGACTTTGCTTTTTAAGAAAAGAAAAAAGATCACTGGGAAATTGTTGTGAAAAGTATTATAAGAGGAATAAAACACTTTGGGATGTGCCCTTATTGATCATGATAACAATAACTCTTCTTTGTGTCAGGATGCAGCACACAACCAAGCTGTTGATTATTTTCCTATAACAGCACAAGTGTTTTATTCATTATTTGCTCCATAATGCATTGAGTCTAGTTCTGATTTTTTAAAACCTGGTTGTGCCCATGTAATGCCCCTCTAGAAATAGGACACTAGTCCTAGTATGACTTAACAATAACAATAAAACATAAGTTGTCATCCAGATTTCCGTACATGAACATATGCTTCACAGGGCCAACATTCAGAGGGGGCACACATACAGCCCTACAGCAAGCGTGCAATAATCTCAAAACATATCTCACAGCCCAGCCATTCAACAGGAGACAAATGCTCTTTTAGACAAGGTGATTAAATAAATTAAGGACGTCACAGGTATTCTTTTATAAAATTTTTTAATCAGCACCTCACCCTTTAATAAAGCTGATTACTGAAGCAGAGAAAGAAGTGAGGTCTGAAACTCTTTATAAAAGCAGCTTTGAGTTTAACTGACAAAGCTGGCGTCTATAAAAACCACAAACAGGATGTTTCATTTTTTACAGCTCTGAGCTAAATAATAGAGTTTGTCTCTTTAAATGTCTGCTGACTCAGTGAGCACATCACTGTGGTGCTACTATGGCAGATTACAAGGCACAAGATGTGCCGTACTTCTGTTCCTGCCACACACACACACACACACACACAAACGCATTCAGGCACGTATGCACACACACACACACACACACACACACACACACACACACACACACACACACACACACACACACACACACACACAGTGGATCTGTGCTCATCCGTATCTGCCCTTGCAGATCCTTTCATCCGCTCATAGCAGCTTAAAATAGCCATGTCATTGTAAAAAAAAAAAAAAAAAAGGCTGCCTGCTGTGCCTTCTGAGAGATGGGCTTTTGGGAATTCGCCATGCCACATTACTTTGTCTTACACGTGCCTGCGTGTCTGACTTGCATATTTTAGAATGAGAGACACACCAGCTGGAAGCCTGAAGCTACAAAACACACTCTAAACTCTGCCACAGCACTCAACAACTCAGACTGGATATATTTAGAGTGGAAAGAGAAGGGAATTTAAATTAGCTAAGAGAGCTAAGCTGTGTCTGCATCTGTACGTGAGTTACGAGAAAGAGAGAGAGAGAGACAGAGAGAGAGAGAAGCTGAAACTGGCTGATAGTTAAACACAGCAATATACAGAATTTCTTCGTCAGTGCTATGCATTAAATCAAATAAATGTACAAGAAAATACTAATATATTAAAGAGCATGGGACTGAGTGAGTGAGGTAAGGAGTGAATGATAGTGAAAAAGGAGAGTGGCATGCAGCTGCCCAAGTTACAGGCCAGAACTCTGACAGCAGGGGCAAGAGAAGGGTTGTGTGTAAACAGCAGGGAATCCCTATCAGTCACACTGATGGACCAGGCTACACAGAGACTCCCATCCTACTGCAAGCATCCTGATACACATCCACATACAAGTTTGAACAAACAAACCCGCTCTCACACACACACACACACAACAAGTATCCATTAACTCTACTTCGTCCATTAAACACCCCTTTATACCCCAAAACAGTTTCCCTTACACTAAATAATGCTGGAATCAAACAAGAGAGTAAAAAAGCTCTCTGATCACAAAAAAGTGTCTAAACCAGCAGCGGGACAACGTGCCATTCACTCCAGCACAAAGCCTAGCTGATGCAGTTATGTGTCACAGCATGGATGGGCACACTGGTGCACAGTGAAGCTGCCAGTGTTAGCCTGAGGCCACAGATCTATATTAAATAGCTTTCACTGTGAGAACACCAGACTGATGGCCCAGGAATGAATAAAAGTCTTCAACACTGATATGATGAGAAATAGATCACACACAGTAAAGGCGGCACAAAAACAACTAAGATTAATTTACTCATCACCCATATAAAGAACTCAATGGAATTACGTCTGATTCATTCACTCATCAGTATATGCTTTATGCTGCTCAGGGCTGTGACTGATCCAAAGACCATCTGTGAAACACTGAGATGCCAGAGCAACACACACACACATTCACGTATAGGGGCAATTTAGAGTAGCCAAATCTGTAGTAAATGGTAACTCATGCATGGGTTCGATTAATTTCTCCCATTTTCTGATTTTTAAAATTGTTTTAAATGTTCTTTTACGTGTTTTGATTTGAACCAGAATCACTTTCATTGAAAATATAATAGCGTTTAAACTATAAGTATAATATAAATCAGTCTTAAGTGAAAAAAAAAAAAAAATACAATCAACCATCTTTACATTTAATCATTTACAGTTCCAGAAAAATATTTTCCAAATCTTTTCCAATTCATATTTTTTTCATTTATTACAGGGCCGGATCAAATTCTTGTTTTGTCCAATCCAAAATTTTTGCTGATATTGGACCCATGGAGATCCAGGATATCGGAACAGGACAATTGCATCACTGTTTTACACGTTTTATTACTACACTAATGTGTTTATTCAGCATTAGCATTGGCCAGAAAAAAATTTTTATGCCCAGAAAAAATGCAGAAAATTCAAAATGTTCAGAAATGTTAGAAAAATCTTCCCTATCCCTTTAGTTTCAGTGCATAGCCATGTTACCAACTAAAAGAATTCATGTCTTAATTTCATGATTCATGATTCTTTTTTACGCATGTGTACACTTACTGATGCAGGAGATGAGGTCATTAAACCTCTCCTTTGGAAAGAGGTGGTTCTCCAGACCTCGGAAATAGAGTTTGAGGACTCCTGCCACTGAGTTAATATCATGGTTATCTTCATCATCTGTGAGAGGGTCGTTGCCTGGAAGACATAGCAGGTGTCAGTGAATGAAAATATACTCTACACGTACTGTTTCTATTCAGAGATAAACAGAGATGCCATATTGCATAAATAGAGAAACCCTGCTTTTATAATGCCAAGGCTTGATGGAATTTCATATTCATACAATCTCAGGAGAACCAGATGACAACGCAGAAACAACAACAAGCACTGTTCATGCATAAATAATTGCCACGAATAAAGAGAACTTTTAGGGATGTTGCTGTAACCTTCCCTCACAATATAAACTCAGCATGTGAGACATAGCAGATAAGAATCGCTACGCTTACATAACAGTCACTCCTCGTTAATATATTAGAAGCCCGACGCTGTGACAACATTTCACCACCCACCTCTCTCAAATGAATTCTTAATATCATTGACTTCAACTTGAGAGCCAGATACACGAAATATGCCTTGATGCTGAAGACCTGTGGTGTAGAGAGAGAGCGAGCGAGAGAGAGAGAGAGAGAGAGAGAGAGAGAGAGAGAGAGAGAGAGAGAAAGAAAGAGAAATATCAAAACAAGTGAAAACTCATACCACATGCAGTGGTCCAGATGTCCTGTCAGAATGGATGAAAAGATGAGTTTGGCTCACAAGCAGAAGCGTGAAATGGCAAAATGACAAGCTGGAAAGGCCAGCCTCTCAGATACAGAAATGCTCACTTTCTCCAATCAGATTTAATAGATGAGGGTCAGTGAGGCTGAAGTCATTCATTCATATATCTTCAGTAACTGCTTTTATCTTAGTTGCAGTGAATCCAGAGTTTATCCCAGGAACAGTGAGACTGAGGGGGGAATACACCCTGGATCAGGTGAATATTTTTGGATTTTCCCCGTTTTCTACCCGATTTGGTCTTGCCAATTCCAACCCATTAACTCTATCAAGAGAGCAACTGAGGAGGAGAACGGTTAGTACTTGCTTCCTCCAAAACATGTGAAGCCAGCCACTATTTCTTCTTCTTTTTTTCCTCCCTAATTTAGGCATGGCCAATTCAAACCTATCCAGACAGCTCTCCCCCATCACATGACAGCCACCAACCAGGGCGGGCAAAGGCTATCACATGCTTTCTCTGAGGCGTGTAAAGCCAGCTGACCGTATCTTTTCGAACTGCTTCACATGCAACGTCAGGGATTGCGCAACATACTCAGAGGGAAACTCTACTCGCCCCCTTCCTTATGCATGAGCTCACAGACCCTCATGATTTGCTAGTGTTGCTGTGACTGACGGAAGAAGTAATATGCATGCCTCCCTTCCTCTCTCCCTGCTTAGGTGGAAACCAGAGAACCACCAGGAAACCCGCCACAGAGAACACGAACAACTCCGCTCCGTTCCACTGTGCTGCTTGAGGCTGAAGTCAACTTTAGCAAGTGTCCAAATTAGCATTTAATAAAATATGTAGTGAAAAATAGAAAAATTTGCAACATATTCAATCAAGACACAGAGAGCCACACCCAAACTGCAGACAGTGCCCGAGCCTTCGCTGGAGCCAGTCTGCAGAAAGAAGGCGATAAAGAAAAGAGACACCGGAACACAAGAGCTACAGTAAACTTCCTCTCGGGGCTCTTCTCATGCTGCAGTCATAACAATCACTAGTTTGCACCATGTAATTGTGTGTAATTAGTGAGGATATAACTAGGACACAGCTTACCATAAAGATTGATGAATCGAATGCAGCTCTCTACCACTCGTGGAATAACTTGGCCAGAGTCCTTTTAAAAGAAAAGCAACACTGATGAAATCCTGGCACACTGCTGCATAGTGATGCATAAATCTTTTAACATTTTTACATCAACCAGGCAAAACCTTGCATTCCCTTTAATCCATAATGCATGCTGTTTGTTTTAAGTGTTAGTACGGGAGAGAAGTGATTACAGACCCAGCGGGGATCATTTTATTTAGCTTAAAATAGAATTTTCACCTCTAGAAATGAATACATGCAATGAACAGAATCTAATTCTACACCCCATTGTGCACGGTAATAGCTTGAGCTGAACAATACAACAGGACAACACTAACAAGTCCTAAAAAACGTCCGAGTGTGCTCTTCACTGGGAAGACCATCTTTGCCAGTTGCAGGGTAAATACTCATCTCCCTCTTGGCTGAAGTTGCCACTGTGAGCACTAGTCTTGGCACAATCCTTCTTTATATGCTTTTAATAAAGAGATTGTGCAGGGAGTGCATGCATATCTGGACAGGCCAGCTAGAGACCAGCTACGCTCAGCATTGTCTGGAAAATATTCTAATTTGGATAAGTCAATATATCGATCAACTCATTTTAGACTGATTTATACAAATATCTCCTGGCCTGAGACTCATAGTGGAATGGTTTGTGTGTTGAGTTTTACTTTAATATGATGCTCAAGCTGATCTGATACAAAATAGAGATTGTTTCCTTATTTACAGTTGAGTACAATTTCAGATCTCCACTTTCGGTAATAGTATCACCCTAAACACTGATATTTTCTCATATGCTTTAAGAAAAAAGTTTTTACGTTTTCCTTATCCCACTGATTCTTAACTTGACAGGTGACAGAAAACTGTTTGAGCCTGGTTGAAGTTTTCAAGCTTGAAATATTATGTAATCATGAGAGGTTTAATCCACTTCACATATAAATGAGACTTTTTGAGAATTTTGCATTTTAAGGGGTGGAAAAAAATCTGGAGTTTGCTAATACCTGCTAGATACATGCTCCTTCAGAACCGATATCTATAATATTCAGAGCATGATATAACTGGATTCCAAAAGGAGAGCACAATTTAATAAACAAGCAGATTGTTTTTCTCCTCACCCAACATCCAAGTGGTGCACTCAACTGTATAAGGGTCCTTTAATAACCAATAATCAAAATAAAAATAAAAGTCTGGGACTTCAGGGATGCACCAAAAATTCTACAATATGTTTTGAGACATGATTTTAAAATGGCAGAATTTGGACTCTACATACAGTGGGTCTGTAAAGATTAAAGTATTCTTCTCTCACTGTTAACAAAATACACATGAATACATAAACCAAATATGTTCAGGTTGCAAGAAGGTGCAAGAGGCAGCATAAGCTGGTTATAGCATGACAGAGGCTCTACCTGATGCCGGGTGTGAGAGTTCCGCCGTCCACGGCTATGAGCAAAGAAGAGAGTAAGAACATAGAAGAGAGAGAAACAGAAAGAAAACCAGTTATTCAGTTCCAGCACTACAAGCCACCAATAACAGCCCACACATTATTATCAGTCTATCAAAGGCACTGCAGAGCCAGCCTTACAGGGAGAGAACACAGGGGGGCAGGCAGGCACACGCACACACACCTTTTCCTAATTTCAGGAAAATTGTTCAGTCAGTGTTATTTGATTGCTACGACTCAAGTTATATTCATAACTATATTAAAAACATAAATAAAGGAACATTTTACTGCTTGAATAATCACTTCTACAAAAACAGAAACTGGGAAGCTATGGTCCAAGTAAGAAAAAGCAGTTTCCTTACAACAAATAACAGCTACATAATCAGAACAAGTAGCTTAAAGCAAGAAAACATGTATCTTCAAAATAACCGTCGCTGTGCTTGGTACAGATCTCTGGAGGGCTCTCAAAGCCAGATATAAATTTAGTAAAACCTTTAGTTATTATTTTTCCACTGCGAATCATTACACTCCCACATCTGATTAAGTAATAAATCAGCTAGAAAATTCATTCTGAAAATCGTTCGCTGCTTCCCAGAATCCTCACTGGCATAAGCTCCACAACTGTCTTAGTTTTAAAAAAAAAAAAAAAAAAGGAGGAGGAAACACACACACACACACACACACACACGCGCACACACACGCGCACACACACGCGCACACACACGCGCACACACACGCGCACACACACGCGCACACGTGCAGCCCCATGTTTCTCCTGCATGTGAAGACTGAGTTCACAGGTTAGACAGACTGAAATAATCTCAGGGAAAGGTGAGGCTGAAGCACATTACTGGCTCATTAGATGGTAGCCTGTGCATGTTTTCTCATATCTCATATCTGTTACATTCTGTACCTTTATAAAGGCCTCCAAATTACCATTAAATAACTTCATGTTAAAAACTGAGAGAGGTCTGGGCCTCCAGTGTGGTTTAGGAGGTAGATTTGGAGGTCTATGAAATAAAGAAAATGTTTATACACACACAGACAAAATACATCAAGAGGATATTTTCCTTTGTTCTTAACGTTTAATGCAAAGCTAAAAACTTTTTTCTACTGTGCTTCACTGAAAGCGCAGCATGAGGCAGCATGTAATCTGTCGTCTGACCTTTTAAAATGCTGATGCTGATTAGATTCAACTACACAGCTAATATTACACCAAACTCAGTAATCAGCATTGCAAAGCTTGCCAGAGAAAAGCTCTTAGCGCTCAGGATGAGTATGCTGTCATGGATAGGACACTGAACGTTTGTGTAATGGGTGATCTTGTCCTTGAAGTCTGTTCAGGGAGTGTAAGAGGTGTAAGAAGACTCCTACAAGGCTGGGCCTGACCATGTTCAGGAAACTTGTGAGGAATTTCGGGGTTCGCCAGAAAGGTGGGGTATGTTTGGTGTGATCTGAATCTGAATCAACACCTTGAGTTCCTCTCTCCCACACCATGAGGCTGACAAATCTCTGCTGCAATTATGACTGGGGCTTTTCTGAAACAAAACAATCCTCCCATCCTCTGGCATCACATTCACAATTATGCCAAGAAGGCATAAAACTTAGTTAGTATTGGGTGAAGAACAGGATAAAACTGACCATTTCATCTAAAAGGATACCAAATGTTTCACATAAAGGTATCGATTCCTGCTTAAGATGTATATAATGAACAAGATTTAGATGATGATGGAGGGTTCAGTCAGAACTGCACACACACAAATTTACCAGCCACAGACCTGCTGTGAGCAGTGAGGGGCATCGTTCTGTTGTGAGAGAAGCTGTTTAGCCATGCTGAGGTCACAGGGAACCTACAATAACCTTTATATCACAAAAGGCTATTATCAGCCTATTAGTAAGGCCAAATCCAAACCTCAAAACAATCCATACCACTATGCATATGGACTTCCGTGCTTTCTGTATTTAATTAGACTGAGGGGGAAATTTTGCATGCAGAGACAAGGTTGAACAATATTTATACACTACATGGAATAACATTTGTGAGGTACAAATTTTGAAATGCTGTAAAGTAGCTTGCAAGAAACTTGCAAGGTGTAGCAAGGTAAGTCTTTTTACCACAAGCCAAAAAGAAAGGAATTTCCACCTGTTTTGGGGTCCACACATTCACCATTGAATTTGTTTTGTAATGTCACACTCCACTGTAGTGTTTAATTTCTCATATGAGAGTAGACAATTAAAGCTTTAATAATTTGCGGTTTTTCACAAGTGTTAGGGATACAGCGATTAACCTAATTAATGATTCTTTTCGATTCACAATATTGGGTTCACGATCCTATTTTTTTCCACAATTTCTTTGGAAAAAAAAAAAAAGAAAAAAGAAAATGTAAAATAATTTTATCAACAAAAAATGCAACTTTTATGTTCCTATTCATCAACTTAAATATTCCTCTTGTTAAATAAAAATAACCAATAATAATTATTTATAAACATTTGTAAAGATTAGAGTAAAATATAATAGACCATAATAGTTAAATATTCCATTGATTAAAAATGAGAAAAGTAAATAACACACTTTACCTTAACAATTAAAAAAGCTTACACATAAAACAGCTACCTCTATTTTAACTTAGCTTTTAGTAGTCTATAAAAAGATTTATTGCTGAATCTTTTTGTACATGAGCACAAAAGCGCTTTCCCATTTACATCTATTTTTTGTGTGTGCTTTCACGACATTGTGTGTTATTTCCTACAGGGATGTCACGTTTATTCCTGCTACTGTGCGTTCTTGTGCCCTCTGCTGTCCAAATAACACAATTAAAGCTATAAAAAAATCTAAGAGATGAATCGCAGTTCATTTTTATTACCATTGATTTAAATCATCAAAAAACTGTATCACGATTTATCAAGGCACAATATATGCTTAATGAGTATTTCTTTTTTTTTCCTAGTCTACTAGGTTTACATGTTATAATTTTATTGTGGCAGTTATATACAGTGTTTTACAATAAAAAAATGCTTAAGGACTTGTGCTGTCCGTTTTATCTCTGTACCAGTGGATACCACTGTACCCGTGCAGACCCCTCCCTCCTTTTCGCAGCACCCTGCTCAGCAGAAGCTAACCATAGAGTCATGATACTCTACACACAGAAGCCAATAGTGTCCTGACTAGTCTTATAACAGGCTTGCGGCAATAAAAATATTTATTTGTGTATACTGAGAGAAAATCTGAAATAAGTTGATTTCTATTCCTGAAGGGGGATGTATGGTTTGAGCTAAAAATAGTGTTGGCCACTGATTGGTCAAACTTAAATGTTACACATTCATTCTGATTAATATCTCTGGCTGGGGGTGACTTTTTTCTTTGCTAGTAAAAAGTATCATAGTCACAGCACAATGAGTCTCTGCCCAAATTTATTTTCTTCTTTTTCCTGGTGGATTTAAAAGGCAACATCACGTTTTATCCAACAATATTATATTTCATATTCGATCTTATTTACTAATCAACCGTAATGCTTTTTGGGAGAAAGGGTTTAAAGCAGACTGATTTAAGGAAGCTAAGAACCTGTAAAGAGCCTTTCTTCCTGTGAGTGCATGCATCCATTCTATTTGAGTATTCATCAATCTATGAACAGTCATTACCCCTGATTCACCTGTCACCTTCACTGCATAAAACAACACTTTCACAGTAGGAGCATTTTCATCTGATCACAAAGTGTGCTCTGAAGTCCTCCCCTGTTTCAGAGTTGAGATATCTTGTGGTGCAGAATAATACAGGAATAAAGGATGGAACCCCATGGGGACCATAATATCGCCTGTCACAGTATGTGTATGTGTATGTGTGTGTGTGTGTGTGCATTGGATTATAGCAGAGGGGAATCAGAACATATGCTTTATACACATGCACCAAACACAGTAAAGTTTTTAAGAGTATCTAAAAAATTTAAATAAAAGTTTTGTTACTAAACATTTACAAATTGAAAAAAAAAACAATACATGCACCAACAAAACCAACAGTAGATTATTATTCAAACATCAGTAAGGATAATTGAAAACCACTCTGTGTCTGTATCGGTCTCACTTGTAACCTCGAAAACAAAAGTTCTCTTTGGAAAAGCTGTTTCCCCAGGAACACATGTCTTTCAATATGTTCTTGAAAAGACTACACTTAAAATCTCATATTCAGGAGAGAAGGAGTTTACCTTGTGGTCATGTACTCTGCTCGGTAACCTAGACAGAGAGAACAGACACAGAAGGCCAGAAAATACAGACACACAAGGAAGAGAAAGAAACAGAGAGAGAAAGGACATGATGAGAATGATTTGGCTGTCAAAGGTCCTGTGGAGGCTTGTGCACACGCTCAGTAAAGCATATGTAATATACCATCTGGCTCAAAATTGGGTGCACACACCCATTCACATCTTACTGAATTACTGTCAAATTCAAAAGTTAGAGAATGTGAAGAGTGGTAAACAGAGCAAAACCTATTTCAGTCATCTTTCACCCCTCTCAAGGCCTTTTAACATGTGTCTGTCTTCTCAAGGGCTTTAAGTAGTAGAGTAGTAGTAGATGCAGCTGAGACTGGGCAATGGAGACTGAACACATCTCCACTGTCAGCCCCACTGAGCCACACACACCTCACACCAGCGCAGGCCTGGACACCACCCACAGCTGTGTTTATATTAGATGTGCTCCAGGGTAGTCGGGCATGACAGCATGGACAGCTGAGTGCGTCCCGGAGTGCTGATTATTAACTGAACAAGAGGCAGGGTTCATGAAACTCATCTACATTTGTTATAGGAGCTGACTAAATGGTATTATTGTTGTCATTTGTGATTTTGCTCAAGGATTTCATTTCTCTTGTACAAGCTGCCAGTATAGCGACAATACCATTAGCAACACTGACAGTGTTTGGAACCTATTAAAATAATCACAAAACATCTCATTAGATTTATCCTCATTAAACATGCCAAGCTTTATGAATGAGTCCATTGGAAATCCCTTATATCGTCATGCAAATCCCAGCTAACCAAAGATCACTAACAAAGTCGACAATTAACTTACAGCTAGTTAACTACACTCCTCTAGTCACACCTCTCATCCCATACATTATAATTTGAAAGCCCTGAAGATTATTTTGTGACACCTGAAACTTTACTCAGGCAAAATGAGTTTTTTATAGAAGCTCTTACTGAAGAAAGATCCCGCTATTGTTTAAAATACTTTTGGACTATGTTAAAATTTGCCACAAACACCTATCTAAATAGTCATAATTATTCATTCAGAAGTATCTTGTGTGTTCATGGTGCTGTAAATACAACATTTCATCTGTAAAAATAATTAACTGTAATTAACAGGGATGTGCATTTAGTTTATTTTGACAGTACTCAAAAATCGCATCTCAGCTGAGATGAGCTCACTATGACTCGATACCTATTTTGAGTTGTTTCCTTCGTTTTTGCTCAACATGTGTTTAAATTAAAGGGACACAGCAAGACACATTTTCCAATATAAAAGTAGTACAGTAAAATTGTTTAAGCTGGGTCAGCAATGACATGTCTAAAAGCCAGCATTTGTATGAGGTACCTTCTCCCAGCGCTCTCTTCAGCAGGTCATGCTTGGCCTGGAGTTTGGCGATCAGATTGCTGCCCTCCAGAAACTCACGGAATTTCTGACAAGAGACCACAGAAGCATAACATCAGAGTTACGCTGGATGATTGACAGGGATTCACTGAATGTACATTTTCTCTTTTCTTACTTTTTATTCACCGTCATCCCCTTAGTATCACATTCTGAGTTATAGCTGAACTCACCATGAAGTAGAACTGCTCGGTCTCCTGCTGGTTGGCACGTCTCTTGGCGATGCTGGGTTTGCTGAGGTACGTTTCAGACACGGTGGACTTGACCGACTCTGTGGAGCGGCTGTGGTGGAAACACTCAGAGACATCGTAGTCCTCGATAGTCACCATGTCCTGGATGGTGGTCAGCGTGGCCTCAGAGGTCTTCTTGATCTGCAAGGAATCAATGATTCAGCTATTAGAGGGAAATCTACCTGGTTTACAATCTCATTTGACATGCAACAATGAACTTTTAACACCAGGGTGCAGTTCCAGTACTTTGGGATGCATGTATTTTTGTATCTGGAAATAGTTGCTAGGACCACTGTTTATTGCTGATTGTTAAGGCATACCATAATCACCCATCAGACATGCACAAAAAAACCCAAACAAACAACATACCAAACCCTGCTTCTCCAAAAGAGCATTTAAATCAACAGTTAAGAAAAAAGTAAAAAGCAGGTTAAGAAAGAGAAATATACAGGAAAACTGCTCAATCTGACATGTACAAATTCATCAGACCTTGAACATGACACCAGACCAAATGAATCAATCCGCAGAGCTCAGAGTGCAGAGAGCAGGAAGCCTAAGTGGGATGTAATTCACTCAGGCTTTTAGAATTCATTTAGCTGCTTCCCCATTAGTCTCTCCACATTTCCATAAAGCTAAATGTCAAGAATGCTGAAACCAGGAAATGTTTCATTCCATAAACCAGTTTTTACCATAAACACCATTATGTGAAACACTGACCAGACAATGATGTATTAAATATATATTAATAAATAATTATATTAGTATTATAAACTTATATAACATAAAAGTAATAATAACAAACAATAATTATTGAGATGAAGGAATGAAAATCGAAGGTTGGAGTAATAGAAAAGGTCTGTTCCGGAGAATCACATATTGGTCCTGGATCAAAGCAATGTAGAAGCTGAAGCATTTCTTTCTCTTTCTCTCTCTCTCTCTCTCTCTCTCTCTCTCTCTCTCTGAAAGACTATCAAGCGGACTCAGCTTGTATATAATTATTTATACCCTTTGGGGGACACTCAGAGGAGACTAATAAAACCAAGCTTTCAAGCATGTGCTTACAAACCTCTGTGACCATCAGCCTCAGGTTTTTACAGGCAGTAAATTTTCTGGACAGTACTCCGACACACATAGCAAGTTCATCCCCCTTATTAACCGTTAGGTTCACACAGAGTTGCACCCAATCCCATACAAATTAATGGAAGATGACTCCAGGTCATGGAGCCTAAGTTTAGTCCCATCTCAATTTAAGAAACTGAAGTGTCCAGGATTCTCTAAAAGGAAAATGTAAACAAAACCAACTCAGGTATGTCTGTCCCTGTCACTGACTTTTCCTGATTTTCTCCAACAGGACAGAAAGAGATAAAATATGTAGGCTCACGTTACTATATTTTCCACTTGGTATATTTTAGCAGCAGGTAGCGTTACATCTTCTCCTCACAGAGCTCGAGTTATTGTCTTCTTTGTGATCCTGAGCTCGAGTTTTTGTCGAGTTAGTGTGGGTTCTTCTGCTTGTCCATGTGGATTTTCTCTGGGTTATCTGGTTTCCTCCAACCTCCTAAAAACATGTGGTAAATATACTGACTATGCTAAATTGACCCTAGGTGTGAATGTGTGTGCATGGTGCTCTGCGCTGGACTGACACCCCATCCTGGGTGTATTCCTACCTGGTGAACTGGATAGGCTTGGGATCCTGCTTGACCATGACCTGTTTCTTAAGATTAATGAATGAGTGCATACATTTCTAAGAAAAAAAACCAAACAAAACTGACACCATCAAGGAAATGATCATTGGATTGGGTCAGTTGGAATTTGGATTTGCTAGGCAGCATTTTTATAAATCATAATTTGATGCAAAGGCAAGCTTCTTGTCTTATTTCATTCTCAACTGGAAAACCTTTCCAATGTTCCCGTTCTACACAATAAATTTAACAGCAGCATGTTAAAATGAGACATGAATTTATTGACATTTTCCACTTTTATACCCTGCAAGGAGAATGCTTGTCCTTAAAATCACCCAAGATGTAAAAACACCTGAACAAACCCTGATGTCGCTTTACTACCTGTCTTTGACCCTGATGACTCATTTGGCTTTGTTCTGGCCTAAGCACACCGTAAGCCATTGACATGTTTACGTCTCTTCTGCTTTTCTGCTCCGAGTCGTTGGGTTTCCGTGACAGTTTTTTTCTCCAGAAAGCTGCCACACCTGTTTGCGTGCACGTTCTTTATGCATGTAGTCGTGGAAAAGGACATGTTTAAAGTACATGCTTTAAAGGACAAGCCAAGACAGGGAGCAAACCAGAGCAGAAAAAAAAAGAAATATATCATGAGCACTATGAAGCTGCTTTAAAAAATGAGAGGGCATGTAACACTTTATCAGATCACATCTCTGATCCGAGTTCTGATGAATGTCCTGCCTCGAGCACTGCCAAACCCAACTACAGACTTAAAAAGGTTTTGTAGACATACGTGTGTGTATCTAGTCTCAGAAAAATAATTGATCCCAACCGTTATAATGTTGTGTTTTATATATTAAAATACTAGATTTCCATTTCATCATTTACACTACTTTTTGTTACACATTTCTTCAATCTGGGAACTGAAGCCCACAGGACGAGCACTTCTCTAGCACTAGTGCTGTTAGCTCCGGTGTGAATGTACGTGGCAGCCTGTTAAACAGCAAATGGCTTGCTGTTATACAAGTTATCAGCAGTCCGTGACTTCACACTGCAGTGGGTGCAGAGAGTACAGCTTTCTGGCTTTGATCTGTCTCACTGAGGTTTATCTCTAATAAAACCAACAGAGGCCAGAGAATCAAACGAGTGTGGATTTAGTGTGAAACTCTGAGTGAATATCTATTGAATAATGAAAACAAATTGAGTGAGTAAGAGATGGGAGAGAAAGTGACTAATGCCTCATCTCCTAACCTTTCCTGCAAAAAATCATATACATCACATTAGCAGCTCAGCAGGATAAAAAGCAGAGGGCATTAGAAGATAAGGCACTGCACGAAGATGTCCTGTGACAAAAATGGGGAGGGAAAGTTTCTATTCTCCTTTTAGCCAGGCACAGGAAATTAACGATAAATAATCGAGAAGGAGCTACATGTTGAAGCTGCAGGATGACTGCCACACTGGGTATCATTTCTGGGATATCAGGAGGGCTCGTGTGAAAGGTCACTCCATAACTTAACTTAACGTTACTTGACGATGATGGCAATTTTATCCTAAAACACACCAAGTCAGTTTGAGTGATTTAAAAAATTTGCAACATTTAGCAATCTAGCATGTACTCAAGAGAAAAAATGGCTGTTCGATGAATAGTAGATTCCAGGCATGCAGTCTAAATAAGGTGTATTAAGCATTTATACCACATCACATTGGTTATCATTTACACCACAACATGTTGTCATTTCTATAGAAACAACTCCTTCACAGGGACTTGTACTGGGGATGCTTCACATGACCTAAGCTTAATAATAAAAAACATTAAGAAAATGTACAATTGTTGCTCAGGTGAAGTTTTCAGTAAAGAGATTAACATTTAACATTAATGGACGTGTCTGTGCTTTGGAATGGTTAGTAAGTTTTCTGAATGCCTCTCTGAGTAAGTGGTCTATAAGGAAACCTAATACATTTTTGTCAGCATTTCTGCATTTTTGTGTCCTGTACTGCACACTGGGCATTAGGAAACAGCTGCACCAGAACTCAAAAGAAAAGTGACAAGGTTGTGGCCCAGAGAAAGCCTTGCTTTGCATCCGGGATATATAGCAAGCTCCTCTCCTGACTCCCTATTTCATCTTCTTGTCCCTATTTAACTTTTCATCCTGGACACATCTTAAGGCATAACACGAGGAACCAAGTGTCCACCAGCTGGACTCAAATCAACAGCATTATCAACCTTTATGTGGTAACAAAACATGTAAGATAACGATGTAAATACATCCCAGAGCTGTTCGATGGAAGAAGTACTGATCTTGTCTCTCCACGAACCAAAGGCTAAATCTCAGCCCCACAATCAGTCATCATCTGCATTTTCAGCAGCCCACCAGCCTGCCCACATGGCCTCCTCTACAGCCAGAAGAATAGAAAATGGAAGAATTTGGAATGAAGATAGGGGAAGAAAGGCAGAGAAGATAAAAGCAGGTTGATGACTGCCTGATGAGTCTCTTTTTTCCCCAACCACTTGCAAGCATCCAGAAATTTAACAGCCTCAGGATAAGCTTTAGATAAGCGCTTAGGAAAAAGAATTGAGCAGAGAGCAGAAAAAAAAAAGCAGGGTAATAGAACGGAGCCCAGCTGTGTGTTACTTGGATCATCTAGAGGACAGAAGACACTGCCAGTCTCTCTAGGGCATGAGACAAATTTACTGCCATCTCATCCTAATGCATCAATAAGCAAAGTGGTCAGTCTTTGAACGCTTAGTCTCAGACTATTTGCCAGAGACTACAGAGGATCTGATGTGTTTTAACGAAAGTGTTTTTTGAAGTAAATGTGATATTCCAGGAAATGTCTACGGCAGACCTGTCAAACCCAAAGAAGAATAATCTGGAGTGTTTGTAAATTGTAAAAAACACAACATGGTGCATCTTTGATATAACTGATTGACTGATGTCACTTGTAGAAACAGCAAAACGGTCCTAAACAACAGTCGGTTGTATTTTTGAGGTGTTGGATACAGTAAGCAGTTCTTGACAGTTTAATGACAAAATGTACCCGACTCTTCAGTGAAATCTAGTGGTACAATACGGATTGGACCTGGAAAGAACCAGGTTCTTTGTGATGCTAGACAGCAAAATGGCAATGTTATAGTGTTTTACAACATAGCTAATGGGAAGGACACAGGCTTACTGACCTCCTCATTCTCAATCTTCAGTGTGGTCAGGCGTGACTGGAGCTGCTGGAACCTGAGGATCAGCTCGGCCTGGACTGGAGGCTGCGACGTGATCTGGCACACCTGAAGGAGAGAAAACACTTATTAACACTTAGGAAAGGGCAAAATAACCTTATGACCATAAGGCCAATATTCAGTCCAATCTGGTTTTACCTATTAGTACACCAGAACCACAAAGCAACTAGATGCAAAATAGGCAAGGCCGTGATATTAGTGACAAATATTGCAAATTTGGGAGCAGAATTGCAATAAACACCTCCAGGGTGAGAACTGAAATATGATTTGTCCTAGGTCTCTGTTTACATGCCTCCCTAGCAGCTGAGACATATTAAAACCAGGAAATGAAACCACTATAACCACACTAAAACAAGCTTCTCATTTGCATACCTTTTCTAATTTGCCCGGAGTTGCTAACACAAAACAGAGCTCTTAAAACCAAAGCCCAGATCATTATATATAAACTTGCAGCAGGCTGTGGTATATCTTTTAAATATCATTTTAAATTTGTGGGTAGCAATTTTTATGATGAAGTTAGACTGTCAATATCTATATTGGTCAGTGTTTAACAACTGACAGCTATCTTGCAACAGATTTTCTAGAGTACGCTAACGCACACAAACCTTAATTTCATATAATGTGCTGGAGAGAGACAGAAAAAGCATTTGTAACCTCGTCTCCCATGTGTGGCTGGAACTCAAACTTGACTGGAGGACAGAAAGCGGTGGGATACATCTCCATAAAGCGCTGGCGGTCATTGCGAGGGTCCAGACTGTCCACAGCATTCTCGATAATGTCCAGGCCCTCGTGACGAGACGTCTCAAGGTTATACTCAGCTGAGAGGTAGGTGCGCAAAGCCCGGTTTAAAGAGGCGTGATAGCCCAGATCACAGCACTGCTCAACACAGAGAAGGAGAGAGGAGACATGTTTCCTAATAAATACCAGTTCAGGAACACAAGAGCATCTGTGTATATACAATGTGCTCATTATCTGATCACTTCGTGGACCTTTTACCACTCTATGGCACTTTGGGAAAACAAATCAGATGTGGTTGAAATGCCAAAAATGCCAAAAATCAGATTTTGAGCAAAATGTCTGCCAATATACTCAAGCTATAAAAACATAAACATATTTTACCAAAAAGACATGGATGTTTGTATCGTGCCATGGCTTTCTGCATCCAGTTTAACAAACGCAGAGGTAAACACAGTCAGTCTGCCTAAAGATGTCTAAAACCTTGCTGGCTAAGTGTGCCTTTCTCACAATTTGATCCCATTTTTGGATAGTCTCATGTCACAGCAAAACAGGCATAAGCCCAATCAATTCAATTTATAATCAGATACCAGCTGTCAAATTGTCTGTGATGCTCTGCACCGTCACGTCATTATCAAAACAAAGAAGGGCACCGGCTCTCTCTGCACAGAAGTGACTGAATTAATCAGTGTTTTTTCGATATCGATGTTAGCGGGAACAGAGATCAGTCGAGTAAACAGACGATAATGAGGCTTGTGTTTAATGCCATGACATTTACCTCAGGTGATGAGACAGAGACTGATGAGGACGATGTCGATAAACAAAGTGAGAAATCGTTTCCCATTGTAAACTTAAAATTATTTAAAATTTGATGGTTTTTCCATAAGTAGATTAAGTTATATATGTTGAGGTAGGTGGGGCACCTTTCAGTGGTATTGATATGGATTTTTTTCAAAATGCAATTTACTTCTTTTTTACTTTTGGGTGTGTTTTAAAATGGTTTTAAAGCATGTTAACAAAGAATTTTACTTCCATGCATGCATAAGAGAACAATGGATTTATGGATGTACCGTATGTTAGAATTTGTCAAGGGTACTAATTTATTTTTATATAATTTAAGTACTACCTTAGGATCATTCTTTCCAAAAGCATTAGCATATTAATCCACATTAGTAAATTATGTCTTATGTTAAGTTAAAGTAAATATTTGGCACTGCCAACTTGGAGCATTCCTAAAGCATTACGCACGAGCAGACTGGGCACTACATCACACTGTCCTATCAGTCTCTGTCGTCATGACACTAATCACGACCTTGATTTTGACCAGCCTCGGATGACCTAATCCATAATGTTTTCTGCACTGCACGTGGTGTCCCTATTTGGCCTTCAGCGCTGATTATCCTACAGACCCAGACTGCTAGCTAACCAAAACCCTGACGACTTTGGAGGCAAATTTCATATTTCATCTCTGATTCGGATAAAACACATTGCGGATAAGTCATGCTGACCTCAATGTGAGGAAATGAAGACAGAACAGTAAAATGTAATATGGTTTTTAATATGTGGTGGAAATCTGACTTCCATTACAATATGATAAATTATAAATACAAACCATTGACCTTTTTTTTTTTTTTTTTTTTTGGAGTCAGACATTTCCTTCAGCCTCTTTCAACTCTATGCTTGGTTTATAGTTAATTGTACTGAGCAAACATATCATGCACTTGTATTTTAGACCACAATAAGTGTACCATTATGCAGTACCAATTCTATCTGGAAATTGAGGGCATTTTACACGAAACTTGTCATTATACTCTGACTAAGAATACTGGCTCCCAGTGCGCCTCTGCCTACTCTGTCTGCCGACTGTTTAGATGATTACATGTTCAGCTCAAACAGAGGCAGGCAAGTGTGGAGGACATGTGGAACCAGCCTGCTGATTTAGTGTTGCAGTATATTGTGACAGAAGAGTTGCATCGGCCTGACGGTGAATTTAATCTACGCTCTACTTTAAGCATTTTGCTCTCCCTCTCTCGGCTGAGACGGCACGTCTCGGAGGCGTCTGTAGTAAACAGCCCTATCAGAGATTGATGCCCACTGCTCAGACGGCTCTGACAGCCCGGCAACGAGGCAAGGTCACCCTGCCCGTTTCCTTCCCAGAGGCACATGGAATGTAGACACATTACCCCAACAGCTGATCTTTCCTCTGCAGGGACACTTTGGTTTTCTAGGTGAAAATAATACTGCCAGGAGGTTGGATTATAAATAACTGAATTTGGATGGCTCTGAATTAGGCTACAGTATTGGGAACAGATAGAGGTACTTCTGGGAGGACAGAGCGCATCAAGAACATACCGGATTTGGGGTGACCTAAAAGGGACACTCAAAGAAACTGGGTTTTAAGTGCAGACACTTTTAACCATCCCCAAAATAATCAGATGTACCGAAATAGCAGCATGCATAGTTTGAATGAAATCACAGAAGTGGGACAGAGAGTGGCACACAGCCAAAAAAAAAAAAAAAAGCGAAAGAAATGAAAAGAAAAAAGGGAGTATATTAAAAAGTACACTGATAAATATATTTTTAAAAAATCAAAGTATTTCCTTGTAGAAATTAATTGGAACAAGACCTAAAAAGTAAATGGGGTTAGGGATTCTTGGGACTATCCATTCACATGACCACAACAACCACAGTTTCCCTTTTCGTGTTCCTGTAATTCTAATTCTATTTGGGTATTTTTTTTTGTTGTTTGTTTTGTTTTCTTAAACTGAACTTTCTTTTTCTCTTTCTACTCAGACAATGTGAAGAGTATACGATATTAAAACACTTCAGGAAGCAGTTTCTTAATACAGGCTTTGCTGTGCGGTTTGGGAAAGCAAGGCTAAAACCAAAATGTAATTATGTGAATGATTTACACGTTCCTGGATTTGAAGTCTTAAGAGCTGCGACTAAAGCCCAATCTGACACATTTGTTGCACAGCTTCTGCTAAGTGTATTTATTTTCTAAGATCAAAGTGGATAAATAAAATGCAGAAGTTTCTCCTGTCTTACACAAAAAGATCAGTTCTACCTTAGAACTGTTCTACTGGTCATGCAAAGCATGTTCAAAAAATGATGACACTGCAGTTGCACATCCCCATTACTTACATCTATTAGGTCAGACAAGTCATGGATGTAATACTTGAATACTGAGGAATTAGTGGCTTCCAGAGTCAGCAAGTACTCGTTCCGGGCTTTGATCGACTTCAGCTTGTTCTCCGAGTACTTGGCCTGCCTCTGATGGAAGAACAGGAGAGAGGGGGAAAAAACAAAGCAGAAGAGATTAGACAAGCATAGCAAATATAATTACGCATTATTATACCACAGTGCTGTTGAACTTTCAAATTGATTGGTCTGAAGGAACTTACTAATATAAATTTTATTTATAATAAAACACTTGTAACAGATTATTGTTTCTATAGTAACAGCTCATTCACAGGGACTTGTATTTTAGTCACTCCACATAATATGAGGCTGACAATAAACATGAAAGAATGTGTTGTTATTTAAGAAAACACATAGCTGGAGATATAATGAAGATGCTGTTTATGCACTGACTCTTCAGTGTCAGCACTTTGCAGCAATATGTTTTCCACCATGGGAAAGTCTTCAGGACAAAGGACTTTGCAGTTTCTCTGTTTTATTTGTCTTGATAAATGAAAAAAAGAGAAAAAAAAGATAAGCTGGTGAGGGAATGTCTCGTCACAGCTGATATAATATAACATAACATAAGTGATAACAGGAACATTAAAAGTTAACTATATTAAATGTAACTGTAAATGGGTTAAAAACCATTCATTAATAAATAAAAATGTAATCTTCGGCAAACTGCTATGGTACACTTCAGGATGTGCTGTTATAGAAAAATGATCAACTTTTTGCTGGTAACCGTAACTTTGCTTCATCACATCACCCCGATGCCATTACTTTCCTACAACAATACTCCCTGTACTGTTTTATTCCATATTTAATATCTACATGTCTGTTTAAAAACTGAATAAATTTTATAAAATCTCTACTAATATAATGAGCAATTAAGTGCTCACTTCTAAAAAAAAAAAAAAAAAAAAAAAAAAAAAGAAAAAAAAACATACCCAGCAAAAAAAAAATCATTTGTACTTTTTTTCTTTTTGTACAAAAAACCATCAGACAGACAACAACAAACCATGAGACGAAAATATGGCTGATGGGACAAAAATAGTCTTTAAAAAGTAAACAAATACATGTTCAGAGACTATTCAGTTACTGTTTCCTCTCTTGCTCAAATCCCACACAAAAGCACGTTAGTCACATAACTGTAACAGACACTGACTCACCCCGACTTCCATATTTTAACCACTCCACACTCTTACATTCCAGGAAGCGACAAGAGAAAAAAAAAAAGGAGCATGCATTCCCACAGCTATAAAACCATTTGTCACAGCCTTTAGTGAAAAACAGACCGTTTAAAAGAATAAAGCATGGCCTTCTTTCTCATTACCGGTTTCCATCTAAACAGAGCCAGGGCCTAAAAGGCTGGGATGACATTTGTAAATGTCCTGACACGTCAGGCAGGCAGCAAGGAGTCAGCCATTGTGTTCCTATGAAAAAATGTGTGTGATGATTGCTATAAAATAAGACTACCCTACTGCACATGGCCTGAGTAAGGCAGACTTTGTCAAATAATATGATGATTTTAAAATGTCTGAAACAGATTTGCCAAGAGCAAATATCCTGAGAAAATCCCCCACAAAAGTAAGTCATCGTGTAGTTTAGTACCTTTTCCTTCATCTTCTCGATCTTCTTAACAAAGCTGCGTCTTGGGGTTTTGTCTTCTGGGCGCACGTTGAAGATGGGGTCTCCTGTACGGCCGATCTGCCTCTCCTCCTGCTTCTCAAATTCCTTCAGCTTGCTTTCGGCACTAATGCTCTCCGTATGGTACATGTGGTAGGTTTTCATCACCTGTGAGATACAGGGGTCAGGGGTAAAAGTTCAGGTGCACTGCTTCTAACTCATTTATTCATCTACATTACAGCATTTAGAAGACGATTTTACTCGATTTACAATTGAGACTAAATACAATCAATGCCCAAAGCTTAGCACTCGAGGTGTTAAGGGCCTCACTAAAGTGCAGGGTAGTGGAGTCTGGTAACCACTTGGGGTTCTTGAAGCATAGAAGGGGGGGGGGGGGGGGGGGGTCCATGATTTCTAAATTTTTATAAAAACCAATATTATTTAATTTTTTATGCCTATA
>JAQQZR010000037.1:6770073-6789815 GCA_030068235.1 Notoglanidium macrostoma | reverse complement strand
TTATCTGTGTTCTTGATGTCTCTCTCTCTCAAACACACACACACACACACACACACACACACACACACACACACACACACGAGTAAGTGAGCCAGTTGTATGTACGTATGGCCTGTGTGTGAGGATCATTACTGAAACTATGTTGTGGTCAAAGCCTGCCGAGGGAGCGCTGATTACAGGGTGCAGATACTTTTAACCCTGCTATAAATTTCTAAGCATGACACATGAGATTCAAGGCAATTTAGGAGTACAACCAACTGTCTCTGCCCTACAAATGCACCGTCACAACGCTAAGAGAGACAAAGAATGACAGAGCTGGAGATGGTGAGGAAAGGGAGCGAGCTGGAAAGAGAATAAATGAGGACAACGCTTCTGTGACTGTGACCTTGCTATACGAGTATTCTCTGGTACAGTACAATAATGACTCATGAGTCTTCAATCTCTGTTATTATGCCCTCGTATCAGCCAGTCATATTGCTGAAAGCAGCTGTGGTGCACACATGGCACATCTGTTCTTTTATCATTCGGCCCTCAACATCCCACACAATAATAAGTACCTTTGAATCAAATCAGGAAAACTGTAAGAGCGGAGGACGGCATTTTGGCTCACATCAAGGGAAGGCTGGTATTCGCCCTGCTTTGGAAGGGACCCTCGAGGTCCCTTTCCCTGGCTCGAGGTCTTACAGCCCGGCACATCAGTTCCCTTAATTGACTCTAACCATCTCCCTGCAATGTTTGGGCCTTGTAATTTAGTCCTGTGGTCAATTTTAAGTGATACAGGAGCGCATGATCGTTAAAGAAGTTGTCCTTCCTGAAGAAAAGGGCCACAGACGTCAACCGGCCAGATGGAACCATGATTAAAGCTTCTCTTTACGAGTGGAACCGTAATGCCCATATGGTCAGACCCACCTCACGACTCTGATGAGAGAATATTGGCACCGCTGAAAAGAAACTCAAAAACCACAAAAAGCACAGGCACATGATCCTGCTTCACAAAGGGCTAACTGTGGAGAGGGCAGTCATGTCTCAAGTGGGTGGTATTTTATGCTCTAGTCCTTTGAATATAACAGCACAGAACAGATGTCTGGTGTATATGGCGGACATGGTGAGAGTTACTTGAAAAGAACACAGACCAAACAAAGGGCAAGCCTAAAAGAGACCAAATGGCGGATGTCATTCCACATGGGAGCCTCAGGAGCTCAGTTAACCACCAGGAAACAGAATGGATGTAAAGACGCATGCTGCTTTTATGCGTTCATGTTGTTTGCTTCCTGGTCTGTCTACTGAGGAAACAGGACAGCTGCAGCTCTAACCTTCTTCATAAGGCGTGTTGAGTCCTCGCTGATCTGCATGAAGCGCATGATGACATTGTTCAGGTAGATGTCACTCAGCGTGGCGTGGTCTTTGCTCTCCCGCCTCACCTGGTTCAGCAACAGATACCAACAGTTCACTGGGGAAAGGAGGTTCTGGTCTTTTCTGCAGACAAAGAAAGAGAAAAAAAAAGTAAGAACACAGATAGAGGTAATAATTTTACTAAATGTTGAAATTACAATCGTCACAATTATTCCGAAAATTGAGGAACAGACAATTTTACTGCACTTTATTACATCTTTATCTTAAATAAACATAACATTCCTCCCAACTATGTTACAAGCCTATATACGTTCCTTCACCTATTTTAAACAAAATAAGTCACATTCAAATTAATTGCTCATCATTAACAGCAGGTAGCATTGCCACCTCACAGCTCTAAGGTTCCCCAGTTCGATCCTGAGCTCCGGTTACTGTCCGCGTCTCTGTGCATATTCTCCCCGTGTCCACTTGTTTTTCCTCTGGGTTCTACAGTTTCCAAAACCATTATAAACCTCCTGGATTCTACATCAGACACTGTGAAAAAGTAGGAGCTATAATCTTTCCAAAATCAGTAAAAGCCTGAAATCCTGATTTTCTTTCATTTTTAAAACTATTGACTTTTTTTTTTACCAAACATGAAATTTATCAAATATTTGTTATAGTTAAAGTACCTTTGTTAAAGTGCCAACAAAATTTACAGTTTTAGATTCGGCTGATATGGGGACAAAAAGTCGGGACAAAACCAGTAACAGAACAGTTTTTAATTTTATCCAAATGTAATCACTCAATATAGTGAGCTATCTATAGCATACAATATACTGTGGTGGGGCACAGAATGAATAAAGTCTCCATTAGCCAAAAGATGTGAATTCCATTAAAGGCATGAATGAAGTCGTTTGAAACCCAAGGAAGTTTATTCTGCTATGGGAATATTTGGGGCAGTGTGGAAAACAGAGATAAGGAAAGATGAACATTTACACTATTTTAAAGCTGCTGAATCCGGTTTAGTTTAGAGAACGTTTTAGTTGTGTGTAACATGTTCTGTATCTGTTTAGTACTCCCTCAGCATAATCTAAACCACTCCATGGGCCAGCACAAAGGCCATTTGAGACCCTATTTGGGGTTACATTCTCTAAGTAAATTAAATTGCTTTCATTTTTAAATTAAGTTTAAAAGAGGACAAAGGACTGCACAAAGCATGGCACTCAACAGTCCACAAACTTTCAAAAGACTCCTCCCTTTTGTTTAACAATGCTTTGACTTAAACTGACTTGTGCAAATCTTTCCAGAATCTTTGCTCAGGTCACAAAAGTCTACTCATCGCATCCTGCTACACAATCTCTCTCTGCTCACTGATGCCAGATGTTTCTGTATCATTTACATGGATTTGCTTATATGGAGAATTAAAAGCCCTGAAGCCCTTGTCTGATTGGCTAATCGTAACACAACAGTCACTGCACTGATTTGTGTTATTTTAGGCTTCACTGAACATTTAGTGCCACACTGTGAGCCAGAAGAACTGAACTGAAGTGTGGATATTTTCCAAGCAAGTTAGCTGGCCAGAAAGCATCTGAATAGATGTTCTTTAAAGGAACAAATGTTCACAGACCATGCTGAGGTTGTTTCCAACCCTATATAATTACAGCAGGTTACAGCAACCACACCAAATACAGATGTCGGTCTTCTAGCAGACCATTTAAGTTAACTAATGTTATAATTCCTTAATCAAAAATTTGCATTAACTAACAAAAACTAAAACTAACTAAAAAAAGTGCATGAGGAAGAAGCGTGATACAGCAGCTACTGTACACTGATCACACCGAGTACGTTAAATAGTTTAACTCCATTAGTACAATCTTGTAAACTGCCTTCCAGACAGATGTAGCAAAAACAGGCAAAACTCTAAGAGGAAGCTCGTAGCTAGGCTAACAGGTACCACTTTATCCCTCATTGTACTGTACATGGAGAGTCTTTGCCAATTTGAAAGAAATTACACTCGTGGTGGTTTTGTTTTGGAAAACAAAATTGATTACTGGCTAATCAGTTCAAACGTCTCACATTTTAAACAACCATTACTGAGTATTTCCTCAAAGCAAGAGATATGTTATACTGTGTACACATAAAAGTGACCATGCCCTTTTGTATTCACCTGCAGAGATATTGCTATTACCTCACTGTTTTCACAATATGCATTCTCATGCAAGGTTAAACGCCCGAATAACTTTTGGGCCAGAGCCCAAGCCTGCAAAACAGGCAGCAAGCGTCAACACAACAGGTGGGTCAAAACATCCCAGCCCTGAACTATATGACACGGACATCCACATGCCACGCAGACAGGACAGAGAGCATGAGTCAGTGAGTGCGTGAGAGAGAGAGAGAGAGAGAGAGAGAGAGAGAGAGAGAGTGAGAGTGTGAGAGAGAAAGTAGCTGAGTTGACATTTTCAGTCACACTTTCATGAACACAGCATTTAAAGCAGAAACAGGAAACAAATCTCTTGGCTGGAATGAAAGAATGAATAAGAAACAATGCTCAAAAGAAAAAAAAAGAAAAAAAAAAAGAAAAAAAGAAAAACAGCATGAGATCAGTCATGCCAGACTGGATGAAATGGATAATCTAATTGGCCTAAAAGCCTGGAGGAGCACACTTCGCAGGAGGAGATTTCAGACAGCGAGACTTATGGCAGCATGAGAAGGCTTGATCAGATGGTAATTACCATAAAACCTTTCCAGAGACTCGGTCAGTATCCTGAGTAGGCAACCACTACGGACTTTCTTTCACACTGCTGAACGTAGGGAAAGCATGTGACAAAGCTGAATAGTGAAGTGAAATACTGCTTAACTTTGGCACACATAAGTCAAACAAATGGAAACCTGTGCCATCACAAACTGGTCATAGATCATCACATTTCTGCCTGAATTTAGTACTGGTGAGGACAATGAATCTGCTTATTCACTAGGTCCAAGGATAAACAGAACAAAGATTAAATTTATGACCAACGAATTCAACAGCGAGTTAACAGTGGTAATGGCACACAGCCACGAGGGTCGAATGCAACAGATAACATTCAGGGTATTAAAACCATCAACATCCTAACCTATAGTGTATGACCAACATTATTACTTATAGTACACTCTCTAAGGAAAAGCCACCCTGTTCAGTAAACAGTCGTTGTCAGAGATATTCAGGCTGATCATCCAAGTGAACTGCATTGTTGACTATGCTGTATGCTCCCTTTTACAGGGTTATATACTCTAAAAATTCACCAGATAGTAGCCTATAGCCTGCATAAGTGTGATAAGCTTCCAACCTAATTTTGTTTGAGGTCATGTTATTTTTGTAATGTTGTACTGTCCCACCAAAACATCTATGGTTACAAGCCAGCCCTGAGAGCAATATGGTACTGTTGAGGTCAGGAATGCATAGACTGGACATAGAATGAATAGAAGTGAGCATTCGTCAGTGTGCGGTTATAGAAAGCAGTGGCAGGTTTGTTCTCTAATGAGATGACCTCATGACCTGACAATGCATTCTCGCTGTGACCACCAGTGACTACTCAGAGTTTTATACCAGGCACACTCAAAGGAAACACAACACACTAACACCAATCAATGTAACCCTGGCCATTTCCCAGGTTAGTGAATCTTACCCCTAGTCCGGGAGTACTCATGCTCTATACATTTCTCCATTTTTTGTTTTATTTGGATACATCCATTTGGACTCCAACTGCTCCAAATGCCCATGGAGTGTATGATACCTGCTGCATATTTAGGTAGTGACCAGTGTAAAAAAATCTCAGTGTTGCCGACTAGTTGGCCGTCAGCACTTGTATATATTGGTTTCCAAGCAAGAAACTTTCCACGGCAAAATACAGTCTCTGGACTGAACTAATTTTCACAGATTCTGAAAATTGCAAATTTTGTTTAAAAACTGGCAGGTTAATGGGACACACTTGCATATTTGTCAGTGGGATAAGGGCAGGTCTATAACTGGCTATCCAAGTTGTCAGTCAACTTGCCTCTTCATAGTAAAGTCAATTCAATTCTTTGAACATATTTACTAAAGTATCAGTACTCTCAAGTGAATGATACGGGTCTGGTTTGTGAGAATACCGTTCATTATCAGACTAGTCGAATCAGGTGTGTTAGAAGAAGATAAAACAAAGTATTCAAGGCAAAGGTACTCGAAAACCAGGGTTTGGAACCACTGTCCTAGGTCAGGAATTTCAGAACATGCTTTTGACATGTTCTGGCACAACCACGGCATTAACAGGTCAAGAGTATATGTGTGCAAATGCAAGTTAAATAGAAAAGGTAGACGTATCCCAGTGCAGCAAAGCAACTTGAGGAAATCCAAACTGGCAATAACAGCTGGAATTAACAGTTGAAAATAAACACTGTAAAGATTTGTGCAAAATATGTCAAATATAAAATAGATGGCCTAGTGACTGAGTGGACAAGATATCCTTATATTTCACTAAAAGTTAAGAACCAAGTGTCAGTTTGATACAACCATGTTCCAAAGTGTAGTGGGTTTTGGGAACTCACTGCTGAGTTGGTGAAAAAAAATGCCAAATGTAATTAAAATAGAAAGTGAATGAAACAAAGAGAAAAAGGCAGTGAAGTGAGTTTTCAACAACTTACTCTCATGCTCCCAAAGCTTTTGTTCACTTTTCTAGCCACAAGCTTCAGAATCTTTAAGTGGAAATCTTTTTGGCTAATCGTACTTCCATGTATATATGTACTTTCATATACTGGTTATCAGTGAGCGTCTACTAAGGCAAAAAATGCAGTCACTGGATGCGAGTCAAATGGCCTTCTGCTGTGAAAGCAAATGTAGCTGGGTACATCTGGAGGTAAAAAGTACCAGTTTCTCTTGCAATTTACAATTTTGGCTCATGAGTCCATCAACAATATAACACTAAGAAAAAAGTATGTTCCAGATTACATCATTATTCCTGTCAAAAAAACTCAGAGGAGTGCCGACAATGGTGCAATGGATAGGCTGTTTCATTAGCTAGCCTTTTTCCTTGCTTTAGCCAGCGAGCTTCAAGAACTTTGTATTGCTTCTGACTGTACAAAGTCAATCAAAGAAAAATAATATGGCACTTTTGATATTGGTAAATTACTTTCACTCCTTACCTACAGGAAAGGAAACCCATTCAACAGTTATTGCATGATGATACAGCCAGAGCCAGTGGACGCACTAATGGCAGCTAATTGCTCCTCAGAGATCCAGTCCAGAGTGCTTAGTGGAGGATTTAGCAAAGTGGAATGCCAACTTATTCAAAAGAACTCATGCGGACAACCTGCCTGCATGAAGTAGATTTATACTGTATCATAAAATGGTGTATAGTGAAGATGTTTGCAGATAATGATATTTGCAATATGGCCAATACCAAAGCAAACAGATTCCCTAAATGGACATAAGCAGATTCTATAAAACATGTGTTCTGTTCATAAACAAAATGCGGTATCTTTGTGAAGTCTCTTGTAGGTAGTGGAGGAGAAGGACTTTGGACGTAATCAGATCATTGCCATCCCCATCCCAGTACACCTCCCTGAACAAACAGAGCCGGATGTGTTAGTTCAGCAAACAGCTGCACTCTTCCTCTGTGGATGAGGCCACCACATGGCTATAGAAGAACACTAACCATTGAGCACCAAAGCTCTGCTGATCCAGCTGCCTCCTTTCTCCCTGTTTTCGCATGTTTGTGTGTGAATGTATGTGTGCTCAGGATCAGAGTAGCACTACACAAACATGAAGAAGTGTGCTCACATGAGGCAATATACTGCACTCGCAAGACAACACACAAAGTTGTCGCTGGGTGCTAGACGACTTTGTTGAGTTCCTCGCCCTATACTGAGGGGTATGTAAAGGTGTATATGTAATCTAAGCCTATTTAAGCCAATTGTTCTGCACTTAAAGACAACATTAGGCCTGTCTTTTACCTTGCTATCATGTAAAATTGTTGCCTCATGAGCTTGTAAAATCAGAATGTACATAGGGCTGAACTATATATTGGATGCTAATCATTACTGCAGTATTGGGTACTACAGTCCTTTACTGGGTTTTGGGAGTATTCCAGCAGTCTCTTAAACTTTTGTCTGGGTGAAATCACGGCATCAGCAAGATCCATAATAGGGGCGACAAATAAGCAGTCTGGGTGGCCGGGACAAGCAGGTTTCATGTCTGGGATTTTAGTCTTTTATTGATAATTGCCTGGTGGACAAGTTGTTTCAACTACCAGAAAAGGAAAAACTCCTACTTTTATTGACTTTTGCAAACAAGAAAACAAAGGTTATGTTAAAACCTAATCAGCATCAAGGTACCTCAGTGCTGTAAGTATAGCTAACACTACTTGTTACAAATCCCAGTGGATTTGTTTGGGGTACACTGTTGCTAGATGACCTTTGCTGAATGAGGAACGCTCAAGTAAAAAATGCTGGAAATACTGATGAAATGAATTGCAGTGCTAAGCTATCATATATTGATTAACATATCAAGAGATGATTATTAAAATGAAAGCAAGACTCATTATTTTTGTGTGTAATGAAAGGACACCTGAAATGTTATCCTGACTTATTGTTAAGGGCTTAACATCATCAAACACATCTACATTAGAAACATTGTCAGCAGACGATAACAATCGAAACCATATTTTTCTCTTACTCTGTATTAACGCACTTAACTAGCTAGTTAGCTTGCCATACATCATTATATTATATTACATTAGCTACAAATCTTTAGCCCAGTTAGGACCAAAACACCAAAACATGAGACTGGCAGCACATAAGCGCTTTTACTTGCCCAGTGAGCTAGCCAATACATAATTTATGACTTTGGTTTGTTTTGACATACTGTAAATTAATACAATGATTGTAAGGTCTAGTAAAATCACGACATAACTTTACAATAAAAATCTTATAAAGCTGAGTTTGAAGCTCTTCAGGACAAACCCGCCACATCTGATGTCTGTTAAGTGTGTTCTCGTCCACGGCCATGCTATTGTGGATTTAGCGCTCATCTCTTGATTCATAGCAGCACTTTCCAGACTTCTGACTCTACAAAGCTCTACAAGAAAAAGCCATGAAATTGACAAAATCCTACACATTTTGTCCTAATGTTTTCTTCTTTACCATATATATGCCTATAGCTTGAGGCAAGATAAGCCTGGCTTCCCATCTCCATGAGCTTCACACGTATTCAAACAGGCTGCATCAGTATTTAGACTGCCTCTACTCTGACAGGCCAGTATATCACACAATGAAAATGGAGACTTGCAGCCGTTACAGTCAGGCTCACAGCTGCTGGACTCATTTGGGACGGCAGCAAGCCGTCTGCTCTATTTACAGAAGCCTAAGGCAAACAGCCGTTAGATATTTCCTATCCAACCAGTTTAAACATCATGCAAATGTAGGCCTGTCTTCTTGACAATAGTGAACTCTGATGGGACAAAAAGACCACAGGCTTGTTTTAAAAGCATTTCAGCATTCCTGCAGTTTTACCGTCCTGGGTTGTAGCTCAGCGTCTTCACTCATGGAAAAGTTTCAGCAAGAGAAATAAACTCGGTGCCTCAAGAACTGAGAGACATTTTGCATGTAGTATCACAATACTTTTAATAATAATAATTCTAGCTCTAAGGAAAGTATTTACGGTTGATTCTAAAGCAAGATTTATATTCACAAGAAGTATTCAAACTGAACTTTAAATGATTCCTGTACATTAATGTTATGTGAAGATTATAATTATTTTATTACATATCAACGAACCAGTTGTGCTCATGTGAGTAAGTGCCACACAAATCAGCGATCCAATCCAGACACAGCACCTTAACCGCCTTTAAAACTGTCTTCGCAAAATATTTACAGTTCCCAAGATTGCAACATTTGCGTGCATGTGCTTTGAAACTGAGAAATAAACAGTAATATTTAATGGCCAGTGGGATGAAAAGAAATCATAATACATCCCTAAATAATTTTTTCCCATTCTGTTTTAATTCTCTTTGACAAGACACTAAAAACCAGATTGTTAAAGCAGACTGCGGAAACTCTAAAATATAATAGTGATGGAAATAGATATAGATAGCTGTAGATAATATAAACATAGATTTAAAAGTGTGAAACCACACAGGCACACCCGTCCACACAGGATAGTGCATTTCATTTCCTTTTGAATTTATAATTAAATAAATGTATAAATAGTAAATGGTTATAGGAAGCAGGATCTTTCAACTGTCATATTATTTACAAGCGAATAAATTTCTTGTTCATATATGAAGTCAATACATCTGAAAAATCAGTTCAGTTAGCTACATTTTTATTTTAATATTTAAAATCTAAATTTAACAAATTTTAATATGAGCATTTGTCTGCTTATATTGTATGTTAATCACTCAGCACGTTAAGTGTCAGATGCATCACTCATATCCACAAACATAGCACTGACTTGTATTGTTGGTGGTCCTTGGTGCTTCTGGTCTTGGCCATGAAACGCTCAGCCAGCTTCTCCAGGTTACGGGAATACTCCATCTCGATCTCGGCCTTCTTGCGGAAGAAGTCCTGGAGGTCCTGCAGAAGCTGGACCCTCATCTCCGTCTGCTGCTCCAGACATTTCTGCTGCTCCACCAGTTGAGCTCGAATCTCTGCACACAGACAAAGAAAAATGTCAGTCAAAACATTCAGAAGATGGGAACAAATCTTAAATTGATTAGCTAGCTGACCAGGCAAGTAAAATCTCCCGTGTGCTGGTCTGAAAACCTAATTAACTGGACTAAAAAAGTGGTAGTAGCTAACATGATGTAATAGTATATGACAAGCTATTTTTTAAGTCAAGTTCATTAATATCAGTTAACAGAAATGAATGCATGAATGAATTTATGATTGTTATTCTTATCAAACAATGTTGCTGATGTAGCGCATTATGCTTTCACCCTCGATAAAAAAAAAAAACGCAAATTGTTGACCTACTTATACACCAGACAACCATGAATAAAAAACTAAAAGCCCAGACAAGAATTCTTCTTGTCCTATGCAGCTTTGCAAGTGATTTTGTCCAAAAGCAATAGACACAGAATAAAAAAGTCCAACAAATTGAAATGTCCAGTATCTAGCAAACAGAGTGAGATCAGGCTCAACAGGCGTACACGTGTTCCTGAAGAAGCTGCGCTCTTCTCTGCAACTGAGCACCACCAGAGTAACACCATAAACATAATACAAAATTCGCACTTAAGCTAAGACCATCATCTCACATAGAACTCAGTCGGGCAGCTTTGGCCATCACTTGTGCGTGTTTGTGTCTTTATGTATTAGTTAAGAGTCACACATTGCCAGCAATGCAACCAGACATCATAACACTTAATTGGCGCTTTTTTTTAAACCAACTCACATCGCACTCCCTCATGTAACAGCTCACCTGCCATAAAGAATATAAAGAACAGACTTCATTAAGGATGCAGCTCCCAGTAGCCCCACTGCTCCACGCTATACTAAACACACTAAGTGCAGTTGCTCTCGCTTTTTCCCCTGAGAGACCTGCCATGTTTAATGGATTTCCCATAACGTGCCATGTCAGACCCTGACATTTCTACTATGGGAGGAAACAGATTAATGAGGTGATCTTAAAGTTCATGTGCTTAAAGAAAAGGGGAGAAACTTTTTGAATGTCTTCATTCAAAAAGTGAGGCTTTTAACTAAGCTAATTTATGTGAATTAATAAGAATGCTACATTTACTGCCAGACAACAAGGATTCAAGCCAGAAACCGTAGAACCGTAAATCATAAGCATGTCATCAGTAAGATGGAACAGCTTAATAACTGGACTTAAATTCAGATGTCTATAATGGACTTCTTGAAAGCAAATAATCTGATATATCAGCATATGCTGTTTACATGACTTTTTGAGTAATCTGGTAACTGTCAAAGTTAGATAACTGTATTATTAGTCTTCATGATTGTGTGAGTATGACTGTGCCAGAGATCTTTGTCTTTGTTAGTCTTTTTAAGATGAAGTGATTAAACTAAAACAAGCTTTATTCAAACCCTTGCACAAATGCAGGCATGGCTTAAAGGAAGCCAGCGGACGGCTCTGTGTGAAACCAGAGGGAAGTGTCAGCTCCCGGTGAAGCTTCTGGGGTAATTACCCTGCCACTGAGAAATGCTCAACTTTAATCAATTCTGAAAAGTTCCAAATGATTTGCATCCAGGCCTTTCTGTGCAGACTTTGCATGTTCTCCCCAAGCCTGTGTGGTTTCCTCTGGGCATTCTGGTTTCAAACAACATGCAGATCAGATTAACTGGCTACTCTAAAATGCCCATAGGTGTGAATCCAAGTGTGAATGGTTGTTTGTCTTCGTGCTAGCCCTGCGATAGATTGACGACCTGTTGAGGGTGTACCCCACCTCTCACCCAAAGTCAGCGGGGATTGGCTCCAGCTTCCCCATGACCCTTAACAGATAAGTGGTATGGATGGATGGATGAATGAGACTCCAAAACCTAAACGTTTTCATACATTTAGCCTAATGACACATTGCTTTACATGTCTATATAACCAGATACTAGTCTAAAGTTATGCAACATGATCTGCTATCGATATTGTGGTAGAAGAAGATCGTGATGACTTTTTTTTACATCTCTCCATTACTGATCGGTGTCAGTGACTCACTTTAAAATGTCACTTTAACTTGATATTAAAAATTATTTTTGTACCAAATTGTTTCTTTCCCCGCTTTTCTTCATGAGATATTTTAATCTCTGAACCTACCGTGGCTGCTGTTGGCACTTTTTGTTAGCAGAACTGCAATGATATTATATATACACTACAGGCTGGAAATTTGGGCCCACCCTCGGATTTTGAACAGAATAAGTGATACACGGCCCTGTCAAACCTTTATTATAAGAAAATATTAGAAATACTGGTTTTGAAGTATAATGTAACAACATACATTGTAACTGCAATTTAATGACTGCAAGTGCCTAAGCACGAGTTTCATCAAAATAACCACTCCTTGCCTTCATCACAGCAGCACAGATTTGCAGCATCCTTTCCAGCAATTTTCAGAAATACCTTGTGTCCAAACCCTCCAAGCACCTTTTTAAGCATGCAAACAGTTCTGTCTCATTTGCTGGACACTCATTTCGAACTTGTCGGTCCAGCTCGTCCCATGCCAGCTCAACGAGAGAAAGATCTGGAGTCAGGGCAAGCCAAGATATAATTCTCAATATTTTTGCATCTTTGGACTTTATATAATTTTGGCACAATTTTGAAGAATGCTTGGGTTCATTATCCTGTTGGAGAATGAAATTTTGTCCAATAATATGTAAACACAATCAAGTGAGGCCAAGAGCCAATCAAGTTCTGACAAAGTGAATGTCAAGGCAGTAAACACAGACCTGATATGTCTTCTTCAAAACCAATAGTTTCAGCCTTTGGGGCTAAATAATGTGTTACTACAAGCTATAATATATTGAAAACCAGTCCGTTACATTTAAAAATGTTTCTTGTAATAAAGGTTTAACAAAGCAGTGTATTGTTTTTTGTTTTTTTTTTTTAAATCCAAGGGTTGGCCCAAACTTGTGGCCTCTAATGTATATCATGATATCATGAAGATGCCAATAAGTAGAATGGTATGATTTTTTTTTTGTTGCCAACTCAACACTAGTCCCATTGAGAGGCTGGACGAGCAACTGGAAAGCATTATGTAACTCGAGAAAAGCAGGGAAATTAAGATAAACCTAGTACCAATACATTCATATATTCCTTTAAGCATGAGCTCAGGCTACTTGAGCTGCATTTGAAATGGAGATGATCTGCCAATTTGAGATCTAAAACAGTGTGGATATAATTATCAATAGAGAATCAAGTCAAATTTCCAAAATCTTGGGTGCATATCAAAAGAAAACGACAAAAGATAATTCGCACACTAACTAAAAATACTGTCCAGAAAAAACTGGTGAAAACGTTGTTACATTTCTAAATAGAAAAATAAACTACATAACTGCCACTTCAAAGCACTGGCTTAAAGTTTACTCTGCCTCTCTCATCCATCATCACCTCTTGGTATCAAGTTGCCCTTAGAGACAAAGAAAATTCCTCGACCCATGAGGTCACCTGTATGGTAAACATCTGTGCGGTGTCATAGTGCCTGTGCCTGTGTGTGTGTGTGTGTGTGTGTGTGTGTGTGTGTGTCTTCATGATCAAAGCCCCTGTGATCTACATCAAACAGAGACAGTTGAGGACACCTGTGCGCCCATCTAGTCCTACACAAACAAGTAGTGTAAGTAACAGTGAACAGTAGTGCAGAAAACCAACTCTGAAGATTAAAAATCTGAGCTGCAGCACAATTAAATTGCTCAATGGAACAGAAAGAAGAAAAATGGAGCTGGTTAGGGTGGTGGGACTCAGCTTGGTGAATGGTTTAACGGTGTTCGCTAAAAACTGTCAGGAGGAAAAAGACGTGTTCAGTAAGACCATGTCTGCTCACTGGACATTACTGCAGCACCTGATGCTTGAACAAAAAGGCTGTTTGTTCCTGCGAATAGTATCTGATGTATCCCCTTTGACGGTCACCTAAACAAAAGGAAACTAGCCACCACGCCTTTCATCATGGGAAATAGGTCCTGAGTGGCCACTCGACTGTTTCTCTGATGCCAGATGTGCCGGATAATAAAAAGGTTTTTTGTCAAGAAAAGTAAAACTGCACTTTATTTGCATCGGAGCAAAAACTGTACCATACAGAATGCTTCTTGTAATTCAAATTCAATTCTGTTTGCATATCACAAAAAAGCTTTACAGAAATCCAGCTGTAGATTTAGATCCCTAATGAGCCAGAGGTGTCTGAGGGTAGTTGAATTATAAATCAGTACTCTTCTACAACTGTAAACTATAAAGTCAAACAGTAAAAGTGTTTAAAGGATGTTTCAACAGGCTGCTGTTATCTTTATGATAACATAAACATATGGGGGGGGGATCTTTAGATTACATCAAGAACTAAGATTGTTATTAAGATGAACATTTTGCAAATTTCCAGGTCTACAGTGCAAATCTCAGTGAAGTGCTACTTCCCAGTTAGCTCATTAAATGCTGCAGTTTGGGATCAGAGACACACTTTTCACAAAATCTAGACAGCTCATATGGGCGTGCGCAAATAGTTATCTGGGCCATAACATACCAGAATCTGTTATGATAAAGGGACTCATAAGTAGAACCAGAAATAGCAGAAGTAGACACAAGAGCACACTTAATGTTGAAGGCTGTCCAGCACCAAATCACCATCTGCTTTACAGCACTGCAGGGAATCACAGCCTACGCTTTCACAAACAAAAAACATCCACACACCAGCCTAATTAACAATGTCCGACTCTTTAAAAAAAAAAATGTTTAGAAATCTGCTCAAGAGGTCAAAAGCTTTGGAGCGCTGGGTCAATGTGATGTGGATGGAAAAACTCTTCATATATATTTACTGAAGATTCAGTATTGCATAAATAAAATCATAACAACACATATGATCAAGAAATAGTGAGTTCTAACTTCGTATGTATGAGCATGCATTTATAGAGATAAGGAAAAGTAATTAGTTATTACTACAGAACAAAAGAGCGGCACCAACCCCCAGGGAAATGGTTACTTTTTTTATCGAGTCTTTTTTGTTTGCTTGTTTGTTTGTTTTAGTGTACACACGGACATGAGCAGTTCTGCTTTTTTCATGTATGGGGCTGGGAATACTCATCAGACACCAGCCTAATTCTGGCAAAGAGCTAAAAAACTTGTTTTAACCAAAATCACGCGTTTCCTATAATATATGCTAAATACTATGATGTCCCAGCTTTACAAAACCATAAATATATTTCATCAAAACCATGTAAGAAAATTTGATTTACGTTCTAATCTAATCTAGCCTTGGCTTTTTAGAAATATCATGTTATGCAGATTTACAACATGGCTGCTAAATGGCCACGGCTTATGAATAAAGGCAGGTAAAAAGATAGACATTATTATTTTGTTAATTATGTTAAATTAAATGCGAATTAAATCAATGAATAGTATCAGTCAGAATTTAACTTTAAATGCAATGTTCACCTTTTCTCAACTTTTGCTTTTCCATATAATAACTGCAGTAATTTTATCTTCTCAATAATTCAGTGAGAAAAGAGTGAGTGAGAGAGAGAGAGAGACATACAGAGAGTTGACCTTTGACTAATCACGTTTAAAGGAATTCCCATCAGGACATTGGCATGGGATATGTGGGTAACAGGACATGCTCATAGTCACATTTCAGTCAGTGTAATGCAAGATCCAAACTGGCCCCAAGTCACATTGGAGTCAACTACAGGTCAATCATTACAAACCAGCCACTGAGAGAAAGCACTAATGCACTCCTATTGAAAATACCCATTTTGAAGCCTTCAATTATTCAATTATTAAAAACAGAGGGGGGGAATGGACAGTGTTTAGACTAAATGCAGAGCTTCCTGCTAATGACTTAGCTTCATAACTCTGATAACGCTCTTTAGGATTTCCCTTTCTAAATCTCAAAGGGTTGACGGTCATAGCCCTTTCTGAATTTAGCTCATATATGGAAACTGTTATCATCTACTCATTTTACAGATTAATACCAAACCGCAGTCCTCTCAGAAAACTGGGTCTATGAATAATACAAAACAATAGTGCAAGATGCTGTGATCATGCCAACTTTCTCATAGTTTACAGACTTAAAAAACCAGGTGTAGCCCCGAGTCGTGGCCTAGCTCTTCTTTTCTTGACTGATTCTGATAATACTGATTAGTGTTAGATTAGGGTCAAATTTGTTAACCCAGTATAAAAGTCACATTTTTCCATTTTGTCTGATAATATAAATCTAGGATCAGACTTTTGATCTGTGACAAATGAGAGCTAGTTTATACTCAGATAGCTAGCTAACATGGCTAATGCTAGTGACTGCTGTAAATGTATATTTTGAAAACATTGGCTTCAGCCAAAATAAAATTCTGAGAAGATTACCACGGAAATCAAGACGTTGCTACTGAAATACAACTTATGTCTAACTGTGATAAAAGTGGGCTAGTCTACTAGCAGTTAGCTTGCTGACTAGCTAAGTTTGCTAATGATAGTGTTTGCTCTTAATGTATATTTGTAAAGCTTTGGATTCAGTTAAAATAAACTGCTGAGAAGATTACACTGGAATTTCAAATTCTGATACTGAAATACGACTTCTGTCTAGATGTGAAAAATCAGAGCTAGCTTTCTAGCGGTTAGCTAAAACTGTTATATAATGCTAGTCATATTAGCATATCTGAGACATAAGAACACAGGAATATTTTTAAAATGACAAATTCATGTATAGATCCTGGTCTTTGTAGGAAGTTCAAAAAACATATTAAACTTGATATACTACATGGATTGTTTTTATGGTTTACAATTGCATGCTCTACTTGTACTTTAATCTAGACTTCCTTTCTAAACACAGGGGGTCTGATAAAAAGATTTGTTTGCTTGAGTACTAGCCTACTTCAGACACAGCAGGAGGGTAAAGGCCAGCATTGCTATTAGCCCATTACCATTTCCTGAGACATTCGTGGTCACACACATACATACATAAGAGAATGGAAAAGTATCTTTCAGACTTCTGTCTACATAGGCCTCAAATCTAATTGGGTTTGTGAGTTACTGAACTCTGGTGCACTTCCATTTGTTTTCAGTCTGATGCTGGATTAACAAGCAAAAATCATCAACTAAATCAGAATGCATTTTGCAGTTAAATATGGATTACTTACTACTACCTCTTACCTCATCTGAGCTTAACAGACATATGGGCCAAGTGTTAAGTGATTACTATAGAAAGCAGACAGGAGCGATTAAAGCAGATGCAGGAGAGATCAATCACGGTGTATAATGATGCCGTCCCATCAGATCCAAGCTAAATAAAGGAGTATAGCTTTGCAGCAGGAGCACGAGACATAGGAGAAACAAGCAGACTGTGAAAGAAAAGGTGTTTGCTCAGCTGCTGTGTGATATCCTGCGTATCTGTTTATGCTGGACAGGGCTGTGAGCTCCTCAGCCAAGAGAAAGGTGGAGAGAGCAGAATGCATGGAGCAAATATATGGGATGGAGGTTGAAATTTCAGCCAGATTAAACACGTGGTACACAGTAGCACTGCATATCCGCTTTCATCAATAGACTGTAGACCTCTAGGGCTAAACAGCGAAAATGGCCACACTTGGTTCTGAATTATTTTTCCATCTGCTGTGTTGCTAAATCTGGACAAGGAAGCACCTAGGGATGACTAGAGTGATGATAGGAAGTGAGGGAGTGGGTCAACGCCAGCGTCCTGTGATTCTCAGAAATACGTTGCAGTTGTTGTCCTCAATCTCCATCCTGTTGACCGAGGACTTGGAATTCTCTAAAAATTCCTTCACCAAGCCAGAAGCCTTTTCAAACATTACTATTTCTGTAATTGCCTGCATCCACTTGCAAATGTTTAGGACATTCATTCTGTCTTGCTGATGGTTCATTTGAATATTAAATCTTTTTAAAGAATTAAACTGGTAATGCAATTTTTAAGAGAAATTAACAGCGACACCTATTCATCAACAGTGAATACCTATCTCTAAGGCATTAAGCCACCCCACTACAGTTCTGTTGCACTGAGCATGTTTTTCTAACTATGCTGAGCCAGGTTTGTAGGCATTCCATGGCAAATCGTGTCCAGGAGGAAATGCCACTGGAACCGGAGCTGTACATGCTCAAAGCTGCACAGTGAATAAGAGCCTGTTGGATCCAGACTTTACCTGAACTCACACGGACAGACTGACTCCTAACTTGTGTAGCAGAAATCCAGCGATAGGTTGAGGGTGTAGAAATGGATCTGGTTTGCAAATCATGAAAAAGTAATATAATAATACTTTAATAATAAAATAGTAAACAGTGCATCATGTTAACATATCACATATGTGAACTACTTTAATAGCAGATAGTTATAATAGACTGAAATGGACTTCCTTGTGATTTTTACTATTTAATTTACACAATATATTGAACACCTGAATATGCAAAATATGGTGTTTTATGGTAACACAAATGTTAATTAAACAAACAAATAAAAAAAAGAAGCAGAAATCTGTTGTTTGTGTAAGTATTCACCCCCTGGGCCAAACCATCATGTGGTAGAACCACCTTAGGCTGCATATCCACTGTGATACATCACTATTCACTTTAAACATCTGGATCCTGATCCTTTTCCTATACATTTTGGTAAAATTGCTCAAGGTCCGTCAGACTGGATGGATTTTGAAAACAGCAATTTCCAAGTCTCAGACTGAGGTCTGGGCTTTACCTGGGCCATTCTAACACATTTAGGTTCTTGGTTTAAAACCACCACCAATGTTAATTATGCAAATTAACTTTAATCTTTTGTATTTGTAAATAGTTTTGAAAACTAGATTGTTCTAGCCTTTGCACCACCCAGTTGTTACAAATGGCACGGTAACAAGGCTGGACAAGGTCCAATATGTTGCTGAAAATGGATTCGGTTAATTGATTCAGGATAAGATCATTCTATATTTTATAGGTGCATTGAGACAACTGAGAACCTACTCGTTGCTCCGTTCACTGTGTGTATCAGACGTGAGGGCTCATGTACTACACAACAAGAAGCCAAAAAGCAAAAAAAAAAAAAAAAAAAAAAGGTCCCCACAAAGGATTTTTTTTGTGTGTATGTGTGTGTGTTTGCTCATGATGACATCATGCACTTCACTTATGTTTAGACAATGATGTCACTGAAGAGCGCTAGCAGAGGGCTACATATCACATTAAAGCCTTAGGAACGTGTCTCAACTATGGCCAGATCAAGGACTGAACTTGCTAAGACAAGTTACGGCAATAAGAGACTCCTTTCCCACATCTTTCCTGCCTTGTGGGACATTCAGCTCATGTTATGTGGTAAACTATACTCAAATGAATAGCTGATGGATCTCTTGTCATTTTTTTCACAAATAGCATGTAGTCATCCAGAACACACCATAAACAAATCCCAACGTATACTTCCGTTCTTAAAATCATGCACCAATCCATAATTGAGGATCAAAAGGATGATCTGAATTGGAAAGGATCAAAGAAGCTCTTAAAAACCATGCCACTTCAACAAGCATTATAATACCACTAAACTGCTCCAACGCTCCAGAGTACAGGTCTAAAGTGAGGAATTGTTTCAGAAATCCCCAGTGTTCATTGCCGGAGGGATTTGTGTTAGAGCTAGTAGGTCCAACAGGCCACACACATTGCCTTCAGACACACACCTGCATAGTGTTATTATTCTATATGCTCTTACACACACACACACACACACACACACACACACACACACACACACACACACACACACACACACACACACACA
>JAQQZR010000037.1:6736652-6762276 GCA_030068235.1 Notoglanidium macrostoma | reverse complement strand
ACAAACACACACACACAAACACACACACACACACACACACACACACACACACACACACACACACACACACACACACATATACATACATACATACGCACACACACATTATATATATATACAGGATGTGTCACAGGAAAACAACAAAAAAATCATTATCAACAGGATTTGTAATATTGAAATCCTTTCAGATTAGCTCATTTTAGCTAACAAGTTACAATTAGCCAGGCAATTATAAACATTTATATATGACCTAAAATTCTCATAGAAATCTGTTAGCTTAGCTCAATGTAGTTAACTGATAAAATCCTGTCAGCTTACCTCATGTTAGCTCACAACTGTTAAGGAAATGGGCTATAGCTGGAATAGAAACAGGATGTCCTGTATAATACATGTGGGACTGTGACTGGGCAAAGTTTTGCAATTTATAACCAACATCCATCCATCCATCCATCCATCCATCCATCCATCCCACACAACCCATCCATCCATCAATCCATCCATCCATCCTCTCTGCACAAGTGCCACATCACTGCATTGTCGTTACAAACTTGTGCCGTTGGGCCAGTTAACCATTCATCAACACAATGACACATTACTAACCACAAGTTAACAAGTTAAACCACAAGGAAGTGGCACTTTCCTGATCTGTGCCAATAAAAAGATGTGATTCATGGTTTTGCTGATTTATTTTTTTTATGACAATATACTATCACAAACAGACAAAGCATGCTCCAGTATAATCATATGAGAAGGAATAATTGAGAAACATGAATTTAGGTGCAGAGGTTAAGGAACAGTAATACTTTAAGCAGACTTTCTACAATTTAGCTCCATTTTAACTGCTAAAAACCAGTACAGATCTATCCAGTCCTCAGACAACTTGTAACTTTTATGTAAAGGAGATAACTCACTCAACAAGAGCACAGTTTATACACCATATTGAATGATCATCCATATTGAAGTGATTTTCAAATCTAAGTTCATGTCAGACAGCTATATTCACAAAATGGAGGATTTGACTAGCTTAGCCTTGCATCAAAGCCTGTGCTGTTCTACTCCCTCTCACTGAAGAGCCTCTTCTCCAGCTAAACTGAGTGGCGCTGCGTTCGGGTTATGAGTAAGAGCAAAGCACTTGGGCACAGAACACAGTGTCAAGTGCAGTCTATTTTCAGTTCTTGCTGTTCTGCCATCCTTGAATAACAGTTCAGAGTGATATTGTCGTTATAGCTCCTCAAAGCCATTACGAAAATAAGCCAGGACTCCTGGGAGCCTTCACAGAAAGTAAATGTCTAACCTGGAAAAGACATGCAGAGATAAACATGATGAGAATGCAGCAGGTACAACACGTTACCTGAACTTCTTTTTGAGTCAAGTCAAAATCAGCAAAAAAGAAGTCTATAAAACCAAATTAAGAAAGTCGCTTGGTAACGTCATGTCTCTGGGGAGGATTTGTCTGAATGCACAAAAGAAGACATATCTGGTACTTAAAGAACTCAGTGTAAAGGATGAATAATACATGTAAATGCCTGCAGGACATCCACTGACCCATCTGTCAAAGCCCAAGGCAATATTCCTGGGTGGGGGCAAATGTTAAGGCCAAAATAAGGATTTAAGACCACATCCTGTGCTGCGTTATACAATAATAATAGTCTCAATGGCCACTGAAAAAAATACATTACTTTACAGTCTTCATGGGCTCTGCATTGAGGTCTGAATACAAAGTAAACCCAAATTGGAATGGACTGGAAATGGACTCGTGACTCAATAAACTGGCCAATTGTGGTGCCATTACATTAAAGTGAGTCAAAATTGCTGTCTGTCCAAATATTTTGAGCTGCTTCCTAGAAAACAGGGAAGTTTAGTTGGAACAGTTTTATCCTCATGGGACCCTGTGGACATTTTAACAAATTACTTTCCGTTCTAGCACATTGCCTAGTTTCCATAGGTATCAAGTGCTACTAGACACAAATGTACAGGAAAAATTGAAAGCACACATACAACAGCATATGCCAGGATTCACATGGCTATGGACTATGGAAAATCGACAAATGATGTAATAAGAGTGTTAAGCTCACAAGATTAAAAATATGATTATGTTCTACGTCCCTTTAGTTTGTCAGCTTTAAAATGTTCTTGGATTTCTTATAATGACAAACCCAGGAGACCTAAATGGGTTCAGAGCAGGCGATGGGACGGACTCACACAGGACATGAACTATAAAGATGTATCTCAAATAGGAAAATTATGTGAAAGCTGGTTACCAAACAATTTCTCTCGTCTTATGACATCCAACTGCAGAAATGGCCCATATAAGAACTGCACATCCAATATCCACAAAAAGGCAGACCATTCATTATACAAAAGAAAGACTCCAAAAATGCTCCATATGTGGAACTGCTGGAGGCTGAGGATATGAGCATGGGGAACAGATCTGTATCTCCACATGGGCTTTTATATGGGAGAGCCCCACATAGTTATGGCTGAAACCAAACGCGGCTACAGTTTTGCCCTGCGGTGTGGGTGCAGCACGGTTCACCCAAAGACTGCAGCTTTTACCGCAGACCACAAAAGGAGGCTTTCTTGTGGTGAGATAGTCAGAACCCATGGCAAGCACTCGTCCACGTCACCTCAGAAAGCAGATCCAAGGGCCAGGGGGGCAAAGGCAGAAACCCTCGGGGATCTTCTGTTACTCTGCATTGAATGGCTAACATAAATAAAATGTGAAGCCACGCCTTTGACTCCAGTGATAAACAGTCAGGCCTAAAACTGTCAAAGTTTGGAGAAGGCATTTTGCTGCCATCTCAATGACCATTGGGTTGTAAAGATCAGCTCCCCCACCCACTCAGTGCATTGGCCCCAGACATTCTCTAAAGGTAGTTTTACTGAAAGGATGACCCCTGGCTATTGATTATATAGGACCTATGCACCCTGTCCCCTTTAAGGTTCAAAAGGTCAAGGTAGGAGGAAGGGATGGGGATCAAAGGTGACTGGGGATGTAGATTAATCTCTTCTCCATCATTATAGTGGGGGTTTGATGGCAAATCATAGTCCACACTAGGCAGCACAGGATAATCTAAGCTTCCAGGCAAAAAGACCTAACCTCTACGCAAAGACCCAAAACTTTGGAGTTATTTGGACTCTCATGGGTGATATTTCAGTTCAGTTCCCAGTCTAGCCTTCTGCTATATTTTAACCCAACATAGGAAAAGAATAACAGGACCAACAAAAAAATATTGCAATTTTCTCCTGGTTGTCATTTTCTCAATAAACAAAAATCTATCTATAAACATTAAACTCTCTACGACCACAAACGCAGCAGAATGCAGAGAACATAAGAGTAATGAAAAAATATATCTACAAAGGCATTGTCTGGCTTCAAATATCAAATAAAGATGTTATAATGTACTCTACTCCTGTATCTCACAGTAGGTTTAACTGGCTTCCAGAGAAGAAATGTTATTACAGTCCTTGGTGCAGGTTTTAACAATCACAAGGCCACATGAGTCAGTTTTCCTAAACTTTCCCATTTAAAAAAATACTATATGTGCAAATTGATTCACCCTGCAGTGTGACTTTAGTTTGTATATGACCACATATACTATACTAACATCTAATAACTGCATATTACAGATGAGGGCACCTGTACCAGGTTTCAAAATAGAACCTTTGAGTTGCTTTGTGAATAAAAGGATGGCATATTATTAGAAAACCTTGCACATGTTTGTTGATCAGGGCTTCTGGACGTGAAACAGTGCAGGTGCTTCGTCGAGCCATCTCTGGTTGCTTCTCATCTGTTTCTAAACAACCGTGGGTAATCAGCACAAGTTGCCTAGGAAACATACACTCAACCATCAGCACAACCTGCTTATCGTGAACACAGCTGGGAGAGGAGTGAGAATGTGTTTACAAAACCTAATGAAGCAACTACTCTGTGTTGTCCTGACTCCTCGCTGCTTCTCACTGCTCACACTCAAGAAGAAATCAGCACATTAGTTATCAAAGCTGATAGCTTATTTATATCTAACAGCAAGTACAGTCTTGCAAATGTCACCTGATTCTAGTGTGAATGACTGGATCATTTCTAATTCAAGTTATGCAATCAACAAGATGAGAGTCACAAGATGTGACCACTGACATCATAACGTGTAATAGGGTAAAAAGAGGAAACTTTTAAAAATAAAAAAAATGTTATACACTACATAGTACAGCTCGTGCTCATTTATTTTACCATAAATGTCTGGAAATCACATTCATTTCTTTTTTCAGCAAAAAAAAATTAAATCATAGAAATGGCTAAAGAGCTAAATGGATAGAAGAGATCTTTTTGTAGAAATGCAGAAGCAGTTTTCAATGAATATGTTACGGTAGTCAATTTTTTTTTTTTTTACAATTTAATACATTATTCATCTCCAGTAACTTCTTCATATGGGTCAGGTATCATGATGGATCTGGAACACACTGGATCCAACACAGGAATGAATCCAGGACAGTCTATCACACAGAAGGGCACCACACACACCACCTTCAGAGGTGAGAGGAAACCAGTTTACTCTGAGGAAACCCATACACAGTAACCCGAGCTTAGAATAAATCTTTATTAATTTTAGTTGTATAGCATTTTTAACAACAATAGGCATTTTATGAAGCAGCTTTACAGAAATCTAGAGGTGGAAGTGGTAAGAAACTTCCTGAGACGTGAAGGAGAAACCTAGCGAGGAGCCAGATTTGAAAAGGAAACTCCTCTTCTGGATGGTGGAATTATATATCAGTACTGTACACAGTTATATCGACAAAAGGTGTACAGTAAAGTGTGCAAACATTTGGTTTGGACCGAATTGGCAATACTGAGCCAAGTGTGTGATGAATTAGGCATGCCATTTGAACAAAGCTGTAGTGATGATAAACTTCTATTTGGCTACATCATCGAAAATCCAGTGTCAAACTAATGGAGCAAACTTGATGAAGATGTTTTGGCTTGTCAAGTATTTCTGGAGAATGGGGAAAATGTTTAAATGGAAATCTTGGCCAAAATTTCCTTAAACTAAATCCAAAAGCAGTACTATTTGTGCCTGAAGACAATAGCTGGTGTCAGTGTCCTGCAAGCATGCTACGTCATTGACCCTTATTGTGTGGCGTGGGGATGGTATGTGGGGAAGGGAAGCGGTGTTAATGGGCTGGGGTGAAAAGCTTAGCATGCGCTGAAAGGCCAGTCAGGAGTTCAGCTTAGTCTATCAAACACTAGAGAGTGAGAGCGGCCACAGATGGTGCCGTCAATAACCTTCACGCCCTCCACCATGCCATCAACATGGAACACACAGACACACACACTGACCACTTGAATACGGCATAAGAACTACGAGGTAACAGCAGATGGAAGGTGAGTGTGCCAGTAAAACATCATGGCCTGAAGCATCTACAGGATGAAGTGTAGAAATTGTTTAGCTGGTTTGAGAGAGAGAGCCTGAGGTTCACTCAGGAGCTGCTAGTGAAGGATGAGGACAGCTGTCAAGAAGTGATGTCAGCCTAATTGCTTCTAATTGAGTTACTGAGAGCTAGAGTATTCAGAGCACATCCTGAGCTTTAATTATATCAGCTGCCCAATAACCAAATCACATTCAGCATTCTTTCCACTAAAAGAAATGACATCTGAAAGCCTACTTTCATTCAGTCATCTTTAGTAACCGTTTTATCCTGATCAGGATCGTGGTGTTCCAAAGTCTATTCTGGGAACACTGGGTGAAATGCTGTAATACACCCTGGACTGGATGCCGATCCATTGCTTCATACACATACATGCATACCGACATACTCACATATGGGGCAATTTAGCATACATTCCATCTATTGCCAAGTTTTTGGGAGATCTGAGGAAACCGGAGCATCTCTGAGGAAACCCACACAGACATGGGAGAACATGCGACTCCACACGGTCAGTAACCTGAGCTCAGAATTAAACCAGGAATCCTGGACCTGTGAACAGTACAGGCTACAACACCATCCTGCAGTCTGTTACGCATTTAAAATTATAATAGGGATATTCGGATAATAGGATATCTTCTTATTGTGAGTTTAGATTAGTAACACAGAATCACTACGCTAATCAGTCAGCAGAGAATGTTTTGACATGAAGAAAACAAATGCTTACGATGCATCTACTGCAAAGGTAACACAGTGACAAAATCAAGAGTAAACCTATGTTTAGACAGCAATTTAGATCCGGTTTTCAGCATATCTGATGTGAGCAGGAAAGGTTTTCAACAGTCTGAACAGCAAAAATGGCTTTGCAGATTTAAGGACATGCAACTCAGTCTGACTAAAGTGGATCTCATCTTTGTTTCGGTTTTCAACAAGCGCACAAAAAGAAAATATGAAGACATCCTTATATTTTTCCAGAACCCATGCATGAAATCAATGTGTAGCCTTTACCATTTTCTCTGTGACACTGCTCTCCCATAAACCATCACTGACATTACCCAATGCCTTGCAGTTAGCCTGCATTTCACACATCCCCGAGCTGCCATAAAGGCAGTGAGTAATCAAAGAATGGGTCCAAAACCGCAGTGCATTCTCCTGTTCCTCTGAGATCCTTGCAGATGGTGCTACGAAGACTTTATGGGACTGTGAATTATGTGATACATCGATTTTAAGTAATGATGTGAACCCTGCTGTCTAAAAAATCCAGATCATATTAGCACAATGACTAATGCTAACAATGGGGAGCCTAAATGACCTGTTACACTACCGTTAGTCATATTTTAAGGCATATTTAGACACTAGTGTCGTATGTTAAAGTGGTTTGCAACAGAATGATAAACCACATACGGTATATGGTATTCTGCAAGCCTTTTTCACACATGAGGTCATTCTGAAGTTTCTGAATCTCTAGTGCAGCTATTAATTTGGCAGAAATTACAGAGAAAAAAAATAAAGGGAGCCTGCACAGCTTAATCTAGAAGGCAAAACTAACCCATGTGAACTGAACCCCACCTTTCAGTAGCTTCTCAAAAAACTCACAATTTAGTAAAAGCAGTGTGCATGAAGGTTACAAGGGCAGATCTGGGGGGTAGCTCGGCTGTCAGCAGGCTGAGAGAGCCAGCGAGTCGTGACCCGCAGTCATAAATGAAATGCCATCACACTAACGCCCTGGCTAAGAAAAACAAGAGTACCGCCCTTCACTCAGCTGGTCCAGAGACCACATGATCACATACTCTTCTTCTGCACCTGCTCAAGAGGAGAGTGAATTAGCTATACAAATTGTGAACACATTCTTTCTAATGATCTACGAACTGCTGCAGTTTTCTGTGAGATATAAATAACCTGTTAAAGCATACGCTATATTTTGGAAGACGTTTAGTGCCATCAGTATCCTAGTTTCTCCATCTGCCAGTGCTGCAGTACAAAAGGCACTTTGTTTGAAGATCTGATGTAGAGCATTTACTAAGCTTCAGTCAACAGACTGAAAATGTCATATACCTTCTAGGAATGTGTTTCGGGCCTTATTTTAGTGAATGCGTATTTAGTTAACTACTAGGTGAGAGTAAAAACATCTATTGTATCTGAACCTGAAACGAGTATCATTTTTTTCACGTATCTGTGTCTTTGACAGATATAATACTTGGAGAAGCGTTGCATTTAGACGACTGTCGAGTGCATCACCAGCTTCAAGTTCCTGGGGGTCCACATTTCTGAGGACCTCTCTTGAACCACGAACACCTCCAGCTTAGCCTCACCAGCACCTCTTCTTCCTGAGGAGACTTAAGAAAAGCCACCTTTCTTCTGAGAGTCTGGTGAACTTCTATCAATGCACTCTCGATTCCATCCTATCCAACTGCATCACAGTGTGGTATGGGAATGGCACCATCTCCGGCCAGAAGGCACTGCAGAGGGTGGTGAAAACTGCATCATCGTACCCCACTCCCCACTACTGAGTCTGTCCAGAAGAAGAGGGGTCCGCGTAGAGCACGTAGCATCATCAGAGGTGTCTCTCATCCTGCCCATCCACAAACTGTTTGTCCTCCTTCCATCAAATGTCCATTTGTCCACCTCCTTCCATCTCGGAGGTGATTTAGGAATTTCCGAACCAGGACCAACAGGTCCAGGAACAGTTTCTTCCCCACAGCTGTTTCCTTGCTGAGCTCTGCTCCTCAGTGACCCCTCCACCAACACTGCCACTCCAATGACTGAACCGCAAAACATTTTACCCCGTCTACCTCCCACCTACTGTACATACTGTATATGTAATGTAATTATTTTTGAAATACTGTTTATATCCAAATTATATCAGACCCACAATTTCTATACTGTACATGTTCTAGTACATATCCATTCTTGTTGGACATATACTAACCACGATTATTGTTTATTATTCAATTATATGTATATATCTGAACTTAATGCTTTCTGCACTTCTGAACCATAAAACATTTTACCCCTGTCTACCTTCTACCTACTGTATATTATATCAGACCCACTATGTCTAATCATATTACACATATCCATTCTCTTGCACGTATACTATCCATGATTATTCCTGCATTATCTGAATATCTGCATTTACTGCCTAAATGCCGAACTGCACTTTGATGCTTAAGAAATTGCACTATCTGCATTGATAATAAAGTTGAATCTAATCTAATTTATACAATCTGAACTTTGCAATCTGTTGCGTCAGTTTCCCTGGCACTTTCAATAGCTGTCAGCAAACAGTGACAAGAACCCTGTCCCTTAGAACCCTGGAGGTCACTGACCAACAGTTAAAACCTAATACACATTCATCATTGCAGTGTGATAGGTATGCTGGTCTTACCTCACTGTAACTGTCCGTGCATGAAGAAGAGGACCAAGGCACCAACAAAAGGTCCATTTTGTTTTGAAATTGGCTGAATTGAGAGAAATGTGAAGTGTACGGTGATGCAATGGCCAACATGAACACTGGGTATATCCTGCTACTGAAAATCTCAGTGAAAAACTCAATAAAAGTAGGTAGTTCTGGGAAACCAGCAGGAATGGTCTGGCATATCTGAGGCAACAGTGAGCACATGAGCTCCCATTCACTATCATGAGGCACCCTGATAAGACTAGGATGTTCATCTCAGACAACATGTCCAACATACAAAACCAATACCAAATAGATCAAGAGAAACAGAAAGCAGCTTGAGCTTAAGTCAGGATTATGGTAACAATGTAAACAGGCTTGGAACCAACCACCACAGCTCTGCTCAGACATAAGATGATAAAGATGCGTTCCAATCATCGCCTTGGCTGCCCCCAAGTTGCTGGATCGCCGTTATCGAATGTATTACCACACTGTCACTGACACACACACCATCAAGTCTCTGTGCCAGCACATTCTGAGAACATCCAGATGGTAACACCAGGTAAACAAACCACAACAACGTATTTGGACACAAGTCAGAGATTATTTGCAATGCAAAGATGACCGGACAGTCGAAGGTAGTCAAGAAAAAAAAAAGTGATGCAAAATATGTGCAAATAGCTATATATTCAAGCACAATCACATTAAACATTAAGCTTATCGTAAAAAGCAATCTGTTTTTTAGCAGGGTGAAGTGAAATTTAAGCTAAATACAGCTGAACATTTAAACAGTTTTTTTTAACAAATAAAAATGTATAATTGATATGGTGACATTTTCTGTAAGTAGCCATTTACGTAACATTTTTGGAAGGGTGTCAGGGTTTGTAACAGTCAGTATGTTTTCTGCCACTGGGAAGACTTCAGGACAGAGGACCTTGGGATTTCTGATTTCTCTGTAACATGACAATCTCATTTTTACAGTGTTGCTGGTTAGGGAATGACTGCTTATAGCAGTTACAATGTAAGTAACTAGCTTGTCTTGGGGATGTTCCACAATATTAAATGTAATTTTTGTTAAAGTACAACATACCATTTATTAATAAATGAAAAATTATTATGTTGCATTTGTTATAAGAGAAATAAAACAATTTGGGACATGCTTCATGGTGGTAACAGTAACTCCATCATGGCGTTGTTGATTATTTTTTGATAACAGAATTAAGTGTCATGTTTTATTCTTCACATAGATTGTGTGTTTCAAATGATAGCTGTCTGGATGTTGTTTTCAGTGTCTGGTTATTTTCTAACTAATTTAAATGTTACCGTTACCCAGGTGTAATAATGTTAGTAAATGGGTGACGCACCCAATATATCGTATGTCCAGTGCTAATATCAGAATAAAAAAGTGACTTTAAGACTAATATTACAGTCAAAAGTCTTCTGATTTTATTGGGATTTGTGTTTTTTATTTTATTTTATTGTGTGCTTATTCACTTACCTATAATGAGCAAACAGGGGAAAAAGTTCCTAAGGTTAATTACAGTAGATTTTTCCTACAGTTGTGCAGTAATGCATGCTGATCTAACGGGTGCCATTACAGCATGGGATGGCTGGCCGTGAATCTCCAATGAGCTGCTGTGTGAATAGCTGTGCATGACTGGTTATTAAAGCCTTAGTCATCACTGGCACATTCCTGCCATATGACTGCTCAGTAACGCCAACTCATAACTGTGCATCTCTCCTCCCCTCCCCTTATGCTCTCTCTATAGAAACATGAATAATAAATGTGTCATCTATGGTTTAAGGCCAAATCCCTACAATTACTCCATCCCAGCAGCTGCTTCTTTCCCTTAGCTACAAGAGGAAACTGGCAGAGAAGTATGAAGGAGGGATGACAGTATGAAGTTTTAAGAACAATACACAATCATTCTAATGAAAAACAAATAAATACTGGCAAAATACAGGGTTCTATCAATGTATTGGGTTGCTGTGAATCTGCAGGAAAGCATTTTACTCAATCAGAGCTTGTGGAAACAGAGCAGGAACAGTTTAAATTGCAGGGCAAGGGATCATTTATGAAACTATGGCTACGTACACACTGCTCAGTTTGGATTTATTGCTCAGATCTGATTTTTTTTGTTCGGCTGTTGACATTATTTTTAAAATGTGGCCAATATCAGACTCCAGTGCTAACTGGATTTCAGTGTGAACTGACATGCATTTGCTAAAGGAACAATAACAAAAGGTGTTACACGCAGCACACAGTTGTATGGAGGCCACTGAAGTCAGGGTTTATGGTTTCATTTATAAATGAATGTGAAGTTGAAGCCAGCTTTATGAGCACATGAAGGAGGATGAGGAGAAAGAGAGCTACTTTTTTTTAATTTATTATTTTTGCTTTTTCAGGAGCAATGGCTGCTATTTCTGTACTTCTCGCTTCACTGAAACAGGTTTCAAGCTAAATTTCAGGAGGTCAGGATTGTGACGAATGTTGATCTAAGGTGACGAAAAAGTCGCATGAATACTGATATGGCTGTTTGACTGATATGTATTACTGGTATAATACTGATATGAATTTGATCTAGTATTACATATGAAAGTTGCACAGATTAGAACTGAAATGATCAGACTCCATGTGACCTGTGTTGTTCACACCATTATGGAAAAAAAAAACAAAAAAAAAAACAGTCAGATATGAGCCACATACAAACAAAAAATAAAAATCAGAATTGAGCCACTTTTGCCTTCAGTGCGAAAAATACAAAATGGAATTCTATCCCATAAACCAATTAAAGGGGAGAGAAGAAAAAGAGGAGGGGAAGGAGTACACCCCAACCAAGTCACTCCATCCACACACACACACCAAAACGGTGAGGAACATCACAGCTCACAAAAATAGCACAACACGGCTAAAAACTTGACCAAAACACCCCAAAGAAGTACTTGCACACAGAAAGGAAAAACAACTTTTATTTTAAACGAGACAAAAAAAAACCTATGTAGTAACTAATACCGCTGCTAAGCATGACGGGAAATATGCAAATGAGCAAATCCCTAATTTGACGCCTAGAAATCGCAAGGTGACCATTGGCTCACAATAAACTGAACTACAGTATTCCAGATTTATGTGCATGATTTCTGCACATAATGTTTTCGGATCTCAGGACCTTTCTTTTTGTTGTGTGCTAGCTGAGCGACACAGATATCTACCTAAATATGGTGTATAAATATATATTTTTTACTTTAACAAAGCGAAAACAAAGCCAATCCTGTAACTTTTCCTTTCTTTTTTCCCCCATCCCTTACCTTTGACTTGACTCTCGTACTCCGTGATGATCTCTTTATCCTTTTTAAACTTGGCAGGAGGATGCGACATTGTCCAGCCGTACTCAGTGTAGCCGATAGAGGAGTTGCTAAGTGGCTTATTTTGTAAACAGTGATCCGGGAGAAGTTCAACCTTTAGGACCAAAGCATCCCGGACACTTTCAACTTCTTCGGCTGGAAATAGGGGGAAAACAGACACACAGACAGACAGTCGTGGATCTTGGGGTCGGGTTGCAAAATATCGCCTGCGTTTGCGACGTGTTGAAGCCGCAAAGGATCCACCATCAGTGAGCTCGCAGGAGTAACCGCCGAGTTTCCAAATATCTGTGATCCACCTAACTTAACTTAACTAGCTGTACATCTCTATAACTAAACCTTCAGAGAAGTTGTTCACTCGTGCACTGACCTGTTGATAATTAAAACAGATTTTTCCCTTCTATGTGTATGTGGCAGTGTGTTCCGGTGCAGGACCCAGCAGGACCCTTTGCTTTAGCTGGACTTCCAGTGGATCCGCAGATTTGAGCGCAGCGCATCTGTTAGAAAGACTCTGTGGGAACTGGGAGGGATCGGAGCCCGGGTTGCCAGATATACTCATATCCTCGGGATGGATCATAGTTAAATGTAGTCCAATACGTTGTAAACAAGACTAGGAGAAAATTGTAAGCTCCAGCTATCATTTCACCTTCATTTCAGTTATCTTCTGCTCACGCACAAATTAAGTATAAATTAGTGTATTCCGGTTGTGACTACTACCAATCTGGCAACACTGTCTCGACGCAGCACGAGGGCGGAAGCGCTGAATGGACACGGTTTCTACTAAACTTTTATCTGAACCGGGATTAGACTGGTCTGTTTGAATTGTCCAAAAGTGACATGCTTAGTAACTAATTCAAAATATTATTTATAATAACACACTCGAACCGGAAAATCAGTTAATTATTCATTATTCATTAAGCGTTATTCTTCAAAGCAGCGATTTCCTTTGCACAGTACGAGTCTTCATCGAGACGTTTCCTGCACTGCCACCTGGTGGCAAATCATCGTCATTACAAGTCAAAACGTCGTGCAATTAGAAGTGTTTACTTACAGTACTGAAAAGTCTATGGCAGAATGTAAAGAAATGCTGTAAACTGACTTCAAAACAATTATAATTTTCTACTTAAACTCTTTCTACTTAACAGAAAAATACAACAACATGCAGTAAGTTGTAATAAACTAAACAAAGTCAATATTTGGTGTTATAACCCTTTGTTGTTGTTTTCTTAATAGTAGTCCGAGTTCCAATTTTTGCAGTTATATAAGGATGTGAGCTGGTGAGCTTTACTGAGCATCTTGGAGAATTTGTCACAGTTCTTCTGGAGACTTCGCATGCATGCAAAACCCAGGAGCCTTCATTATGAGATTTTTTTTTTTTTACTCTAATTAGTGGTCTCTTACATAATAATTGCTTTCTTCACTGACATACAAACATCTTTCAAATGCAATTTATTTGGGGGGGGGGGGAAGTAAAGTTTGGAAATCTAAAATGTTTTTGTACAGACTCATAATTATAATATTTATGCAATGCATATTAAATTGGCATGAACATGCAAATTAGGTTGAATGTGCAGAATTATGTACACAATACATATGTACATAATACAGCAATTAAGTACGATTCTAATAGAAACAATGCAGTTTGTTTTAGCACCATCCTTGGGGCTGATTAATTTATTCAGTCTTCAGTAATCACTTTATCCTAGTCAGGGTTGCCATGGATCCAGAACACTGGATGTGAGGCAGGGACACGTACAGATTGAGATGCCAGGCCATTGTAGGCAGTGTGCATTAAGACACATTCACACATTCCTTTAGAATGCAGACATGACTTTGCAAGGTGGAGGGAAACCAGAGGAAACCCAGGAACCCCACACAGACAGTAACGAATCGGGTAGAACAGGGCAGCATAGTGCCGTGAGGTTTCATTCCACCTTCTGCACCAGCATGCCATTCCATAGGGTCAATTTTGTTATATGTCAAATGCAGTGCTGGATCTTCTGAACGCAAATAAACACAATTACAAAGAAATCATTTCATTAAGTCTTTTAATTCTATTGCACTGAGATGAGCCAAATGATGATTAAATTATTAAAGAACACACATCAGCCCAAACCATAAAAGATGAGCATTACAATACACATTGCCCAGCAGCGAATGAGAAAATACAATGTTTAGTGAAATTAGTGTAGAAAAACATAAACACCAAAATATTTATGAGCTTAATAAATAAGGAGTGGTTTGGAAATATGCAGAAAAATCAGTGACTAGGGATGCATCTGTCCAGTACTGATTAATAGGCCAATATCGTTGACTGATACAACACAAATAATGGACATGAGCACACAAATTGTCTTCATGCTTGTCAAGATCATGCCTGTGAGGTTTCACACAAGACTTGCAGAATCTCCGTCACTGTGAGGATGTCAGTATCTGATCAGTATGGGCAAATATTTGATACTGAGCTTTGATACGGATATAGGATTGGTGCACCACTATCAATGATCATAAGTTACAGAATTGCGACCAAAAGTAACAGTTTAATATAGTTCTTTGAAACGAAATCCAATTTTGACCCAATGTCTCTTTCTAGCTTAGTTTAAAGAAGGATTCCTCCAAGACTTCTGTGAACTTGTCCTTCATCTGCTGACGAAATCCAGTGTACCACTCCAGCAGCCTCATCCTCCTCTCCGTCTTCTCGGCCTGAGTCATCACCCTCTCCTTCTCCAGGATGGCTGGTAGCTCCTTCCAATCCTTGAGGAAGATGAAGGGCGCCCCTGCATCTTTGAGCAGACGAAGAGGGGAGCTGCGGCCGTTGGCACAGGCTCCCGGAGTCAGGACGTCCTCCACCACGGGCACAGACCCATAGGCACAGGCCTCGTAGATGCGGTAGCACTCAGTGTTTACTCCAACCGGGCACAAGGTCAAGTCACTCTGAGCCAGAGCCATCTGGTACTGTCTGGAGGTTTCTGCTGTCTCCTGAGGAAGCCACCTGAGGGACAGGAATCATCACGTCACCTTGGATACAATCATGTTGGGAATATAGGTTGGTTGTTGTTTGTGGAAAATATGCAATCTGCAAGGGCAAATTATCAGGATGTAGGACAAGCCTAAGCCTAGTTGTGATGGGAAATCATTATGATGTTATATGTTCAAAGCATTTAAGATAAAAGAACATTGTGGACATTCTATTCTAAAGATGACTTCACAACAGCAGACATACTTCTCCCGAGCATTTGTAAGACATTGTTTTTCCAAGCCATTCTGCTTCAGGATGCCCATGAGAGTTTCACGAGAGGCGTTCTTATAGACCGTGCCAAGGAAATTGCAGGTGTACAGCCGCACAGCGCTCACCATCTGGGTATTCGGTGTTACAACTGGGAAGTGTCTATACCTGTTGACAGAGAGAAGGGAAAATAATGTAACACCCGTTTAAAAATTCAAACAGCCATTAGCTACATTTACATACATTAGCATCTTAATAATCTGACTAATAGCTCAGAATAAAAACATGTATACACCTCAATCTTAATAGCGTAAACCCATTGAGGCCATTCTGAATGAAATTTCTGTGTGACTGAATGAGGTGGGTTATACTTTTAATAATCTGTTAAATAGAAGAATAACAGTTATGTAAATCTTTGAGGCTGTTCACTTCCAATATTGAAATCTGAGTGTATGATCTGTGCATGTGTGTCTAGGTCACAATGTTTGAATCTACAATCCGAAAGAATTCATTTCGATTGGCGGAAATATTAGCATGGAAACATTTTGAAACGGATATGAATGGACACAATATACAGGCAGAAAAGCATTGAGCCTTAAACAACTTCTCAATAAAACGGAACTGAATCAGAAAATAAAATAAGCTCATACGTGGCTACACCAAGAGGCCACTGGAAGACATCCTTGTCGTTGACCCAGGGACTGTCATAGACGAGGAAGAGCAGATCCACAAATCCTCCAGATCTCTTCAGATACGGGCTGATCCATTCATTAGTGCACTGCTCACTGCCCAGTAACACCACAGCCACTTTTGAGATGGTGTGAGCCTGCACTAGAGTCTGAACGTGCTGTAGCCACTGGATAGAATAGGAGATCTTCTGCTGTTCACGACCGTTCAACACCAACACGACACTGTCTGTGTCCAGGGGAATGTGACCCTGCACCACTGCTGGGCCTGTGTAGAAACTAGCAGAAATGGAATGTTTATGAGTAGCTTTTAAACACAAAATTCTCATACTGTTCATGCAAGCTGAATCAATATGATGTTTGAGGTTTTTCCTGAATTTCACCTTGGCCATAAATGAATCTGTTTATCTGCACTTTACTTCACATCACTGACCTGGACCAAGGCAACCTCCAAAATAAAAATCCACTGACTTCAAACGTATTATGTCTAAATAGGTTTTAGGTTTTCAGCCTTGATTTGCACTATTGTGACTGGGCGCATCACATTTAGCACAACTCAAACCACAATGACAACACAACACTAGTATTTGGTGGTTAAAGTACGTAATCCAGTTTTATTAGCGCACTACATCTTGCTGACTCCCTAACAGGTAAACATCTCTTACACTAAACGTAGGCAAGGTATTAAGATACAGCTCTGCTTTTAACACATCTGGGGTCTCATATATCAAAGTGTTGAATAGAACAAGTGCTAAATTTGTGCAAAGGAACCACCAGTATGCATAAGGTTTTTGGCATTTATCACATGTGCATGCAAGGGATGATTACAGATCCCACATGAACGGCTCTACTTTTGGCCCAAAAAAAAATAAAAATAAAAAAATTAAATAAATAAAACCGCCCCAAATGTCCATACATGGTAAACCCAGCCATGGCATCATCTCAATCGTGCCTTGTAAACGATTTTACTTTCGACTTCATCTATCACCTGTTTGCAAAAAACAACATTTTTAATCAATCATCAGATGATTGATTAAGAAGTCCCCCGATCCCTTCAATAGCTAACGGCTTACCTGAAATTGATCTTCCCCGACTGAATCTCTCCTTCCCTCCATTGACCCGTCTTGTCAGTGGGGTTTAAAGGTCCTTCTAAAATGTGTTCCCACAAGTAAAGCCCTAGCACCAAGGGAAAAAACAAAACAAAACACATTCTTTATTAAATTCAGCTTAAACATGTTCATCAAAGCTTCACAATTAATAACTTATTTACATTGCAAGTGTTTTTATGCAGATTCCCAATAAATCGTAACAAAACTCAAGATTCTTGTAATGTGGCTTGTAATATGGCCAAGAATTTTGTGGACACCTGACCATCACACCCATATATGGTTCTTTCCCAAACTATTTCCACAAAGTTGGAAGCACACAATTATATAGAATGTCTTTGGGTGCTGTAGCTTTAATATTTCCCTTCAGTGGAACTAAGTGACCCAAACCCGTTCCACCATTACAATGCCGCTGTGCACAAAGCGAGCTCCATGTAGACATGGTTTGCCATGGTTGGGGTAGAAGAACTCGAGTGTCATTCAAAGACCCCTGACCTCAGGGGCACTTGTGACTGACTTAACAAATCCCAACAGCCACTCTTCTAAATCTAGTGGAAAGCCTTCCGGGAAGACCAGCGGTGGTTATACAGCAACAAAAGGGGGGGCTAAACTCTGGGTTGCTCAACAAGCATATATGATTGTGACAGTCAGGTTTCCACATTCTTTTAGTCTCCTAAAGCAGGTCAGTGAAGAATAGGTGGATTCTCAGGTGGATTCTTTTAGCCATCACACAGCACTTGTCACCTCCATCACTCTGAGGATATAACCAGACACTTACCAATAGCTGCTTTTCCCCATATTTGAACTTTATATCTTTTGGGCCTGCTCTTAGCAATGCGCTCCTGATATGATCTGTAAGCCTCTCTCCGTTTCTGCAGTACAGAGATGGAGTCTGCGCGCTCGTCCTCCTCCCACGGGTTCCATTCCTCCTCTCCTGCTCTAAATTGATCTACAAATGTAGATAAGGACATTACATACAATCTCCTGGACAACACCAGGATTCATGAACATTTCCATTTCGCTGTCTATGAATGTCTTCTTACATGCATTTTCTTTTGTGTTCCTTTAGTTTATAGAAACATGTTTCCGTTACTGTCTACAGGAATGTTGCCCTTCCTTTGTGGAAAGAAGTGCAGACTTTCTCAGTTCAGATATGTTGTTATTTTAAAGATCATTAACAGACCATAAGGCTGCTGAATAACCACACCCTATACAAGTGGGACAGTAACATTACATACAGCATATAGACTGCACTCCACACTACTGTGCTCTACACATTACATACCCACCCAAACTTACTGTTTACATATACTCCTATGCCTATATTAAATTATTCCTATCCTTATATCACTACATGCAGCACAGACTATTTTGAAGAGATGTTTACATGGAGGCATTTTGATTAAATTAGACTGCAAGTGTCACAGCGTTGGCTACAACAGACGACCCACATATGCGGGTCGACTCAGTGTTTACCTAAAGGAGCCGATTCAAAGAGTCGACTCATTACCGGAAATGCGCATTATGAAGGCTGCGTTAGTGCAGGAATAAACAATAATGGAACTCTTTTAGACAACGGATTTAGACCTTTGCAATCTTGAATTTGTATTACTTTGACAACAGATCAATTATTAACAGATATACTGGATATCCATAGTTACAATGAGCACATAAATTTCACAATTTCCAACCATTAGGAAATTGCCACTATGTGTTAGTATGGTGGGGGTAGAAAATACTGCAGTTACTCTCGCAGTTGATTCACAGCACAGTTTAGCATAAAATTACTTCCTGATGAGTCTGTATTTCTACTTTACGTCATAGAGCCTGTATTACTTTAGCATGCTAGCGAGTTACAGTTAACGTACCTGCAGGTGCAGAGCCTTTTTTCACCACTCTGTGCACGCGAGTAATAACCTTCTTATTGAAAAACACATTGTATGCAGCGTACAATGAAAAAACCACATACGCCAAAACAAAAATGATCGCTATTTTTCTACGAATTAATCTCATTATTAAAAAAGTGTTGAGCAGCCATCCTGTGCTGAGACCTTATTTTTTTCCCGCCCGCATTCCTCCAAGCAACTCCTTCGGTGCTAGTTCTTTATGGGAGTTCTTAAATGACCGCCTAGATTTGTTCGCACGCGCAGTCATGTCTCACAGACTACCCAGCCAATTGTAACGCAATTGCACCGCTACTAACCAATCAGAGAGAAGAAGGCGGGACTTCTTGGAATGCGGTGGGACAAATATATCATCGCGGCTGACTGATTACATATAGAGCGACTGAGAAAAGGACCCAAGAGAAGAAGTTACATAGGAGTGCAGTTTATTGCCTGAACATAATAACCACTGAAAAAAATTTAAACTTACAATATTAGGAGCAAAACAAAAATCATATTGTTATTATTGAAATGATATATAATAACAAATGTATATTTATAATAGTAAGTTGAATAATTGCGTTTTCCGTAGAGATGTGATCAGGCTTCCGATATAGTGTCCTGTTAGCCGGTGTCGTATGGAAAGCCCTTAGCAGGGTCGGCTGCTTGACTTAGGCTGCGGAAGATGGTGTCCTTGGTCGGTCGATCTGGGTTTTTGTACCCTTACATACATACAACTAATTTGATCATATCCAGACCCTTGACATCTTTAGGTCCTGCAGCTGTAAACTCGGGTGATGCCTTGGTGAATCAGAGAAAAGCTGCCAGAAGTCAGGCTGTCTCAGGTCTTCTCCATGGTGTGTGTGTGTGTGTGTGTGTGTGTGTGTGTGTGTGTGTGTGTGTGTGTGTGTGTCAGTCACTGCTCTGTTGGTTAGCAGGTTTAAATTAGCCTGAAATAGTACAGCTCTGCTCTCCTGTCACAGCTTGTAAGATTTTCTCCATATATATGTTGACTGTGCTCATATGCTGATGATATGCTCACCGCTTCGTACTAGATTTGTGAACAGATTAGTAAGGCAAGCTAACTGTCAGTGCAAATTTAACGACAGGTCATAAGACCTTATTATGTGAGTGGGAAACCCTTTGGCCCACGCATCACAGAATTGGTCCGAATCATTAAGGCCAGTTGTTTGGATTTGTTTATTTATCAGATAATTTTCTAAGAATTGAGAAAATGACCGCCTGTCACTTTAATGCCTGTCTTCCGTTCACATAATATATTTGTTATTGCTGTTCTTAATTCCCTTTTAGGACACTTTGGAGTGCGTTTTGCCCACACCGATATCAGGATCCCTGACTTCGCAGACTACCGTCGTCCTGAGGTACAGGATGCTAAGAAGTCCTCACAAGAGAGCAGCGAGGCTCGCAGGGCTTTCTCCTACCTGATCACCGGTTCCACTGCTGTGGTGGGAGTTTACACCGCCAAGACAGCTGTGACTCAATTCATCTCTTCCATGAGCGCCTCTGCAGATGTCCTGGCCTTGTCCAAAATTGAGATCAAGCTGAACGATATTCCAGAGGGGAAGAACATGACGTTCAAGTGGAGAGGAAAGCCCCTGTTTGTTCGCCACAGAACCGAGAAGGAGATCGCGACAGAGGCCAACGTGGATCTGTCCGAGCTCCGCGACCCACAGCACGACACAGACCGAGCCGTCAATCCCTCCTGGGTCATCGTCATTGGGGTGTGCACTCATCTTGGCTGTGTTCCTATCGCAAACGCTGGGGAATACGGCGGTTACTACTGCCCGTGTCATGGCTCACATTACGACGCCTCTGGGAGGATCAGGAAGGGACCCGCACCCCTGAACTTAGAGGTGCCGTACTATGAGTTTCCTGATGAAGACACGGTGATTGTTGGATAGATGTGGACATTTCCTTAGCATCTAATATTAGTACGTGTGTCTGGACAATCAAATAAATATTTTAAACCACTCAAACATCTCTGTCGTATTTGCAAACCAGTACGCTGTCTGAAAATTAAAAGTTTCTTTTCAAAATTCAGGTCCCAGAATATCATGGGGTCTACAGTCACCTAAAAGCTGTAGCTGTGCTTATATCAGCATCACTGTACGCAAGCATTTACCAATCATACAGGCTTCCTTGAGGGTTCTTTGGATGGTTAATGGTTCTAGGTTTTCTAAAGGAGCTACATGTGGAACCTGTGCTCCTACAGAAGCTCTCTGATGTTGGGTTCTACATAGTACCTTTAATGGTTTCCCAAGAGGGACCAAAAAAACCTTTTGGATGTATGATAGAACCTTTTTTCTAAGTGTAATCTTTTTAATGGTCAGCGCCACTGGGAAGCTTCAAGAACCTTAGTAATCATGTAATGCCTCTAGATGAGAGATCTGAGGCGATCAGGTCACGGATACGCAAACACAAGTCTCCTGCGGCAGGTTTTTTAATAGGAGCTTCAAACGTAAATTTGGAGCCCCACTTTTCACAAAAAACAAAATCCGATAAATGATATGACCAGAACACCAAATCCGAAATGACTAAAACGTCATACAAAATGAGAAACAATGGGCGCAAATTAAAGTCGCTTTATATATAAACAATAAACAGCCAAATGAGAACGTATAAGATGAGTGTATAGGCTAAAACCTGAACAGTTAAACACACCACGTACACATACTGTAATGTTTTAATTAACGTCACTTCACCGTGTTTACCCATTGGCAGGTGATTTGAGATTACATGAGAGGGTTAAGTGATCAATAGCTCAGCAAATAAACTGTTTACTGTTGATTGATGCATCATATCAAGTCAGTTTGATGATATAATAATCATGTATAAGCGCTCATAAAACAATGAAGATGCCAAAATGTAAATTTGATTGATTTCTTTATCTCTGAAGAACAGGGGGACAAGTTGCCCCAGGTTAAAGCCCAAGATGAGTAATACAGCTAGGCATCAGGTCATCAATAAGTGAAGACACTTTAAAGTAATGAGGACGTCATTTCATCCTCGACCCGATCTTTGCAGCCTCGAGAAGCAAAGCAAGGAGAGGAAACCCAAAATTCCCACTGCATGCGCAGCAAGCGTGTCTCAGACTACACTTCCCTGGCCTGCTAGAGATCTCGTAAAACAGAGGGGAACTAAGCAACTGGAAATGATTAGATTGTAAGAAAACATTTTTAAAAATAAATAAATAAATAGATTAGAACATCAGTGAGAAACCACAGCGTTAGAACATTTGGTGAGAACAGAATTTAAGTTGGTGGCAAAAACAATAATAGTCAACAGTTCATTTTATTTATCCTTACTAGCTACATCGACACACACATCTTTTTTACATTCGGAAAGAATTCATTCCAATCAGCATACCGATTATGTGAATGTGTGTGTTCTTATGTCCTAAGCACAAAATTGGAACAAAACTTCTGACATGTGCAAAATCTCGTATAGCTAGATTACTCTGCTGCGTAAAGATGGACGTGGTGAGTATTTTAGCCAATCTCATCATATTTCTTTTTATCGATTTTACCTTTGCAACAATTGGAAAGAAACTTCCTCCTTGTAGAAGTGCTGAACAGGAGAAGGTGAGCACTGGAGAATTTGTTTCGAAATGTTTGCTGTTACAGACTTTGCACCCATCCGTCTGGTTCGACTACTTTTAATTCATTAAGTATAGTTAAAAGGCAATTTGTCTCTACCGTCAAACCAGTTTTTTATTACCACATGCTGCAATGTTTCTCCCGTCAATGTAACGTCACGACTCATAAGGTCACTGGTGCAGAAGGCAATCCGATCGAGCGTCTACATGCCTAATATTTTCGATTCGATTAGAGCTTGAATTTGATCAACAACGGATTATTAAGGAGCATGTAAACGTAGCTACTGTCAAAAATGTAGTGTCATTTGCAATTTGTTGGTAAAATTGCTCATATTAAAACATACTAAATCTTTCCATAAAATAAATAGGTCTCACTTAAACAGAATACATTATCTTCTTTACATTATTCGTTAAATATGTTGTCCAATCAAGTGATCATTTGGTTCAGTCCACATAATGAACCTCAGCCTGAAGCTCTTTGTGAATGTAGCTCAGTACAGCTGCAGTCACTTGCTGCTGAAGTGATGCGTTTCCTGTGACTATGGCCATTAACTGGGCCACATCAGTCCACTCGATCGAGCCCAAGATGGCCACGATGTCCTCGTAGAGCTTCTGCTGCTGCTCTGGTGTCATTTCCATGATGACCTGAGGGAGAGGTTTGAACTGACCGCTTGTCATCCAGCATCCCAGAAGTCCTCCAACAGCACCGCCTTTTAATGAGGCACAAAGATCAATTTCATATAAAAAAATCTGGACACAACTGAAACTCTGTAGGAAAGCATACCACAGTGCTGTTCAATTCTCAAATCAGGTGTTGGTTAATTTTCTGTAAGAGCAGTTCTGACAGAAGTCCTGGCTGTAATTCAAACGATATGTTCATATTAATGCAGTCATTCTAATACTTTACTGTTTCTATGGCAACAATTTATTCACGCGGATGTGTATGGCTACCATAATATATAATACAAGAGATGTTTTTAAACATTATGGAACAGTCAGTAAGTTTTCCACCATAGGAGAGTGCACTTCCTATTTACTTGGTAATATTACAAGCTGTATTTTTTTTTTTTTTTTTGCCTTTAAACTTCAAGAGAGAGAAAAAAAGATTAGTGAGGGAAGGAGAGTTTACAGCTGCTATTATATAAGCGAACAGGGACTAACTTGCCTTTGGATGTTCAACGTTCAATGTAGCTATAAATGTATAAAAGCATGATGTCATTCATTAATAAATTAAAACTGTAATCTTTGACAGGTTGATGTGGTATAAGAGGAATAAAACATATCAGGATGTGCTGTTACAGGAAAATGAACCACTTTGCTTGGCACCAGATCGACTATATCGTGGATTGTTTTCCTATAACGGCATGCCTTGTCATGCTTTATTCCTTTTTTCAATATTCATATTAGTGCAATTTACTGATACTTGCCCACTGCGATGCCAAGCGGTCCCCCCACCAATCCTCCAGCAAAAGCAAGTCCTCCAGCAGTCATCGCTCCCTTCCCAGAGTGCTTCACTGCAGTCTTTATCTGCTGATTTGCAGACAGCTCACAACACAGGACTTCCGCCTTTCTCAAAGGACCACAAACATGGCTGCTGTTCACTTGGCTGGATAGGAGCTCTGCAAGGTTTTGTAAACTTTTCGATTAATCAGAGGTTTCGGGCGGACTTTGTTCTCTGACTTCGCACGAAGGAAGCAGTGGTTGTAGTAGGTGTCGTCTCTGAAAGAACATTTCAATTTTAAGTTATACTTTGAAGGACGAAACAACCCTTCGTTAAAGACACGGCTGGGCTGCCAAACATATGTCATCTCAGGGAAGTGAGGTATGGGATGGAGGTGGGGGGGAATGGACTATGGGGAAAAAGAACAGGAAAAGGGCAGCATTAAACTTAGAATACAAAGATAATGCAATAGAGCAGGGACCAAAGAAAGCAATGAGGGTAGGTGAAGAAAGTTGGGGAGATGGTTGGAAAGTAATAATGAAACTTCAAGGAGGAGAGAGTTTTGGGACATTAAATCCATTAAAACTGTCTGATATGTTAAAAAAGGAACTGGGTGATGTCCTCCATGCAAAGGTTTTGTCAGATGGGAAATTACTTGTCTTTTGCAAATCTGCAGATCAGCAGGCCAAAGCCATTGCCATACAAAGTTTAGGGAGATGGAGTGTTGAAGGATTTGCCCCCAGGCAGAATAAAAGAATTAAAGGAGTGATTTATGGAGTAGCACTAGATATAACGATGAAAGACTTGGTGATGGGGGTTAAAGGGGCTAAGGTTATTGATGCGACTAGATTTAAAGTGTCCAGCGGGACTGAAAAAGGTGAGGGTACAACAGTTTTGCTTACATTTGCAGATGATGCTATTCCCACACGTGTCTCCCTTGGCTATTTGTCATATCAGGTTAAACCGTACGAAAGACCCCCGCTGAGGTGTTACAAATGCCAAAGATATGGCCATGTAGCAGCAGTGTGTCGTAACCAACGTCGGTGCGGAAAATGTGGAGGAGATCATGAATTTTCCACCTGTAGAGAAACGAAGTTGAAGTGTGGTACCTGCGGAGGAGATCATGTTGCTGGCAACAAAAAGTGCGAGCAGTATAAAAAGGCTGCACAGGTTCAGAAAATACAGGAGAAAGAGCACATTTCATATGCCGATGCAATAAAACGATGTAATAGAGAGGAGGGAGCACAAAGGGGAAGAGGGGACCATATAGAGGGAACCAATGGACAAGTAGACGATGGGACATGTGTCAAAAAAACAATAGAATTCTTGGCATTTTTGGTGGAAACACTGTGGTTATCTAAAACGTCGGCTAAGAATACGTCTGACGTCGTGCGAATTGTTGCACAGGCTGCAGAAAAATTCCTCGGTTTTAAGGATCTTAGTCCGGCGACGTTGCACTCGTATTTGTATGGTCGAACAAGAAGCGTACAC
>JAQQZR010000037.1:6716839-6729001 GCA_030068235.1 Notoglanidium macrostoma | reverse complement strand
TGGCTTTTGGGGATGTTTCCATCTTTCCTTGGCTTCTTTATGCACATTAATACACATTTTTACTTGGGGTGCCCAAATTTTCGATCTCCACTGTATATGTGTGGACCGCATTCCCTCCTTTCCTTTTAACTCACATTAAAAATGGATTATTCAAAAATAGCGTTCCAGTGATCTCTACAGAAAGCCGTTTTATTAGATGTGATATTTTTGATATTTTATGCTGTTACTGCTTTTCACATGTGCTTTACCAAAATGACACATTTATTCAATTAAAAATAGCTGAAATAGCTAAAATGGGTAAAATAGTTCAACTGGCATAACTTTATCAAATACAAATATTACCAAAATCATTAGGCATACAGCTTAAAAACAACAACAATGATAACAATGAAAGAATAAAAATAACACATGACTGTAATTATAATGAGGACACTAGTAGCAAACGTACTTATTTGTATATTTTCAGGTTTATATTTATATAGGTTTATGACCTGTATAAGGTGTATGGCCTAATATACTGCAGTTACTATTACAATTTCTTTCTCAGTTTCTCAAGCTGATTAAACTTTATTTGATGAGTTGCTGATCTTTATATTTAGGTAGAAAAAAAAAAGGAAAGAAAACTAAAATGTAACATCATCCTCATGATGCATTGCATCAAACATCACTGACGTAGTTTTAAACTTTCTCAGGTCTTTCCCAACTGTGAGTTTCATTCCCTGGCTCCTCTCAGCCGTGACGTACCCATTCTGTCTTGTGGTGGTCTAGCTAAACGCTGGCTTGTTCCTGGATGGCGACTGGGCTGGATCCTCATCCACGATCGCAATAATATCTTCGGAACAGAGGTGTGCTAATTATAACAATTAGAATTTTGTTTTAACTACATCAACAGCATTCTATTTTCCACCTTACATATTTTTTACTGATTTCATTTTAAGATTCGAGAAGGTCTTGTGAAGCTCAGTCAACGCATTTTGGGAGCCTGTACAGTTATCCAGGGGGCACTAGAAAGCATCTTTAAAAATACCCCCTCAGAGTTCTACCAAAGTACGATCAACTTCATAAAGGTACGAAAACCAGTGTGACTGATTAAAAATGGAGAATGGGTTGAGTTGAACTTAACCTCTAACATGTATTAACATGTAGCACCTTTTAAATGCTTTGAACTCGTTTATATTTGATTGTAACTTTTCAACATCTTCCACAGTCAAATGCAGATACCTGCTTCTCAGAGCTGTCCACAGTTCCTGGGCTCAATCCAGTAATGCCATCTGGAGCCATGTACCTCATGGTAATATTTTAATAGTGACCAAAACAAGTTATAGTTATACTGGTGTCAGTTTACTGCAGCTTGTAATTGTTATCTTATAATAATAATAATAATAATAATAATAATAATAATAATAATAATAATAATAATAATAATAATAATAATAATTATTATTATTATAATAATTATAATAATAATAATAATATAAAAAGAATAATTATACATAATATGTATGTGTTCCAACTTTAGGTTGGAATTGAAATGAAGCACTTTCCAGAGTTCCAGGATGATGTGGAGTTCACAGAGCGGCTGGTTACTGAACAGTCCGTGTTCTGCCTACCGGCCACGGTACATCACTCAGCTCTCTTTAGTTTATCTGTTCTACATCTGTACATCTGTTGGAATATAAAAAAATGAGTAGTAGTTTACAAAGTTTTAAAAATGTCCAAGTATGTATTCCAGGTATTGAAGCTGTTGAGAATTATAAACACGCTACCTATATAACAGTCATACTTCCATTTCTTCCATTTCAGGCATTTGAATACCCAAACTTCTTCCGGATTGTGGTGACGGTTCCAGAGGAAATGATGGTGGAAGCATGCGAACGCATCAGGGAATTCTGTTCACGCCACTACAGACCTCACAGCCAAGGCAGCAATGACCTGGACCAGTGAAGGGATGCTTGTTGAACAAGCTAGAGAGATAGAAGAAACAATAAAGGAACACACAAAAGTGAACATATAGTAGACAGTGAGATCCACATCTGATGGTTTGAATAAGGCCATTATCCATTCATACCATTATTTCCTTCTTTGAAGGTAACAAAAATATTCTATGCAAGTGATGATTGGTCATGATATATGATATGGTTGTGGCATGGAAGGCTAAAATCTAATATCGATCAATAGCTCAACAATGAAGTATTAGTGCTGAGAAATGCATTATAGCACAAGGTCTCTGATGACATAATAAAAATAATGCAGGACAAACTATCACACACACACACATACACGCTCACACATATAAAGCAGAATTATTAAGGCATTCCCATCATTACTGATTTCTCATCTTTAAGTACCAAAAAAGTCCATAACTTTGAATACCAAACATATTACTGAACAGACAGTATGGTTTTGTCATCTGTCCTTTTGTGTACTTTGATTAGACATCTCTGAGCAATCACCTGACACTTCTGTCACTGATAGGCCAAATGAATATACAGCCTGGGCTAGAAATCAATCAGCCCCAGCGCCACTTTTGCATATCGTTCACTTCTGATAGGTGGTACTATTAAGCCTGGTTTCACAAATGTCCAAAATAATCTGCCTTAAAACATTTGCTAACAAAATAAACCCCAATCTGATGTGGATACCAAAAATAAATCATTTTATTAATGTCTATTTATTGTTAAAAGACAGGGATGAGTTTTGCCCTGGTACCCCATTTATGTTATATATGCTATGCACCTATTCCTTGCTTTTTTATATGTACCAGCAAACTGTCTTATGTAAATCTTGTACTTATCATTTGTGAACTGTAGTAATTCTTTTGTGGATGTACCTGATTGTTCTACATCCATCCTGGTTTGTTTTAGAGGCCAAAGAGAAGCCATATGTCTTACCACTGCATTACAAACTGACTGGCAGCTATGAGTGCCACTGTTGGATATTAAGTTTCATACCATGTGCTCTTTATCCTGCACAATATGGAGTATTTTGAGTAGATTGTTGAGAATTAGTGCTTGTCTTTGAACCCACAATTACCTAAAAAAATATATTTTCTCAACTATCTTTGAGATATTTGTATAACATTTGTACCCCCACCATTTTTTAAAGGTTTTATAGAGTGAAATACTTTTTTTTTATCTTGTATATCCTTTATATGATTTTTCCAGTATTATATAAAACAGTTATTTAAATAAAATCTTACAATAAATGTTGAAGCACTGTGGTGTGAATACACATACATCCATATTTACACACAAAACTACTAGATCCTATTTAATTAATTAATTAATTAATTAATATGAATAGTATAAATAACTATGGACACAAAATTTGAAATTGCTTCCGTACTATTTATGTTCATAAATTTTATTTATTGTTATTTAACTCCAAATCCAATAAATATAACTAAATATACCTATCTATGTGGTTGGCGATTTAGGGATAATAAAAAAGGCCTCCAACAGATGTGAAGGAATAGAAGGCTATGGATATAAACATATAAAGAAGTCTCATGTTTAGTTCAAGTGAGAGTAAACTGCTGAAATGTTGGTAACCCTTAAGAAAATTTGCAAAATAAATATAAAAATGAAGAAAACCGATAATAAGTGTAAACATATCAAGGTATTGCAAAGCTTTTCTTTAACACAATATTTTCTCAAACAGAATGTGAATTATTTTCTAAATGAACAGCACCCCCACATAGTTAATAATTGATTATGCGTTATATGCAGTCCCAGACACAAATATTTATTTATTGCGATACCTTTTGCCCATACTGGGCAGTACAGTGAATCAGCACGCACAGCAGTGTTGGTGCCTCACTGCTCTGAAGTCTGAAGTTCAATCCTGGGCTCTGGTTACTGTCTGTGCAGGGTGAAATATGTTCTCCCTGCTTCCTCCTGCCTCTCTAGTTTCCTCCCACTGCCCAAAAACATGCAGACAAGTGGACTGGCTCTGGTAATTAAGCTGCATATCCACTTGACCAGGATCAAGCGGTTACTGAATGAATGGAGTTTTGCCTGTTCTCCTTAAGGGTGACAGTATAGTTGATTTTATATTTTTGAGAAAACAGAATAATAAAACAGAAAAACAAGCCTGAAACGGGGTCTACGCAAGTAGACTCTTGTCTACACTTGACTTTGTTTAAGTCAAACCAGACACCTCAACAGGGAAGGTCACCCTTGCTGTAGTTATTTGTTAACTAAGCACTATTAGGTTTTTAACTGCAAATCATAGAATATTGCATGCTCTGCTACTGATAGCATTTGACTTCTAGAAAGGTCTACTGTGTAGGATTCAGTTGATTGCAACCAACTGTATTCCTCTTCCTTACCCCTTCTTTTACAACCGTGTATTAGAATTTATGGTGGCATTTCAGGTGCATGTAGTGTACTTCTAATACTTACATTCATACTCCCTTGCTTTTTCTCATGCTAAATAATAACAATGATCTTCGATTTGCCAAAATTTGGGTTTTCAACTTGTTAGCCAGCACCAGCAAACACTGGTTCCTCTAATTCCTTCTTCCTTGTCTTCCTTTCTCCTTCTTTGTTGTCCTTCTGGTGCTTCCTTCCAGATTCACATTGCTGCTAGTAAAAACACAAAAAGCAGAACGCTAGAGGTTTGTCCGTACTAGGTTACTGTAGCGGTGCAACATGACGACTTTGTGGAAGATGACGCTCTTCCTATATGGATATAAAGCACACAATGATTCATAGTTACAGGTAATTATACACTAATGGAAAAATACACATGATTACTATACTCCATATGTGCTAATAGATCCTGCTAAATCCTACATAGAGGACCTTTAAAAAATTTCAATGAACAAGAGAAAGTTGGTATGTTTGACTTGTGTGTGTACAAATGTTTAGTAAAACCTCATTGTTAGATTTGCTACAGACATATATCATGAAAAATATTACTAAGCAATATTAGATTTTGGATATTAAATATTAGTTTTAGTTAATGCGGTAGGGTTTGAAGTCCTTAAGGCTTTGGAATTAGGAAACCTTAACATTATAAAACCTAACATTATATATCTCTGCTGCTCCCTGCTGTCTGATCTATGAATTACACACAGAAAGAAGAGCTCTGTATAAAGGAGAATAGATTTTTATTGGCTTTTATTATTTTGACAAGTAAATTTACATAGATGTTGTTTTATATAATTGTAAATACTTTATAATGCATTATACAATAATACAATTCTGCATAGTTTATATATATATACACCCAGGGTCAGCTAACACTTCTACACATAAATGTCTGGAAGCTAATGGACACCACTTTGAGCACGTCTTGTAATTGTAGAGGCCAAAGGTAACTTGTATTAATCTCGTTTAGTATTAAAATATTTATATGTACATACATATATATACATATAATTTTATATAAATTTATGTAATTAACTATGCAGGATTATGTTCTTGGGGAGAAAAAGAGAGACAGAGATAAAGGGAACAAGTTCACTTCCTGATTTTCACACTGTTCCCGAGGAAATGGGAGAGTGTCACATATGAGCAGCTGTTAAGGTCACTTTCCTCAATATTGCCAACAGACTACAGTTCATACATGCAGAATAGTGGTAAAGAACACACACACACACACACACACACACACACACACACACACACACACACACACACACACACACACACAAAGAGAGAGAGAGAGAGAGAGAGAGTTAAGTTGAATGATTAACTGTATAGATAAAGAAAGGACACACAGCAGTGGAGAGGGAGAGAGCAGTAAAGCAGGGAAGCGTGACAGACAGAAAATAAAAGGACTCTAGAAGCAGCAGTACAAACCAGTTTATTCATTTGTTTTTAGAATTATTCCCAGATGGAAGAGACTAGTGAACAGCCCAGGAAGATTGAGCTAAATGATGGCAACTTGATGCCACTACTTGGTCTGGGGACATGGAAGGGAAAGGTAACATTACACATTTCATTTCTCTAATGCACATGCTTAAAGGAAGTCATATACATAGTTATAGCTAAAACATAAAACTATATAGATAATCCTATCAACAGCTATGGAACTGCTTATGCAGGATTTAGTCAAATCCTCTGTTTCCCAAAAACAGTGGACCACAATAAATCTACTTCAAAAGAATTGATATAAAATTTACACACAATACACACATGGACCAAACGAGGCCGATATACAGTAAATGGCTGTGCTTGTTTAAATGCAAAAGATTTAGAAATCATAAGAAGTTATTACATTTATAGTAAGGTGGTTTAAAAAAGTGAATTTCTCTTTCAGTTATAGGCATTTCTTTTCGCTCACGCTCAACTCAAGGCTACTTTTCCAGGTGGTCTTTTGCATTCCTAATTTGAGATATACAGTAACCTTTGTGTTGCATAGAAAACTTCACCTCCTGTAAATAAATAACCAACCTCCAGCCTGGTTAGTGTTAGTATTTGAGTAGTTTTTGCAAAATAAAACACCACAGTACTGCCTTTTCTCATTTTACAGCAACGAAACTAAGTTCGTTTCAATTACACAACTTTGTTCTTAGAAAAGTGTTCCACGGCTTGCATCATCCGGATTACTTCCTCTATTTATTGTATTTACTTGGATGGACTACACAAGTCCTACATGTTTACATTTTCATCAAATATTACAATAATTTTTATTACTTTTTAATTTTTTTGTATGAATAAAATATTTGAAAACTGTAAGACTATGTAAACATGATAACTGAATTACTGGTAAGTAGGAATTTCAGCAGTTAGCAGTGTACCTATAAACACACTCTACTGATCATACTGTTAATATATTAATAGAAATTATTTCCTATTAATACTTTAATGGAATGTGTTGTCCCTAATGAATTTGTTTTTCTTGGTGTCTGAAATGGTTGTATGTATTGGCCCTAATAGGAATTACTGTTTCTGGAGGTCTGTGATGATAGTATAATGGATGTTTTAGTCCTAATTGGTTTTAACTTGTTTCTGCTGCTTTGTGATGGTAATTAAAAGCAAGGTGTTGTTTTTAATTATTTTAATGTGTTTCTGGAGGCCTGTGATGGTAGTATAGTGGAACAGCTTGGCCTTAAATACTTTAATTAATGTGTTACCCATAGTCTGTGATGGTAGTTTAATGAAATATGTTGGTCTATAGTTTAATGGAACTTGTCTTATCTGTGATGGTTTAATGGAATGTGTTTTTCCTGATCGGTTTTAATGAATTTCTGGGAGTTTGTGATAGTTTAACGGAATATGTTGTTCCTAATGGTGTACAATGGCTTATCAAATTTTAATTAAATAGAAATCAATTAGTATCCATAAAATCCCCAAATGGAACCTTACAGTAATTTTATGGAAAGTAAAAATAGTTTTTCTTTTGTTTTCTTACTGCTATAGTGAAACTGCAGTTCAAGAATAGTGCTGTGGTTTTATAATTACTAAATATAATATTATTATAACATATTAATATTACCATGATTTTAACATTGTCTGATTTATAGCAAAATGTAGTTTAATATGGAACAATAACCAATGCTCTCAGATGGTTACAAAAAGAAGTGTACTTATAATACTAAATAAAAAGGATCTTGTAAAGGAAGACAGGATGCAGCTGTAAATAACTCAATGTTTATTCAAATAAACCATTCCAAGAAAAATTCCACTTATAACTCTGTGAAAACACTCTGTGTCTCTAGTGTACCTGTAGTGAACAGGGGAGAGGAAAGTAAGAAGGGAAGAGGGGTCGATTTTTTAGAACCCATAAATGTTCTAGGTAGAACCATACAAAAGAGGGATTCGCTGTCAGATAGGGTTCCAAGTAGAATTCCTTTAATGACATTAAAAGCCCTGAAGATTTACAGAATCTTTGATGAACACTGTTTTTCTAATAGTACACCTCTGGTGATAATGGGTTTGTCTAATGTCTAATACCGCACTCAATTTAAAAAAAGGTCTATTTTATGACTAAATCATGCAATATGATATCTTCTAACTCAGCATTCACACAGCATTCTTTAAACATTACACTAGCTGAATTTATGAGCAGTAACAATACAATGGAGTGCCTCCTGTGAAATCAACCTTTGGCCGTCTTAAAAGAAACCTCTTGATAGGAGCACATTATATAAGATGTATTTCTTTCTGCCCTTATCAGTGTGTATTGCGAAATTGGCAGTGTATTACTATTTTGTTCCATGGTTATCAGGACACAAGCTCAGAACTCTGTCAGGGTGCAGCTGAGACAGCTATAGCTGCAGGTTACCGTCACTTGGACACGGCCTACGGTTATCGCAATGAGGTGGAGCTGGGGAAGGCGATCCAATCCAAAATGCAGCAGGGCATCATTAGGCGCCAGGATATGTTTATCGTGAGTAAGGTGAGTCTGTGTAACATAAATCTTCTGTAGTTGCCGTAAACGAATACTCCAGAGTGAATAAAACAGCTTAATGCTTGAGAAATCAACACATAGCACAAACACCTTCAATACAGTTCTTGCAAGCTGCTGTGGCATAAACATTTGATGATATTTGAATATCTACTTGAGCCATTCTTGTGTAATAATTGTACATAATTGCCTAATCTCTGTGGACAAACTAATGAAGTACCTCCACTTTGATTTGTGCAGCTGTGGAGCACTCATCATGCCCCCAAGGACATCCCTCTGTGTCTCAATAAATCTCTCAGTGACCTGCAACTCGACTACCTGGACCTGTATCTGGTGCACTTTCCCGTGGCACTACAGGTTGCACAATAAACATGTATTCAGCCACATTAGGTCAGAAATGTGGACATTTTAAATGTATTATTTATATTACTGTGGAGAACAGCTCACAGTGCACAACAGAATCCATTATTAAGCAATGGAAAAAATATAGCGCAAAAGGGACTCCGCATAGAGCAGGCCGTTCATCAGTGATTGGGTAAGGAGAGTATTATACAGAATGTCCAACTTGGTGCTACCACCATCATGCTTCTCTGTGGGAGTGGTGTTCTTAAGAGTGATGAGCACTGATAAATAATAGCCACACACTTTAAAGGTCCATCATGTAGGATTTTGAGTTTCTATTAGCAGAAATAGAGTATATACTGTAATCCAAAATATATTTATGGAATTCATAAGTATGTTTTCATTAGTGTATGATTACCTGTAACTACAAATCATCCATGGAGCCGCCATGTTGCGCCAGCACAGTAACGCTATACGAGTAAACCTCTAGAGAGCACCTGTTCATTTCATGTTTTTATAAGCGGCAGCGTGAACTCGGAAGGAAGCCCCGGAAGAATGACATAGAAGAAGCAAGGAAGACGAGGAAGAAGAAATGAAAGGAATCAGTGTTTACTGGTGCTGGCTAACAAATTTGTAAAAATGGAGTAAACACTTATTATTTAGCATGGAAAAAGCATGGAGTGTGAAAGTAAGTACTTGGAAGTACACTACGGGGACCTGACGGCTACCATACATTCTAATACACGCTTGGACAGGGAGGGGGATTCCGGTGGTTGACTCCTACATAGTAGACCTTTAACTGTCAAGTCTTAAATGATTATTTTCCATTGTATGCATTATGTTCATTAACTAATTAGGAAAGAAATGAATCTGATTTCATTGCTAGCATGTTTACTTCATTACCAGCCACAATGGTAATTTCTTTCCCACAGAATGTTGATAATGATCCCTTTCCAATGAAGGATGGAAAGATTCTCATGTCAGATATTGATTATGTGGATGTGTGGCAGGTAAGGAAAGAAATCTGGAATCTAAAAACACACATACCACAAATATGTTATTGAGAATGACTGTAGCTATGTTGTGTATATGTACATGGCAGGGGATGGAAGCCCTGAAGGCCTCTGGAAAAGTCAAGAGTATTGGTGTGTCCAACTTCTCCATCCAACAACTGGAAAGGCTGCTGTCTTTGGCTAAAATTCCACCAGCTGTCAATCAAGTAGCGAACAATTCAGAGCATGAATGCATGTTTTTTTCTACTAGTACCAGTCAATATTAGAATTTATTTAAAACTACTGATAGAAAGGTTTCAGTTTCATGGTTATCATAGTTTATGAGCTTTGAATTTAAAGACGTCCAAGTTGACATGTGTATAGGCCTACATTTTTTATTTTTTTTTTATTTAACTCAACTTTGGGTTAAACCCATTCAGTCAAACATAATAAACATAATAAATTCAATAATGGTATCGAGTGATATCCGTAAGTTGAATCTTTTTGTCTGCAGGTAGAGCTACATCCTTACTTTGTGCAGTCTGATCTGATTGAATATTGTAAATCGAAGAATATCACACTCACAGCCTACAGTCCCTTTGGCTCACCAGAAAGGCCCAAAGAGTAGTGAGTTCATACTTCATATTTAACACTAACCCCATTTTTCAATGGATCTGAATCAGTGAAAATATGGTGATTTTTATATTTGAGCATTCATCTGGTTCTGAAGTAATCGGAACTTCTCTAAACTCTGCAGTCATAGAGGAGACAAAGATCCTGAGAAGCTGCTGGAGGACCCCGTCGTTGCTGGAATCGCTGCAAAACACAGACGGACTCCTGCACAGGTAACACATCCTCGCTCACAAAGCTACAACACACATGATTTTTGTGTGTGTGTGTGTGTGTGTGTGTGTAAATACCAGCCACAAAAACCCTGAAACCTGGATGTTTTGCAGATTTTGCTGAGGTATCACATTGAACAGAATATTGCAGTTATTCCAAAGAGCTTTAAACCCAACCATATTTTGGAGAACACAAAGGTAATCCATCCCTCTTAATTCAGCTTGAAAATGTATAAAGTCTTCCTTCTCCCTGTCTTTTTTTTCTATGCCAAAAACTTAGTATTTGTGAATCCCAAACTGCAAAACTTCTCCATGGAATCTGGCAAATGAAGTTAAAGAAACATGATGTATTTTCATGTACCTCTGTTAACATTATGAATTTATCATATTTCTTAAATTGTATGGATTAACGGCAATGTCAGGGTAATAAAAAAGGACAGGAGGCCAATATCAAATACCTCTGATATTGATTACCTCTATCACACTAAATGATATACATAACAGGCCTGCTTAATCATCCCTATCATTTAGGGCATTAGCTTAATGGTATCTAATTTAAAAAAAAATTATATTTTATGTTCACATACTAGTTACACTTCATTAGAGTACCTGACTGGGCAAATTAAACTCATTAGTTGTTTAATTATTTATTTGCATGGGAACGTTGCTGCTTGGAAAGAAGGAGACCGAGAAATGACCCAGTTTTACATTTAGTTTTACATAATAACAACCAGTTCAATTCAAACTTGTTACTTAATTTGTGTCTTCCACTGAAGTTTCATTTCTATGTGAATGATCTGCAGGCTGGTCTAAATGAAGAGGATTTTAAAATAAAGCCACATGCAGTAATGTCCTGATGTATATTTGCAGATCTTTGATTTCCACCTGGATGTGGATGATATGAGTGCACTCAGGTCTCTGAATCGTGGCTGGAAGGCCTGCGTCTTGGAACAGTAAGAGCAAACACACGTCACCGCAGTACTAATCAGTCAACTGTATTAACGGAGCAGCCCAAAAACGAATACGCGTTAACTGGTTAACAAAAGGTATGTTTTTTGTCCCACAGGTTGGAATCTCATCCTTACTACCCCTTTAAGTGTTAATACTGGATACGTGAGACACACAGACGCCCATTGTGTGTGCTGCTGTTCAGATGACAGAAGAAGATTTTAAACAAAGGCATTTAACTTGCTCAACAAATTGTCTGAATTAAAATACTCACAAGGGGCTTAGTGTCGAACAGTGGTTGCAACATACACTGTGCTAAACTGAGCCTCAGAATGAATAAACATCTTTTTTTTTTTTTCTTCACAAGATGCCACATTTTGAATGTTTCCATCTAAATATGGAAAATGATCGCTCATATTAGTCCATGTAATTCTTAATGAATGCAAATGCACCCCTTTCACACGACCCAGTGATGGAGAACATCTCTTCAGCACAAGACTGAGTGACATTACAGATTATTCCCACACATGGAATAACCTGCATACTAAAGAAGCTTGACTGGGGAAGCACCTCGAACATCACATCTTTGCAACCAGCAGATTCCAAACTGAGTCAGCTCAATTCAGTCCATGTCCTCCATAAGCAGCCTACAAATACTGATATCTGATAAGGGCCTGTGC
>JAQQZR010000037.1:6673556-6698365 GCA_030068235.1 Notoglanidium macrostoma | reverse complement strand
ACTGTGGGAGGAAACCGGAACACCCGGAGGAAACCCACGCATGCACAGGGAGAACATGCAAACTCCACACAGAAAGGTACCCTGGGTGACTCGTGGATCGAACCCAGGACCTTCTTGCTGTGAGGCGACAGTACTAACCACCGCACCACCATATTATTATTATTATTATTATTATTATTATTATTATTAATAATAATAATAATAATAATAATAATGTCTGTAATTACTGTCACTTTGCATCTTATTTAATTTCATTAAATTGAATTAAACTCATTAAAGTTTGTACTGAAACCTATTGAGATCTTCTGGCCCACGTCAACTGCCTGTAGGCTCTAATATACTAAGCTCAGCCCATCATCACGCCCAGTTCTCAACCGTATCTCATGCCCTTAAAAGGCGCTTTTTCATCGCCTGCTGATTTGAGTAAAAGCGCTGCAAACTCGGACAGGGCGTTCTGTGGACCGCTTGCACACGACCGCCCTCTTTCTGTGGATCTGAAGAATTACACAGGGACAGGCGAGGCGTACTGTCAAGTCTGTCATTTGTTCATTTTACAGTTTTCACCTTTATAAATACTGAGATAAAGAAGCTCGTAAATGGCGACATATATTATATTTCTATTTATTCTATAATTGAATATTATATAATATACATTATCAATACATATATTTTTGACAATTTATTATCTCTTATTTATTGTCGTGCTTGACAATTTATAATTTCATAGAAACATTATAGAATTTATAGTATCTACAAATTATATATAAAATGATCTCTTATTTATTAAAATCTATTGTAAAGCAGGTGTATTATTATATTATACTTATACATGTATAATGACTGCATTTTCTTTAGTGATAGCTCTTAAACTTATTTCACTTATTACCCATTTCATTCATAAATTATTTATCTGCATATCTAGATTGTTTTATATAAAAAATTTTTAAATGCATTTTTTTATGTAGCAAGTTTGAGAACGACAAATAGTGCCGAGAGGTACAGACTGTTATGTTAGTTTACAATTATCTTCCCAAAACATTTAAAAAGATCCTTAAATGGACTGTTCCATGAGTGTGGATGAAATTATGTAATGAAAATTATGCATGAAAGGGATAAACTGTGTGTAAATATTTACATTGATACTGCTGAAGTGGGTCAAAAAATCAGAATGGATACTATAATTATAATAAACATATTACATCATCACCTATTTGGCTTAATATGCATTACTACATCCATAGACCTGTAAATTAAAAACTGAAGATTTAAAAACGCTGAATGTATCACTTCTGCGAACAGATAACAGAATGGACCAATCATAATAGCGAAGCACGACAAGAAAGTAAATGATTGGACACTGTCCAGCCAATCACTGTTAGGCTTAGACATGCAGCAGTTTTATTGGTCTCCCGGGAATGACGTGTCACGCGAGTCAGGAAGTGAATCGGTTTGTTTACTTCTAGCGCTGAAATGTGATCAAGTTGCATTTCCACTTTTTTTTCAAAATACTATTCATTGATAACTTGTTGGCTTTGTCCTCAGACAATTTACAGGTATAAGATTTTCCCAGAGGTTTAACAGTAATATTCGTCAGTTTGATCTCCATGAATCCATGTAGCTGAACATGCTGTACATCTTATAGCTGTGCGTCTCCTTCTGCTTTGCCCTTTAGATCCATGGGGAACACAGAAAGTGCTGTAGTGCAGAAACGTCTGGTCCGTTTCCGTCCCGATGAGAGACCCGTTATTGAGGGGGTCTTTGACAGACTTCAGAGCAGTAGCAGCTCGTCTGTGCCTCCTGGAAAAGCGAAGGCTTTACAACTGGACGTGTTCAAGGTTGGAACAAAATATCTGCAGCTTTTTCCAGTTCTGTACAGAGACACAGATACAAATGAGCCTTAATGAATCAGTGTACCATGTCATTTAAGTAGCACTTTGGAATTAGGAATTTGTCCCAAGTGGTTTACATCACATACTGTACAATATTATTCATTAATTTATTTATTTTGAAGATAACCATGGGTAAAATGGCTTCGGACTCAATGATTATGCGAGTCTTTGAGGGAATCTGCAGTATTGACCCCGGGGTGCCGGTGCCACCTGGCGGTGGGGTAAGTCGAGAGCAGCTGGTGATCTTCCTGGCAGATGGTCTTCGGGGAACAGCAGAGGAAAGAGCACCACTTGTCATGGGGATGGCACACGGGACCAAAGCAACAGTTATGACTGATCAGATAAAAGAAGTGAGTATGAGCTGGAGCTTTAAAGCATTGTCCAAACATCTTTCTCCTTCTCTTGTGTGACTCTCGCTTGCCTCATTGGAGGCACATATTTGCTTTGTGGTTTCTTGAGAATTTGTGGAGGCATCGGGGAAGGCTGTGTGCTTTTTGTTTTGTTGTACTACTGTACAATATGGAAACTGATTAGTGCTTTAGGCTATTTAAGCTTTGAGAAATTCAGTAATAAGAAGTAAACAAAACAGTTTTTGCTTATTGCTGAAAATAAATAATTAATTGTTTTCAAAGAGTGCTAAAAAAAACCCACATTTTTGTATTTGTTGAAAAGTGCAAATAAATGTGAATAGATAAAGTATATTTAGCCACTATTGTTTATTAATAATGATTGTGATAAAAACCTGTAATATATAATAGCAATAAAATATGGACAGTAATTTATTTTGGTATAAAAACATTTGTGGAGATATTTGATGTCTTATCTACAGTTTTTAGAGGACTTGGTTTCAGCTGTAGTTCAGACTCTCACACACAGGGGACGCCTGCGAGGCTGGAGACCAGATCGCATGGGTCACAGTGCTCAAGGGGTGAAGCTTTTGGCTGAGCAGTTGAGCTCCGAGTTAAAAACCTCAGGTCAGTGATATCACTTAAAGTTGTTTGGCATGTATTTACATATTGCATTAAATTGTGCCTTAATAATTACACTGACTAAAGAGTAGAAAAGCGTAAATAGCTGGTATCTAACTTTAAATAATCAGATTTCTGTAGGTTGTATTTTAGTATTTTTGACATGGATTATTTTCTAGGATAATGCCTTTAAAATAAATATAAATCTTTAATAAATGTGATTTACAGATTAAACATGCATTGATCAATTTGACCTGACTGATTCCCTTTTTCTTGCCTGTAGATCAGAACACATGTGATGTTGCGTGTCTCGAGGACTGGCTATTTCGAGTCTCAGGTGTATCCACATTTCTGGAGCTCCTGATTGGTGAGGGTCTTGATGTTGGATTGACCTCACGCCCTCCTCCCACTCTGCTGCCCCAGTGCCGAGATGCTCCTTGGACCAAGCTGCGCTGTGTACTGGATATACCACTTCTCATGTTCCTGACCTCTCAGCTGCCTGCAGGACACACTGCCCCCTGGAGGCTATTATTTTCCACCAATGTACACGGTGAAAGCTTTACCCGCCTGGTTGGAAATTGTAAAAACCGGGGCTCCACTGTGTTGTTGGTGAAAGACACCAAGGGCCACATATTTGGAGGCTTTGCTTCTCTCAGCTGGGAGATCAAACCTCAGTTTCAGGGTGAGTGACGGGAAGAGAGCCACCAAACTCCAAATTATTGTTACTGCATGAGGGTTCCTGGTTGTGCTTTTTTACAAATATCAATGCATCTCGTTTCCTTTATTTCTAGGTGATTCCAGGTGCTTCCTGTTTTCTGTGTCACCATTAATGCGAGTGTTCACATGTACTGGCTATAACCAGCACTACATGTACCTGAACCAGGGCCAGAAAACCATGCCCAATGGTCTGGTGAGACAACACATCACTTTGTATTGTCCAGCTCCTTAGTGGCTCTAATATATGTGTTCAGCAACCTTTTAAGTTCTCTACCAGAAACGTGAAACTAAATATTTTCTTGGAGGAAAAATGAGTTCTGTAGCAGCTCACACGCTTTCACTTAAAAAAAATTAAAATAAATAAATAAATAGCCCAAATGACATGGAACATCCAACCAGTCAGGACACAGAGACATCTTTCTTTTGCTGTTAATCATTTTGCCTTTTGATTGCACTCACATTCAGGGGTTCGAGTCTAGTCATATGTTTTGGGGGGTATGGTGTCCTTGAACAGCACTGACCATACATGAGGGCAATGGCATTTGTTGCTATTTGATTTTAGGGTATGGGTGGACAGCATGGCTACTTTGGTTTGTGGCTGGACTGCGATTTTGGCCGTGGTCACAGTCGGGCTCGTCCTCGCTGTACCACATACGGTAGTCCTCAACTCTCAGCGGATGAAGACTTCACGGTGGACACAGTAGAGGTGTGGGGAGTCGGTGTGCCCCCTGAGGAACAGGAACAGGTCAGGAACATGAATACAATATTATCATTAGGAACTGATTTATTGCTTATTTCTGTTAATCTGTTAATTAGGAATGCACAATGAATCATAAATTAATCATGATCACAAATTTTGTCTCGTACCGCAGCTCTGATGAATTCTCTAATCTGATTGGCCAGGTGGTTTTGATAAATTTCCTGTAACAGCAGCTCTGACAGTAATGGCAGATACAAGGCAAATCACAGGTTTATATTAATGCGCTCTAATATGGTATCATTTTTGTCATGACAACTTGCTCATGGACTTGTGTGGCTGATGCACCACAAGCACTGACTTAACAGCATGTGGATTGTTGTTCTAGAGAGGTTTTCTGTGAGGAGATGTTCATTTAGCATTTTCTGGAAGGAGTCTTCATGAAGCTCTGACTTTAGGGTTTTCCAGTTACATGACAAGTTCACTTTTTTCTTCTGTTAAAAAAAAAAGAATACTGTAGATTGGTGATGCTGAAATTATAAGTGATGAGAGAAACTTGTTTCACAGACTCTCCACAACATTTATAATAATTCTGATATGTCATACTTGGAAAACTGCTGTTGTATAGGAGTACTTCAAAAATACCTCAGGATGTGCAGTTATAGGAAAATAATCAACTTCATGGGTGATAACAGGGTAGTAGCATCACACTGTCACATCCCACAATGCTTTGTCTTTACATACTCGAATGTTATTTTGGTAAGCATAGGTATAGCTAGCTTCTAGTTAACATACGCATACTGTGGAGGCATGTCCATCCATCCATTCATTGTTAGTCAGTTAATATGACTAACATCATTCTTATTTTTATTCATAAGATTTATCCATATAACATGGAATATTTATAAATATTTGTAATTACTATTTTAGCTACTATTGTACAGCCCTACAGATAGTTCTCCTGTAATTAATTTGCAATCATGCCAGTTTGTTCTCTCTTATTTGGATGATGTGGAAGATTACAATCCCTGTTTTGTTTACAGGATGAGAATAAGAAGAGTGTTCTGGACAGAGATCCTGAGGTGCAGGCTATAATGGAGATGACTGGGAAAACCCTGCATAGCCAAGGCCTCCGAGAGCCAGAAGAAGATGATGGATGAGGAAAAGAGAATGAAAAAAAAAAGACAAGTGAATGGATGGATTTATAAAAACATAAAAAAAAAAAACACTGGTGCTGCTTGTGAATGGACAGATTGGGGGACAGGAAACATGTAGTCTTTATACTATTTCTATAATTTATGCGATGTGTATTGTGGTATATTACAAATTATGAATGAAACTGGACAGCAGCTGAGTCAAGATGTACAACATGTAGCAAGATATATAGATTTTGTTTAAGGTGGCGTGTTGATTGATAAAGGAATGGAGCTGGTTCCATCTGTATGAAGAAAATGCAGAAAATATCACAGTATCAAGCCCTGATGAGTTATTGATTAATGATTAATGCAGTAATAAATTTGTTTGACACTATTCAAAGGAAAAATCCACCCTTGAACCACTTTATATATAATGATATAAATGAATTACATTAAAGATTAATATTGTTATATATATCATTAACATGCCTCTGTAGTAGCGTCCAAGATTTCTTTTGTAATGAAATTGAGTTTTTAGTTTGAACTTCTTTAATTGATAAGTTCTGGTCTGTTTTCACTTTGGCTAATGTTTTCATCCCTTACCCACGATGCCACAACTTGAGTCCAACATTTCTTGTCTCCACTACTTCTAATTTGAATTTCTTATTAATATGATGTTACATGTTGCTCTAAAATGGTAAGTGAGAAAGGAAGCTCTTGCATGGTTTTTTAGGAGCTATAATAGCAAACTGACAGAATTTCTGAGAAAAAGTCAGAAATAACTAATGTCTGAGTTTAAAGTTAGAACTGTCAAAGTGGTGACATGAATGCGGTTATTAAGTTACATTTTATAATTGGGTTTAATAATAAGGAGATTCTTTGTCTGTTGGCCCATTTGTAAGCAGTATTTGTACTTGAAACTTGAAACAAACTGGAAGAAAAACCATTCGTCCACCATTTAAGACAGGTACCCTCATATCCTTTGTCCAAGAGGACCTACCGAGAAATGACCAAATGCAGGACTATAGATGGATGCATCTTTGTGCACTTCAGATGAGATTTGTTGTGTAACAAGAGGTGATACGGCAGATTACCAAGCTAATTAATCCTCAAGATGTGGAATGGTGAGGGGCACATTGTTTGTGGTGATGACAGTACTCTGCCCGAGGTCCTAATGCACTCTGGGACATGGACTGACCTTTTCTCAGAAATGATTTCTGACTTCTTTTTCCAGAAATTCTGACTTTAAATTCAGAAACCCCACTGCATGCACCAAAAAAAAAAAAAAACCCAAACAAAAACACACAACACCACTTGTAGGTGGCCCTACTGTGCTTTCATAGTTACCCGAGTTTACCCCTTAAGTTTCAGATTGTAGAACTATTTTATCTCCTATCTGCACCAGCTCGTCTCGCTGTGATGTCACCGTGTCAGACAACCACAAACCTTTCACAGGAATAACAAAAATACAGCACCATCTAATACATTAGAACCAGAATCACTAAATACATCACAATCATTTCAATATAAACATATTTAATGTGTCTCAGGGTGGAGTTTTCCTTTAAAGGAACTAGGTTCATGCATATCATTGTTGCGTTTCGGTATTGCAGATTAAAAGTGTTTTATTCTTTAAAAAAACGAATAATTTGGAGATTGCTGAAAGAATTCACAGGTCCATGTAGTAGGCAAATCTTAGGCTAAACAATGAAATGTTGTCTTTTTTTGTAGAGGTTAGATGTGATCCCTATCTAACTGCTGTAAAATGTCACCACCCACATCTGAATGTCACAGTTTCCATCCACACAAGGGGGAAATGATGGATATTTTTGTTTACCTAAATATTTGACAGTGAATTACTCTTTAATCATAGGACACACTACACATACTGCAGTTCTCCAGAAGTCAGCACAAAAGCTCCCTCATGTGTAGTATCCAATAGCTAGTGTGCTTTCACTGTCCTATGTTAAAAACAGCACAAACAAGGAATGGGTTTTAAGCGTTCTATCAACGTCTAAATGTTGCATATTCATGTGTTCATCTTGTGTAAAAATGATTTCTCTCCAGTAGCTTCAACTCTGCTTCAATGCAAATCAGGGAAAAATGACGTTAGATACGCAAATCTCGGGTTTCCGTACCGAGCTCACATTTACATTCGCGTCCTCTTGGTTTTCGGTGATCTTCCTGCCACTACATTTACATTATTTGCCCTGAGTATTTTCCACAGAATTGTGTGGGCTGCTTGTCCAACATGCTACCTAATTCCCTGCACCCCCTTTCGTTTCTTTCCTGCACCCAGAGGGGCTGCCAACAGGTGCTTTCATTTTCACCTGCCTTCAATGTTCTTACAATTACAGGCCACATTGTTAAAAAAAAAAAAAGTTTTAAAGCCTTTTTCAGAGAGCTTTTCTTTTCTTTTTTCTTTCTTTCTTTTTTTTTTTTTAAATGTAAAGCCCTGAAACTGTAAACTGTAAACTACACGCCGCTCCTCAACTCAGGGGTTTATTTATTTGCATCGATATCATCTTCACTTCCGCGTCTTTTTATTAAGGTTATTGGCCACGTCCCAAACGGCACACTACCGTACTTAATAGTATGTCACAACTTAGGTCAGTTCACTTTATTTTTAACACACTATTTAGCACAGTAGGCTAGTATAGGCTCTGGGACGGAGCTTATAAGGCTTACTTCCTTGTGTTTAGAGAATAGAGGAACTGAGCACTTTGCTCAACTTGGGCTGATAGAAAAACCTTTTAGTTTTTTTTTTTTTAACCAACTTTTGCAACTTCTTCCTGAATGTAAAATGTGATTTTGTGAGTTAAGGAGGACTGTACTTCGACGTTGACCAGTGTTTTCCTTGGACGAGGGTAAGTTTTAATTGATTAATTGCTGTGTAGGGGAGTGAGTAAGGTTACTGTAAAAGGGGAAGAAAAAAAAGTTTTTGCTACAATGTATGTAGGTCGCTGGGTTTAAACTGTACTGAATGGAGAGCTGGAGAGGGCGAGGGCACTTTTTTATTATAGGAAGTAGACAGAGGTGTATGTTATAGTGTAAGATGATAAGGAAAGCGGTTTAGAAAACTCTCATGACCCTATAAGCCGGTTCTGGTTTAGACTACCTTAACATTTTCATCTGAGACCTCATCTAAAACGATTTAAGTAACACAGCCTATATAAACACATAACCTAGAACAAGGGGAGTACTGCAGCCTACACAACAGCAAAGAACATGATAATATGCTACAGGAGTAATGTGATGAAGCCTAAGGAAGCTTATCTAAGTCATCAGTTTGATGGGATATACTACAGTAGCTACTCTGCAAAAGTCTTAGGCACATGCAGAGAAATGCTGTAAAGATGAAATGCTTTCTCCTGCATGCAGTAAACAATAATAAACTAAACAAATCAATATTTAGTTTGACAAACCTTTGCTTTTTTCTGAAATAGTCGTCCCAGGACCAATTTTTGCAGTTTTATATGATCATGTTGGAGAATCTGCGACCGTTCTTCTTTCTTTTATTTTTGCAAGCAAAACCAAGGAACATTCGTTATGTTTTTTTTTTGTCTGAATAGTGGTCTCTTACGTAATATCTTGTTTTCTGTACGGACATACAAACCTTTTTCAATTTATTTATGTATTTTTTTTTTTTTGGAAATCTAAAATGTTCTTGTACTGACTCAATAATGCAGCATTCGTAAAAGAAATATCTGTAACACAATCTGTACTCCAAATAATAGGATTCCTAAGATTTTGCACAGTGTTGTGTATTATCTCTTACTTCTACTGGGCCTTTTTATTGAAATTTTTTAAGATGTATGTCCATACAGACTGGAAAAGATTACTGACCTGACAGATTTGGATGGGTCTAAAATCCTAGAGATATTCCAGTAATAGTCACATTACCCCTCCTCCCATGTAAAAGTAGTCCCGCCCGAATAAGGCTTAAGTCTAAACACCCAAACACAGCCATAAATCAAACCTGTTCTCTAACAGGCACTGGAGCCATTCCTAACTCAAATACTGCACAAGTGTCACAAATTAAATTATTTTTGGGCGTACAATACACTTGTCATTGCCATAGCTGATCATTTTTGCCTAAACTCAACAACATTTGGCCCATTAGATTGTGCTGTGTTTTCTTATAATATCAGACTGAATAACTCTGTTTGCACAGATGTTCTGTAGCTGGGTTTGCGTGTGTGTTGGACTTTTTTGTTAAGCACCATGTAGCTTTCTGTTTTACTGGACGTATCCCGCATATCTCCTCTGTTAACTATATTGGGCTGTGGTTTTCAAAGTGAGGTCAGTGAAGCATAGCCAAGGGGCTTTTTCTTTTTCTTTATTACTGTAGCAGATCTCATACCGACCATTAAAAGTTATTACAATTATTACTGAGTTCTTAAGCTGGTTTGACTTGCAAGTCGAATCAGATGGACTTAATCTGAACCTTCATAACTGAAAACACATTTGAATCCAGTGTAGTCATTTGAAAGTTCAGAAATAAAAACCTCTAGAGCTCAAAACACTCACTCACTCACTTTTCAGTAAGCTCATTACCCTGGTCAGGGTCGCAGAGGATAAAGAATGTCCCATGAACACTGGGTGTGAGGAAGAGACCATCACAGGGCAGCATACTCACACATTCATTCAAACCTAGGGATTATTGTAGTCAATCCACCTGCCGGCATGTTTAGAAACTCCACACAGATAGTAACCCAAACTCAGGATCGAACCGGGGACTCTGTAGCGCTGTGGCAGCAACATTACCTGCTACATCTACGGCTCCGATGAGTAGCCAACATCTTATTATTCATATTGGAGATTTGGTGCTATTACTATTCATTTATTTAAAAAAATGCTGCAATGGTTTATGCAATTTATGTTACAGATGAAGAAGTTCCGGCAAATAAAATTGAGAACATCTGGGTGAAATAGTGTCATCTGTACCATAGGGGAGATGCTAGGGATTTAGCTTAAAAGGCGAAGAAAACTCCTGGCTTATAATTCTGTGTTTTATCTTAAAGCATATTATTCAGTATCTACTACAAATTACTCATTAACTACAGTGACATTAATATAATATATGTGTGGTCCTGGGATTTTAAGGGATTTTAAGGAACTATTTCCTCCTTCACAGATAACACTGGTTTGTGTGTATTAACCGTATTAATGTACAATTGAGTGCACCTATTTTCAGTTCTCGCACACTTGGGACAAAATGAATTCAAACAAAGATTAAGTAATGGAAGGTTGCACAGATGTTTGTTCCTTATCACAAGTAGATAAGATAAATGTATGTTACTAAGGATATTAATAATAAAAAAATCCTTTTCTTTGTACCTTCTGAATGTTATAAAACTATTCCCTAATAAGCTGTATGCCCACCAGTTTGCTTTAAAACGCCTCCCAATCTTTTTTCTTTATTTTGAGCAGCTCATATATTGTAAAGCACTTTTCCCTCATAGTTGTTATATGAAGTTATGCACTGCTTTTTTCAGCCTTTTTTTCCCTATTGCTTTTGCGTTGCGCTTTGGATTGTTTCTTGTTGCTGGATATACCCACATTTCATTTGTAACGTCTCGTAATCCTTTTTTTTTTTCTTTAATAGAGGAATGACAGGGGAGGGGTGTTGAAAACCCTTGCACTCAACTGTATGTGAAGATATTTCTTAACACACACAGTTTTTTTTCTCTCTCACTTTACAGCTCTCTCTCGCTCGCTCGGGCGCTCTGACGGTTTTTTCCACAGCCGCAGTGTTGGGTTCACTGGGTTAATGCTTTACTAAAGCTGAAGAACTCTAACCTCCCAACTGTCTGGGTCTTCACAGTTTGCTGTCCTCTTTCATTTGCAATGCAAACGTGAGCTGGTGTGTGCCACAGTGTCCCCCCCTGCTTTGCCTGTCGTGGTTAAGCATTAGGAAAAACAGATATGTATTACTTTTACAGTAAAGATTAGTATACTGTTTAATTAAACCCACAGAGAGCTAGCTGTCTACTGCTGATATTCTTTCTTTCACTTTGTCTTTCTGTGTGGTAAACGTTACCTTCAGTCTCACAAGCCACGAAGACAAAATGACACAAATGGACGTGTTAAGACGATACGCACAGTGCATATATAACATTTCTTTTTTTCTTAGTAACATACCCTAAGTGTTGCTTTGTCAGATATTTTAGAATTGCCTATTGCCAAGAATTCTGAGAAACTGTCATGTTTTGAATCATCTGTTTCTAAGCTGCAAAGCAAGTAATGCTTGGGAAATACATGTCTTATATGTTTATGTACAGAGCTCATGCATCTGTGTGTGTGTGTGTGTGTGTGTGTGTGTGTGTGTATAACAGTGTGCGTGTGCCAGGATCCAAGATGGCAGGGCGACAGGGAGACCTGTTGGAGTATCAGAAAAGTCTGTTAAAGCGCTACCTCGAGAGCGGCATCATAATGACCGTGTACAGGCAGAAAATGGAGAGGCTCAGTGTACAGGTCATTATGGAGACCAGGCAGGTGGCGTGGACGCGTGTTGCAGGCAAAACAGACGGAGTGTGTGAGTAACGCATCCTGGACTTGATTAGAATTGAATTCTTGAAGCCTGCTGCATAGATCAGAGTAGAAAAATGTGTGGCCTTGTTCAGTATAGTTCATTTTCAGGCAAGGAAGGCTACAAAACTGCAAAATAAAAATGCATCTAACTCCATCGATGTGTTCATTGTTGAACATTATTGTTAATAGAACGTGCTAAGTTAAATGGCCGGACTTTAATGTCAGCTTCGTTATATTATTAGTTGGTGTGCGTAGTGTTATAACACCTCCATTATCTAAAATTTCACACCTCTACTTCTACCTTCAGCCTCTCCCACGGTCTGTTCTAGTCAACTATATTCTTTCACATTTTTTCAGTATCCTTTCCTTATTGTCTATGTGTCTTAAACCTTAACCCCCTGTTTTCTGCCCTTAATGTGCAATACTATTCTGAATCCTCTTATAACTGTTTCATATTGTGTCCGCAGGAATTTTTTTTTTTTTTAATCAGTTTTTTCCTCAGTACAAGCTTTCATGAGGATTTCTCTGTTCAAATTCCTTAAATTAGTCTACGAGTAGACATTACGCCATTTTTTTATTTGGATAAATTTGGAAATGTTTGCTGCTTTTATTTGATTTTATAGGGAGGGTTATAAATTGTGACATGTTAAATTGTTGGGCTGTGGCTTGCTGCATGATTATGATCCCTGGGCAAATCCGTCTCGGTGTTTTGTAGTGGACCTGTCAGAGATCCGTGAGGTACGTCCAGGAAAAAACTCCAAGGATTTTGAAAGATTAAAGGACAGCAAGGACAAGCATGCAGACAACATGTGTTTCACAATTTTCTATGGCTCCCAGTTTGTCCTTAATACCCTGAGCCTTGGGGGTGAGTGTGTCTTCATGGCCTAAATGCAGCTCTGCGCAAATTATCTCCAGATATCACTGATGTCTTGCTCTGAATGCTATTGTTTTATTATATTCAATACACTGGAATGACATTTAACATCACAACTGCGGCATGCAGTGAAATGTATGCACGTTTAGATGGCATTTCAAATCAATAAATAGACCGCGTTGTAATGAATCTGAATGTGATTGCATGTGTTGTTTTATAGTGGATACTGTAGAAGATGCAGATAAATGGCTAAGAGGACTGGAGCTGCTTAGAGAAGAGACACTGACGGCTTATACACCCGAAATCATAGAAAGGTGTGTAAATATGTGCACGTTTGTACTGAAATGCCAGCTTATTCACCTTGTATATACATTTTATCAAGTGATTATCAATGAGCACATTCTGAAAAAGAGACCACCACAGGATCATCACTAACCAGACACTGTTTGGGTGATCAAGATTTTCAGCACAGCATTATTTCTGACATCTTAGAGGCATCTTAGTGGTTGTGGTTCTGGTGCAGTTGTAGTCAGAAGTTTACATACACTCATCATGAGCATGAATGGCATGGCAATATTAGGCTTTTAGTGATGTCTTTGAACTGTTTTTTTTTTTCCTAGGGAAGAATGATTGCACAACATGCATCTTTAATAGAAAAAAAAAACAAGAAATAGGTTGGGTTTTCTGAAATCAACACGGGGTCAAAAATGTAAATATAGCACACCTAATATTTGATTAATTATCCCTTAAAATTAAAAGTCTCATCCACAGGCTTCTGGCATAATTATGGTTGGATATATGACCTCTCTTCTTGCAGAAATGGTAAAGTTCAATTAAATGTGTGTGTTTTTTGGCATGGACCCAACTTTTAAGCATAGTCTACATATTTTCGATAGGGTTGAGGTAAGGGCTTGTTTTAATCTTAATGTTAGCTTGCTTAATCCATTCCACAAGCAGCTCTGATGTGTGTTTGGGCTCATTATTCATTTGGAACACCCAATTCTGTCCAAGTTTCAACTGTCTAGCTGATGGTTTTAGGTTGTGCTGAAGAGCTTCTTCATTATTCCATCCACTTTGTGCAATGCACCGGTTCCACTGGCAGCAAAACAGCCCCACAGCATGATGCTACCACCACCATGCTTAACGGTTGGTATGATGTTCCTCAGTACCTCTGTACATTGTGGCCAAACAACTCAATCTTTGGATTATCTGACCATAAAACTTTACTCCATAAGGCTTTTTCTTTGTCCACATGGTCAGCTGCCAAATTTAGTCAAGCTTGAAGGTGTTGTTTTTGGAGCAGGGGCTTAGTGCATAGTCCATAGTGATGTAAAACTCCTTTGACAGTAGACAGTGTTCCAGCAGCTTCCAATTCACGGCAGTCCTGTGCCTTGATGGTTCCTGGGTTGTTCCAAACCAATTTCCTTTCAGTTGAGGGTGACAGTTTTGTCTTCTTCCAGACCTTGGCAAAGTTGCTACACCTCCCATTAACTTGTACTTTTCAAACAAACCCTTTTTATGTTGTGCACTAGCATTAGAGAAGCTACTAGCTGTGGTCAATCATGATCACTAAGAGGAAGTTAAGAGGCATTGGCCTTGCCAAGTTAGAAGACATTTTGGAACTTTCAGCACCACAACTGAATTACCACTGAGTTCAGAAAACCCAAAATAAATTGAAACTTTTTTTTTTTTAATGAAAGATCTCTGTTGTACAAGAACAGTTCAAAGAAATCATTTTGCCTGATGCCTGTATGTAAACTTCTGACCTCGACTGCATGTGTTTCACATACATCAGCGACTTTAGCGGTTTACTGTGTTGTTCTGTGCAACTTACCACGCTGTATCAGATGTACGACCAGAGACTCTTTTTTTTTTTTTAGCTCTTTTTAAAAAATTTATCTTCGTCCTTGCAAAATTTGTGTTGTAATCCTTGAGTCCACTGGTTCTCAACATTTTGTCAGCTGAACCACTTTAACCTGTATTATGTGCCTAAAGTTCTCCTTGATATTTTGAGTGTTTCTTTTACTTGTATGTAAAATATACAATTATTACAATTTCATATTACAGTGATAACTTTTTTTAAATTAAATTGTAATTTAAGGTCCCATTTCCATCACAGTCTCACAAACTCTATAAAATGCCACCATAACCATCTAATCCAGAGATATTGAGCTAAGTTAATTTTAATTTTTAACTATTAACGATTAGTTCATGGTTATAAATAAGAAAATGTGAAGTTTTTATTTAGATATAGTTATTACTTTTGATTGTTCCTGCCTGTAATATTTTCTAACAAACTTGTGGTTCTTTCCCAAATAAAAACATTAGTCTTTTAAACCACTGTGACTCTGGCCAGTATAAAGCAGTTACTAAAGCTGAATAAATAGATGCTGTAAATGTGTTGCACAGAGCTGCTTGAGCAACATGGTAATGAATTGTCAAGCCTCATACTGTAGCTGACAGTCTGCGCTGTACTACAGAAAAAACCACCTGCATCCATGATTTTTTTGTCCCACTATTCGCACCTCTACTATGAGTCTGTCTGATCTGAACTTGAAGTGAGACGATTAACACGTACTTTTCTGTCCATTTGTCATTTAAACCTTTTGTTTTTGTTGTTGACTTTTTTTTTTTTTTAACAAATCAGGTCATCACTTTACTGGTGAGACCAGAAAGTGTAAATGAAATAAAAAAACATCCCTTTCTGACCTCTCTCCCTCTCTCTAGCTAGTCTCTGGTCTGATGAGCTTCCTGCAGACATTGATTGCTTCTGTGACAGTATTTTTTTTCACGGCTTGAATTTGGTCAGGTAAAATACTTTGATGAGTCATGTTCAGGACCATGGTCTGCCATTTGATGAACCCTGCACTAGACATTTGCAAACCCATTGTTTGGGTAACTTTGCTCTATAGGACTTTATCAGTATCAGTTTCTGACCACAGCGCCAGTGTTGGGTGCATATTTTTTATTGGCATTCTATTCTTAACTTACCTGAAAGCCAGTGAGTATTGCACATGTGCATTGAGTATAAATACTCAATCACACTTCACCTGCCTCCCTGTTTCCTGCTCATGCACTGACTGTGGGCTTTTTTCTCTTGTGTAGTTGGTTGCGGAAGCAGATGTACTCAGTTGATCAGACCAAGAAAAACAGGTATTATTTGTCCACTTAATTGCCCACTCGTCTCATGATTTCTATGATAAACTTTTCACTGAGGAAATGTTGTCTTATTCTACAGCATCACTCAGAAGGAAGTCAAGTCTCTGTTGAATCAGAGCAACTTTAAAGTACCCGGAGGACGATTTCTAAAGGACCGATTCACGGTACTAATTCTAAAATCCTCGAGGTGCCAACATTCAAAAATATATTGATCAATCCGAGTGTGTATTTTCATCCTGTTTCCAGACCGTTGGAGGGAAAAAAGACATCCTTGACTTTGAGCAGTTTCACAAGTTCTATAATGAGTTAATGTTTGAAAACCAGAAGACGGTGAGTGTGACTTAATGACTTCATTTGTAAGTCATTCACTTTAAACCATTCACGTTTATGTGTTGCTCTAAAGCATGTGTACTGTATTGCATTTGTTTGTTAGATATTGGATGAGTTTAAAAGGGAGTCCTGTGCCTTCATCATGGGGTGAGATGTTGTCCCTCATTTTATTTTCCTCACCAAACATCATAATAAAGTGCGCGTTGGTGGTGTATTAGCCTGCAGTTATGTAGTTATTTGTTGTCTGTGGTTTTAATGGGAATGATGTGTTTGTGTTTGTAGCAACACAGATAGACCAGATTCATCTGCAGTTCTCCTGTATGACTTCCAACGCTTCCTTCTCTATCAACAAAAAGTAAGAATAATGTCTCTGTGTGGCTGCTGTTCGACAAATGTTCATAATTCTTCACATAAGTGATGATATGAATTATGTAAATGATCTTTTTATAAATGTTCATATGTTTTAAATTTCATTGAAATTTAATTAACCAATTACCTCTTTTAAATGACCACTGATTAAACGATGTTGCTGTTCGACAGACATAAGCTGTTCCATTGACTCGGTCACGTTTATAGAGCCTGTGTCCAGTACATACATTTTTTTGTGCGGGCAGCACCCATTTTCTGAGCACTTCTCTCAACCTTATTGTTGCTACGTTACAAAGAAACATCTTCTAGCACTGCATTCCTTCATTATGAACATCGAGTTTCTATTTACTTTAGAAACGTTAGCTAAACCGATGGAAAGAAATCGTGTTTACTTCAGACAATGGTCATGGCAACCCTTCAGTGTAATTTCATAAATAACTGGGTTGTCACTGATATCTATGATCAGTTATCAATGTTGATATCGTAAGTCACACCCCCTTCTTGAAATTGATTGGTTGGTGAGATAGAAGTGACACTGACCAGCTCGGTGGTGTTCCTGAAGTTATTAACAGGAAGTGTCCTGAGTACAGCGGAAAAAAAAGCTCAACACCGAGGGCATTTTTGCGCCAAGGACGCTGAGCGCTGTCAGTGCTGAACTTTATAGGATTTGGATATGAAACAGACACTGTAAGTGCAAAAACCACAGGGGGACACAGGCCCATATAGATATTGAGTGGTCATGGGGTAGAATACTCACTACCTCATATAGCTCCAGATTTAATATTACGCCTACTAGTCAAAAACAGGAACAAGAACAAGCGCTTAAAGAGGCCCAGTGGGGCAGGGATCACTCTGCCCTATGCTTGTGCAATGAAGATTTTTTATGGGTAGGGCAGGGACAGAAGAAATGAGAGTAATAATTCTTGTAATATCATAGATAATGCCTGTACTGTGTTCATCATCCACTGTGAAAATGGTTCCTGAAACCACATTTGCTATATCAAACATTTTAACGTTCTGTTCTCTCATTGAAAATTGGCGTATCTAATTAGTTTGTTCAAATCCGTTCCAATCTTGTCGACTCTCAACTGCCTATTACAGAGTTACTCACAGGATAGTAGGCTATAGCATAAATCAAATCTGATAGCCTGTTGACTTTTTTTTGGAGGCTATGTCATTATTTAATGTTGTCCTGAAGCCTATGGTCATGAACTCACTCCAGATTAATTGTGATTTCAATACATTTTATTGTTAATGCTTGTTCTGCAGGAGACTTGGGCTAACAACATAAACCAGGTACGAGAGCTGATGACCATTTTCATTGATGACACCATGAGAAAAACCAACGATCCAGAGTTCACAGTCGGGGAGGTACAAAATTTTCAAGCTTCAATTTACACCTGTGTTATACCTTTACATGAACTTGTACGTATTAACTTTAACACTAATCACTGTTAATATTCATTTTTTATCATCTTTTTCTAGTTCCTCAGCTTTCTGTTCTCCAAAGAGAACTCCATTTGGGATGAGAAGTTCTCCGAATTGTCTAGCTTGGACATGAACAACCCTCTGTCTCACTACTGGGTCAACTCGTCTCACAATACGTGAGTATGGTCCTCTGAGAAGTCTTCAGAAAGCCACATTAGTACACAGTGCAATGCTTTTTATGGGGTACTTCCTGTGGCAGAGTATAATGTGTCACTTTTTTTTCTTTTCTGTTTTTTTTTTTTTCTTTCCAGCTATCTGACTGGTGACCAGCTACGCAGCGAGTCTTCTACGGAAGCCTATGTGCGCTGCTTGAGACTGGGCTGCCGCTGCATTGAGTGTTAGTAAAAATAACACACCTTCATTATGTAGAAGCATTCATATTCTAACTATTCTTGGAGTTCTGCTAAAGGAGTTGGTTAGAATTAAAGGGCATTTTATAAATTCAGTGAAGAACAAGCATAAAGTATAGCTTTTTCATTTGACTTGATTTACATGATCCTTTTGCACTTTAAATGCCCAGCTCAGTGTTTCCTGGTCTCTTTTCCATGTCTTTTATCCTTAAGCTACTTGAAAATGGATTAAAACTAGCTAGTACTAATGTTGAATAATTGTTTTCTCCTCACTCCTGGTCCACAAAGACTCCACCTATTAACATGCATGGGCACTTTGACATTTGTAACAGTGACACACGACTTTTGTCAAGTGCATGAGGATTAACATCCATACCATGCCATGTCTCAAGACTTAATTTGTACAAAGCAGCAGAATGAGTAGAATCAAACCAGCTTACCCTTGTTTTCATGAGATCCAGTTGCTATTATTGTTCTTCACCCTTCGAAAATCTGACTCCGCATGCTTTTCACATTGTTTTCCGTACTCAGAAAAAGGCCAACCTAATAATCCTCTGAAAATGCACTGCCAGTTTTAAGTTTAAGTTTTCTATTTACTTCATAAACTTTCATAAACAGACGAATTCTTGCTAAGCATTGGAAAGTTGCTGCGTGACCAACTACAGATGAGAATATAAGCCAAATAAAACAACTCTCCTTTATAACGGAACAAGTATGATACAGTACATGTCTGACATCCTGTTAACTGGTTGTGGTAGTCAAATTCTAGACTGTCCTTCAGTTGTGCACCGAAGACTGAGGTTGGCAGGGCTAAAGGGTGGTTTTTCATCCAGAAAGCCACTTTTGAGGGTTCTGAAAAAGAAAAGGCTTGTATGGGCCACCGAACACAGAAACTGGTGTGTAGAAGACTGTGCTGTGGACTGATGAGTCGAAGTTTGAAATCTGTGTTTGCTTAAGGAGGTGCTATGTGCACCGTCGCAGTACTGGGTGTCTAGAATTTTACTGAGAGACTAGAAGAAAGTGAGTAACATTGAACATGTAGAAACTATCAGTGCGTGCGAAAACTTTTGACTGGTAGTGTATGTGCAAGATTGAGGAAAACGCAAGAAAACCTATAAATAATAATAAAGCACAGCACAGTAAGGCAGAATAATTATTTAGAAATATAACTGATAAACTAAAATGTGAGTAGAATAACAAATAAAATGAATAAAACTGCAAAGTGTCATTCCCTGAGGTGTATAAATTTTAGAGAGGTTTTGTACTATGGCCTGTTTATCACCATCTACTATAGTTTTGAAAAATATACGCCCATTTCGCTGTGTCCTAGCCTAACTACTTTTTGTTGTAATACAGTGGACTGCTGGAATGGGCCTGACGAGCCCATCATTTACCACGGATGGACAAGAACAACCAAGATTAAGTTTAAAGACGTGGTGAAGGCTATCAACGAGCATGCCTTTGTAACATCTGAGTAAGTTAACCCCCCCCAAAGTATAAGCTGATGAACGATTTGGTTCCTTTATAGATTGCAAGTGTTTTTATTGCGTCTAGTGTCAAAAATGGCCTAACGCCTTTTGGGGCAGGAATTGCTCTGTGAACGTTTTAGTTATGATTAGGGGAGGGAGAGCAGACAGGAAAATTGATATGATATGATACTATCTCATCTGGTTTTGTCTCACAGATTGTGACAGTGGTAAATTTAAGATGTATCTTTCTTTTTGATTGTTGATAATCGGTGTACATGGTTAGTTTGCTCAAGTCTGCTCAAGTCTTGTCATCTTGAAACTGCTTATTACTTTAAACATTCACAATATAGTAACCTATGGCAATTTTCTGTTCACTACATAGTAGTGGTAGTGGTAGTTTACACCCAGGCCATTTCCTCTGAATTTCTTCATGTCGTCACAGTACTGCAAGTTATTTCACAGGACTCTAATCTAAAGTTAGACCCTTATTATCTAAAGTTAGACCGGTATTATCTCAAACAGATTCCTTAAAGCTAGTTCATGCTTCTATTTCCAGCAGTCTTGATTATTGTAATGCACTTTTTGGTGGACTGACAAATAAAATGTTGAATAAAATTCAGCTTATCCAGAATGCTGCTGCCAGGGTATTAACTAAAAACAAAAGACTTGAACACATAACTCCTATTTTAATCTCCCTCTATAGTCAAACAAAGAATCGATTTCAAAATACTTCTTATTATCTTTAAATCTATAAATGTCTCAGCTCAAGGTGCCTTCAGTCTTTATGCTCCCAAACACTGGAAATCCTTACCACACGAAATAAGGTCTGCTCTAACAAAAATCCTTTTAGGAATAGACTAGAAACACGTTTCCTCGCAAGCTTTCTTTTTTAGGAATCTTAAAATCAGTTTTACTCTCACACCTCCCATTTGATCCTATTTTATTATTTTTATTTTTCATTTTTCTACCTTTTTACCTTTTATCTCATCTTGTTTTATTAGTGTATTATTGTATCTTGGTTTTTTGTTATTTCTTATAGGTTTTATTTACATTCCTATTTCTTTTTATATGTGTCTGTCTGTCTATCACATTGAGTCTATGCTTGTCATATGAACTGTGCTATACAAATAAACTTGACTTGACCCATTTGTCTTAATCTAAATAATTATATCAAAATGATCCAATCAAATGCTTGGGAGTCATGTTGACTGCAGATGTGTGGCCAGATTTGTGAATGTAGCTTGTGACTGTGGTTAGGTATCCCGTGGTGCTGTCCATAGAAGAGCACTGTGATGTGAAGCAGCAGAAACTGATGGCACAGTACTTCAGAGATGTGTTCCAGGACAAGCTGCTCACTGACCCTGTGGAGCTGGAAGCGGAGCAGTTGCCCTCGCCCACCCAGCTCAAGGGCAAGATCATCATCAAGGTACTCTATACAGTACCTCAGCTTATATTACAATATGCTGGACTTTTGGTAGGAAAGCAGAAGAAGTCAGTCAATTGTTTCACTATATCGTTCATCTTAATTTCACTGTAGTTTTACTGGATAATATATAATATATCTGAATGATTAGCTGAGACTTTAAGAGCTTAAATGAAATCTGATTCAGCAGGCTTATATACAGTATCTGTTACTGGTTTAAGTGGTGAGGTGATTGTAAAAGTTAATCTAAATTTGCATTTGCTTACAAGGAGCTGAAAGAGTTGGGGGGATGACCTAAAGATGTGATAGAAGTACAGATGAAAGAAAGGAAATGGAAAGAGAGGAAGGAAGAAGAGTAACAAGGACAGAGAAAAGATAAAATGCTGATAAGTATTTTGCTGACAGAGAGAGAACGGGAAGGGAAAAGAAGGGACGAGAGAAATGAAGAGAAGAGAGCGAGCGAGAGAAAGGGCTGTCCTGCAGTGTGCCTCTGTGTGTGTGTGTGTGTGTGTGTGTTTAAAACAGAGCTGTTGAATGGTCCTTTGTGAAGCACATTGTAATATGGTGGTAGTTGGAATTGAAAATTATAGCAATGTGATATTTTCAATGGGATATTTTAAATATTTTAAAATTCAGGTTTTTTTTAACCAAAACTAAAAACTTAAACCCTCCCCAACTATATTATTGGCTAATAGCCTCTGTGTGTTAAACCAAGGGCAATGTATTTTTTTGTCACCGACTGATCAATGTTTGTTTCCATTGTATAAGCAGATATATAATCGACATTGAAAACTATATGTACTGCAATATGCATTCAGCTGCTTCCATGCGTACTGACACAGGAAGTTGAGTGTAGTTATAGGCTAGAAGACAAAGACGTTGTGGTCGTAAGCTTCTAGGCTGTGATTGTTTGAACACAGGGCTAATGTGCTTGTCTGCTTATTCTTTAAAACAGCATAAAAAGCTGAACATTGGTGAGACCTTTGGAATGAAAGACGTGTCCAGAGGAGAAAAGCAGGGAGAACTTTCTATCTGGGACCCCATAGATGAGGTGCTCCAAAATCTCCTTCATACCACCTTAATGGCTTTGCCTTTATTGTTAAACAGTGTTTATTCCTACTGAGAAGAAGTGTGTCTAACTGTATTATATAGTCAACTCCAGAATTATAAGTACCCCTTATAAACATTTATATATAAATGAATTGCAGATGCAGTTTTTTTTTTATGTGTTTCCACAACTGAATGTTATTATCTTCTTGAAATCTCTGTCTACATTTTAAGTGTTGCCTTCCATGTAAAAGCATCTAGGTGTATGGCTAAAATATCATGGTGCTCGACAGAATTAATTATAGCATCCATTTTCAGCCACTACACCACTGGCTGCAAATAGCCCTTAAGGATCAGCGATACACCGCTGGGGCTTTCCTTTCATGCAGGAAACATGTCGATGATTTTCACAGACTCATCTGACCACACTACACATTTGGGTCCTTACAAACAGACCACATGGGTCTTCTTATTGTTTTTTAAATGTTGAAAACTTTATATTACGACGCAATTGTTCATTTAACTTTTTAACAAGAAAATTTATTTCTGTAATAATTGTGCATAAAGGTTACGTCATACAGTCACTTTTTCATTTTCTTGTGAAGGGTGCCAGTAATTCTGGAGTTGCTTGCATGCATTCATACATCATATCAGTGTGTATGACAAATGTGTATGCTTGTATTTTTAGAGATGGTATAAGCACTACTGTGTGATCTCCAGAAACAAACTGTACTATGCAGAGGAGAATGAGGCAGATGAGGACAATGGGAAGGTAATTCAGGATGTAGTGATCTTTGTTCTCAAGGACAGTAGAATTTAAAGGTGCTGATTGCGGTGTCCTCTGCCCTCAGGTTATAAGTGGTGTGGATACGCACCGGTCGGAGCCCTGGTTCCACGGGCGTCTGGCTGAGGGCAGGCAGAGCGCTGAGAGACTGCTGCAGGAATTCTGTGCTGAGTCTGGGGGCATAGATGGAACTTTTCTTGTGCGAGAAAGCGACACTTTCCTTACTGACTGCACATTGTCCTTCTGGTACGTCCAGCATGCTCAGTAAAAGAAAACAATAATCCGATTCAAGTGGTCAATAATCAATTCAACTGTTTTAATCTTTTCCTCATAACATACTTCTAACGGTAAGGAATCTAGAAACGTATATGAATTTTCATATTGTGAATATTTCTAACCTGCCTCTCTCACATGACTGTTCCACACACAGAACCATATTCCACATACCATTTAGGCACTTCTGTATAGTTATATAAATTCTAATGTAATGGTGTGTGTTGCGTAGGCGCAGTGGGAGAGTACAGCACTGCCGGATCCGCTCATTCTCAGAAGCGGGCCACACTGTATTCTTTCTGACAGATAACCTGCACTTCCCCAGCGTGTATGCTCTGATCCAGCACTACAGAGACAACCCACTCCGTTGCCATGACTTCAACTTGCGCCTCACTGATTTTGTGCCACGGCCCGACATGCACCTTCATGAGGGGTCAGTGATCACTGTGGACACCAATAAGAAAAAGTCTATGACAACTGTGCCCGAACTAAAGGAGTAGTTTGGCCAAAAATGAAATATACACCTTTCCTCAAATCTGGTGCAACAGCCAAGGACATGTACATATGTAAAGGACATGTTTTTGTAAATATCTGTTTCAAACCACATATGGGTCATAAGTAATGCAGCACATACTTGGAGATAAGGTTTAGGACATAGTATGGCTTAATGTATAAAAATATAAACTTGACGATGTAGCTAAATGCTGAAGTAAATCCTCAGGCTGTGGGGTCTCATCCCCGCTTGGCTCATACATCCGCCTATGCTTAACACAGGCTAAATTGAAAATGATATTATGTGATAAAAAAAACCAATATTAACCTACATAATAAACTATTTCGCATACATTGCTGTACTTTGTAAGGATACAGTGCAGTATTTCTGCACTTTCTTTCTCCCGATAGAGAATTGTATAAGATTTGTTTTTTTTTAGCAAACCACACCTTTAAAAGTGCAATTTCAGATCAGTTGATCAGAATAGTTACCTTTAGTTTTTAGCATTGTGTCTTAAAATCCCAGTTTGTCACATTTGTGCAGTTTTCCAGCAATCTGTATTGTGAAACATCAGTTTGCTTTTTCATCTTACCTGTCATTTTACAATAGTTCGCTACAGTTCGCACACATCTGTGCCCAAAATACTGTTCCAAAGGAGACTACTCACATATCACCACTTAGTGCCTATTTAAATATGCTTTCAGATGTGTTCATTGCTACAGTAGCGCTTTGATAATACAGGGAGTGCAGAATTATTAGGCAAGTTGTATTTTTGAGGAATAATTTTATTATTGAACAACAACCATGGT